>CM038671.1:566952055-567509555 GCA_021605145.1 Aegilops bicornis | reverse complement strand
CGCCTTGCTTCGACGCGCGTCCAAGCTGACGAGGCATGCAGCGCCATGTCCGCCGGCAAAGTTGTCAGGCCGGTGCAAAGCGATTGTGGTCTTCATGAAGATCTGCATGCCACCACGCAGGTTCTTGGCTAGTTGGCCTAGAAGCCGCACACTGCCACGCAGGCGCTCGCCTACTTGGCGGGCTGGTTACCGTGTTGGAACAGCCGTGGGGAAGTGGAGCTTTGGTAGGTGCGGGTCAGCTGCAGCTCCCACAGATATCCCCTCGCAAGGGTCTTGCCGTCTCGTATGCCCCTCACTAGGGTCTTGCCGGGGGTCTTCAGTCGTTCCCGGCAAGGATCTTTCAGGGGGGCTTCAGTCGTCCCCGAAAAGGATCTTGCCGGGGGGCTTCAGTCGTCCCCAGCAAGGATCTTGACGGGGGGGGGGGGGGGGCTTCGTCTTCTGGTCCTTATCTAGACTTTCTGGCATTTGGTCTTCACAAAGATCTGCATGCCACCACGCAAGCGCCCCCGAGTCTTGGTCCTGATGTTGTCGATGGTGTCGGAACTCTCAGGCTCAAGGGTGGCGGCCTTGCTGGTGTTGGGCAAGTTGCCCCGACAAGGCTCTTGCCGGGGCTATGTAGGCCGCCCCCTGGCAAGGGTGTTGCCGGGGGGAATCCATCTTGCCCCTTTGCTCTTCATGCCTCTGGCTTGAGTGCTACCTGGCGCCCTGCTTCCTTTCCTTCCTCTCGCTTCCGCCAAGCATGGCCACAAAAGTGCTACGATCGCTTCGCGGCACAAGTAAAGGGGCATGAAGGCCCCTACTTTTTACACCAACAGGAGCCCACGGGCCTGGGCCACACATAAGCGCTGAAGCGCTATCGGGCCAGTGCCCAAAGATAGTGCGCTGGCACGCTGGCGTAAGTTTTAACCACAGTAATTCCTTCGCCAGTTGCGCTTCCCCACGACCCGCATTGTGTGCGTGACATGGGGGTCATGTGTGGGACGGTTGCAACACGCTTGCGTCATCTCGTGGTGAATAGTAAAGAGGCGGCCCGCGTCTTCCCCATAAAACAGAGGAAGGCGTAGGGGCGCTGCTCATTTACAAAGTGGACTCGGGTCCTGGCCTTCATGGCGCCCGCGCCCCACGATCACGCGACGCAAAACGGTCACTCCACTTGTCTTATTAATCCCTGATTTCCCGCCACGTGTCCCCCATGCCTCAGGGAGGGTAGGTGGTGGACACAGAGGGCACGAGCCTTAATGCTGAGCTGGGAAGACGGGTGTTGCGGATTGGAGCAGCGGGCCGGTCCTGATTCCCTACGCCTCTGGCGACCAGATTGATCGAGTGGGGCGGCCGCCCTTAGGTTGGGGGGCCGAGCCCTGACCCTGCCCCTCTATAAAAAGAGGAGAGGGACAGCGTCCTTCTGCATTCATCTCCATCCTGCTTGATCTCTTCCTTCCATTCGCCATGGTGAGAGGGCGCGCCGGCACTCCAATGGCGGCGACGAGGGCTTCTGCCCGACAGCGTGCCCCCTCCTTCGGAGCTCATGGCAGCGGAGCCCAGCATGAGAGGAAGAGGGAGGGGGCGAGGCTGAGGCTGCTGTGGTGCTCAGGGGAGAGGAGGACGGGGCGGCACACCGGCCGCGCTTCCCCCAGCGGCTCTTCCCCTAATGGAGGGCCATGTCGGAGACCAGCCCCACGGGTTATTCGTCAGGCTATACAAGCCAGTGTGCGGTCACCTCCGCCTCCCCACCATGTTCGCTCGGGAAATGGAGCTTGACCCGCCGCATGCCTTGAGGCTGCATATGAGGGGCTGTGGGAACGGCAGCATGCGGGTCGATGTCGACTTCCCCGCCCCTTATGTCATGTACCTCCGCCATGGGTGGAAGACCTTTGCCCGCGCCCATAGCCTGTCGGAGGGGCACGTTCTCCAGTTCAAGTTAATGGAGAACGGCCTGTTCTCCGTCAAGGTCTTCGGGCGCTCGGGAACCCTCTTACGGTGCTGCACGAAGAGCTCCGCCGACAATGAAACCTCCTCCTCGAGTTAGAGTGATCAGGAAGACAGCAACAGCGACGACGACGGTAGCGGGCGGGAGGACGCCGATTCTAACTCCAGCTGACCATCGGTGGCAGCACCATCATCTGCATCGCCCTCCTCCATTGGCCATGCGCCTTGCTGAGGTCCATCCCCGCCATGCTCTCCATCAGCGCGTTCCCCGTCACCTCTTCCTTGCCTTCACGTGCCGCACCTAGGAGGAAAGGGGCAAGAACGGAGATCACGGGGCATTATCTTTCTTTTAGCTTGCAGGCACTTGCCAAATCTTAATTTCTAAATAATGTAATCTCTCGAGCCCATGCCTGAGTCTTGTAACATTTGTACTTGTATCAGCATGTCAATGAAAAAGACCAGCGTTGTTGGGAACCCGTGCATGTACATGTCCATGCAGAGGCGAAATGCCTCTTTAATGCAAATAAACGAGTTCTCCCGGCAAGCTATCCTGCTGATGCCCTCTGTGCCTGCAGGAGAATCACATCTGCCGGGTTATAGACAAAGGGTCCAACCCCTCGTTAATCTCCTTTTAGCAAAGGCTACTACGACCATTCTGACCAAAGCAGCGTTTGGGTCTGGGATGGGAACACCCAAGTTTAAAAGAGAGTGGCGAGGTTTTCTAATGCACAAGTCATAGGTTACAAACATGAATGGGCAAGAGGTGAACTTTATCTGTTTGGTTTGCCAGGGATCGCCGTGCCGGGCAGTCTTCCCAACTTCTTGCCGGAGCCGGGTCTTTGGCGGAATCGAGCGTCCTTGCCGTGGCTGGAAAGAAGAGAGGACAGGTGATACGTCTCCAACGTACCTATAATTTTTTATTATTCCATGCTATTATATTATCCATCTAGGATGTTTTATATGCATTTATATGCTATTTTATATGATTTTTGGGACTAACCTATTAACCTAGAGCCCAGTGCCAGTTTATGTTTTTTTCCTTGTTTTTGAGTATTGCGGAAAAGGAATACCAAATGGAGTCCAATTGACGTGCCAATTTTTGATGATTTTTTATGGAAAAAAATAAAAATAAGCCCCCGGAGTGAAAGAGTTGGGCCAGAAGAGCCCCGGGCCACCCACGAGGGTGGGGGGCGCGCCCTACCCCCTGGGCGCGTCCCCCTATCTCGTGGACGACTCGGAGACCCCCCTGACGTGAGACCTACGCCAAAAATTCCTATAAATATAGAAACCTCCAGAAAATAACTTAGACCGGAGTTCCGCCGGCCAAGAAGCCTCTCAGAGCTACCAATAACCAATCGGGACCCTATTCCGCACCTGCCGAGGAGGGGATCCATCACGGTGGTGTCGGTGTCAAACCGCGGATCTCGGGTAGGGGGTCCCGAACTGCATGCCTAGGCGGATGGTAATAGGAGACAAGGGACACGATGTTTTTACCAGGTTCGCCCTCTCGATGGAGGTAAAACCCTACTCCCCGCTTGATTAATATTGATGATATGGGTAGTACAAGAGTAGGTCTACCACGAGATCAGAGAGGCTAAACCCTAGAAGCTAGCCTATGGTATGATTGTTGTTCGTCCTACGGACTAAAACCCTCCGGTTTATATAGACACCGGAGAGGGCTAGGGTTGCACAGAGTCAATTACAATGGGAGGAGATCTATATATCTGTATCGCCAAGCTTGCCTTCCACGCCAAGGAAAGTCCCATCCGGACACGGGACGAAGTCTTCAATCTTGTATCTTCATAGTCCAGGAGTCCGGCCAAAGGTTATAGTCCGCCATCCGACACCCCCTAATCCAGGACTCCTCAAGAGCCCCCCGAACCAGGCTTCAATGACGATGAGTCCGGGCGCAGATTGTCTTCGCATTGCAAGGCGGGTTTTCTCCAAATTTCGTGGTACCGTTGAATAGTGTCCGCTTCTCGTGAATATTGCGCCTCCTTAGCTTCCACACCCAATAATGTCTTCCACGTGTCAAACGAATGCGAAAAGCCGTGGTGTTTTTACATTTACCCCTAGCTGCGCAAATGAGCTGCCTATAAAAGAGACGAGGATTTAGATCCGGAATCACACCATCTTCCCTTCATGAGCATTCATCTGAGCGCATCCAATGTAGATCCATTCCATCATGGCTACCGACGCAGCTCCTCCTCTCACCCTCCAAGCCTCGGCCCGAGGTTGGGAGAGATGTTCCCCTCAAGACAAATGTAGCTAGTGACGCTCCAAACCAAGGGATTCCTTCCCCCAGCCTTCATGGTCCCGGTTCGAGCCGGATTGGCCACCTATAATGGCGGAGAGCAAGCAGAGAGCGTCCCCAGTCCCTCAAAGGAGAGCGGGTATGCCTTGTCCCTTATCTGATAAGAGGGCTCGGATTTCCAATTCATCCGTTTCTTCGGGGGCTCCTGGAGTTCTACGGCCTCCAGTTGCACAACCTTACGCCTGCCTCCATATTGCATATTGCAGGCTTCAGAGCCCTCTGCGCGAGCTGTTTTTGGGCATCAAGGCTCATTTCGCTACTGTGGAAGAAGTTGTTACGCCTTTGTGCCCCGCTTCTCGGAGGGGTCGATATATCAAGTGGGTGGAGCCGAACTATGGCGATCGCCGGGACCGGATATCTATCCGGAACCCCAAGGAAGGTGTCCAAGATCGCCTTCGTAATGGTTTTATATAGAAGATGTCCCCTCGCCGGACTCCTCGCTCGGATCGGGCCTCCCCGAAGTTCAATAATGCTCCTTTTGAAGAAGCGCCTAAGTCAAGGCGTCCACGGAGCCCTCGTAGGGAAAAATGACAAGGACATCTCTTTACCGATGAGCCGGATAAGGTTGTTAGCTCATTCTGCATCGACCATGATCGGGGTCATGGCCACATGCATTATGCGGGGGGTGCAACCGCTTCAGTATAGAGGACACCCCATGTGGGATTTCAACGGGGAGGGTGATGCCAGCCGCTGCGGCCGTAAGGGACCGGGATCTGTTGCCGCTCTGACGAAGATCTTGTCCGCATTGTACAAGGGAGAAGAGGAGGAGTTCTTCCACGTCAATCCATAGGGCGGATTTTCTCCAACAATCCTTCCAAGCCGGGTAAGCTTAACACTTCTTTTGCCCATCAGGCCCATATTCCCATAGTTAAGTACCTTATCTTGTGATTTCGACGCAAGAATTGGCGCTCGTCAGTAAAGGATATAAACAGCCCTCCTCCACAACCCGAGGATCCGAACGGTCCCTCGATCCGCCTCCCAAGAGGATCCGGACATATCCGTGGAGCTGATCGATGGGGTATTTCACCAACCGAAAGCATCGACAATGCCTTGGTGGCTATTACTGACCGATTATCCCGGATCGCCTCCCCGCCTCACAAGTAATCGAGACTGAAGTCCTAATACTTCAAGATGATCAATCCATGCTTATTTTTGATCACCAGATACCAATGGTGTTTCGCAGGGAGGATCTCGAGGCGTAATGCCGAGCCTCGCGCCACTAGCCAATGTGGGACCGCGAGGGCGGGTAGGCTAAAGAGACACGCAGTCCGGGTCGAGGTAACGGCGCAGCAGTAAGGCGCGCTGCCTTATTCCAAGGTATTATTCTTACGATGCATACTAACGCCCGTGCTCTCCTTTTTTTAGGAAAAAGAGGGCTCGCCGGACTATATCCGGAGAGATTGCCAATCGAGCCTCCACCAGCCAGGCTCCAAAGCCGTGTCCGTAAGGTGAGGCGTAACACGAGGCGTGCGTCGGACGCTCCTCCGATAGAGGATGCGGACAGACTGTCCACCACCAATTCCGAGGTGGAGAGTGCCATGAATCGCAGGCGTCACCGGACAGTTCTTCGTGACGCTTGTTTCTCCCAAGAGGCATTGGATGCCTTCAATTCAGGAGATGCGTACCTCCATGCCGCTCAAAATGGTCTAGCCAGAGCCACGGAGCAGTATGTGAAAGATATACGGGTGAGAAAATTGGATGGTTATATATGTCAGTAGCCCCCGAGACTTGAAATAGTTAGAATAACTGATTTAAGGATCATTTGTTATGCAGGATCTTACAAAAAAGAATACCCAACTGTCCCAGGAGCTAGAAGAGCGCAAAGCCCAACTTGAGGCCGCACTAGCTGCGGCAGGGGAGGCCAAGGAGACCCCCTATGGTAATATATTGTCGGATTTAGAATTCCGGCAGACCCTCTAGGTTCGAACTCTAGGGTACACGCGGAGATCTCACCCCCTACCTACCTGCACCTCGTCGCCTTGCTAGGATCTAAATTACCAAAAGAACAACACAAGAGACACAAGGTTTATACTGGTTCGGGCCACTATTGTGGTGTAACACCCTACTCAAGTGTATGGTGTGGTGGATTGCCTCTTGGGCTGATGACGAACAATACAAGGAAGAACAGCCTCGCGAGTGTGAGGTGTTCTTGTGGCTAGGATCTCGATCAGATTGGATCAAGCTAAGATGAGGCGAGATGTCTCCATCCCCTCCTACTGTGGTGGCTAGCTCTACTTATAGGCAAGGGCCCTGGGCCTCTTCCCAAATATTGAGCGGGAAGGGCGCCAACAATTGGCCATTTTGAAGGGGAACATCTAGTACACTTATCCTGACTAAAGTTGGTCCTCGCCGTCACAAAGGCTCTGCCGGTGACGCAGGCTTGGGCTCCATGATGACTTCCTTCCCGCCAAGGCGGGCGGTCTTGGTCTTGTTGCACCAAACGGGTGCCTTTGCTTGATGCTCTCGCCGTGCTTGCCCCTTTGCACCAAAGAGGAAATGAGGACACTGCTGCTGGCCGGCGCTCACCGCGCCTCGGTCATCATGGCTTGCATCATGGACACCTCGTGAGGTACCCCGCCTTGATCTCTCTCGCCTCCTCGCGAGCCCTCGACGAGGCCGTGCTCGAGGAAGCTTCGTCAGCCCACCTCATGGCGAGGCTTGGCCCTCGCGAGGGTCTTGAGCTTGTGCCGATGAAGATGGGCCGCACTGGGCCACCCTTGAGCAACGCCGCAGGCCGCAGTGCAGGCAAGTCTGGTACCCGCTCCCGCAACACCGACAGTAGCCCCCGGGCCCAAGGCGCGCCTGGACTTGGCTCAGCAGAGAAGCGAAGGGGAAAGTACGAAGCGCCGCGGGCCCTAACAGCCTGCGGCCTTGGGCGCCACATGGCGGTTGATTGGACGTGGACGCCTTTAGCAACTGCGTGAATCGACAAAAGTGCGGCACCCGTCTAAGCTTTGCCTCCTCCGGTCATTGCCCAGATCCCCTTTCTTGCGCTTTTCCTTCCTGCCTTCGAAATCTCCAGATCTACTTCGACCGCATGCCCTAGCAAGACATGGCGCCGCTGCACTCCCGCCGGAGCTTGGTACTCTCCCGCCTTGGACTCGCCGAACATGTCGGAGAAGGGCCTTGCCCGGGCGCGCCGGATGGTGGCGGCGCAAGGCAATGACGGGGCAGCGGTGCTCAAGGCTGGCTCTGCCCTTCCCGAGGGCCAAGGAAGCACCTTCTATCCGCTCTTTGTGAGCGCCATTGCTGCTGGTCTGCTGCCTCCCTTTTCTGAGTTCTTCTTTTCTGTCCTCCGCCATTACAAACTGCAAGCTCTGCACCTCCACCCCAACTCTGTTCTTCCTCTGGCGATCTTCACCTACTATTGTGAGGCTCATGTCGGGGTGCGGCCCTCAGTGGCCTTGGTGCGCCACTACTTCTACCTCCGGACCTCTCATGGGCTCATCTCACAAGGCGCTGAAGCTTTGTCGCGTATGGCAGCTCCAACGCCATCTCGAAGCCCGGGAAGAGGATTGAGGGCTTCAGGAGCAAGTGGGTCATGGTAGACGCTGGGCGCATCCATCCTCGTCTGATTCTACCCACAGAGCAGCCCACGACCTCCGACGATTGGTCTCGCGCGGAACTCGTGGATCCCCGCGCGAAGCCGGTGCTGGAGAAGATGAATGCTGACATGTGGTCGGGTAACATGGCGATGGCGGTTGACCGGGCGCCGCCTCCGAGGGAGTTCCTAGAGCACTGTGTGGCCTCTGCTTCGTCAAGATTGCTCTCGCTATGGAGGCCCCGCCCAGGCCCCGCTGTCTTGGCCGACAAAGACCTGGCCGCGGTCCTCCAATCTTTGGTCGGGGGAGACGTGGCGAGGCTGGAGGGCGCTCCTGTACCCCTGTTCCTTCAAGATGATTGGGAGCAGGCGGTGGACTCCATGCCTGTCTTCAATGGGGATGGGCCCGTGCCCGCAGAGGTTCCCGAGGACCCGGCGGCCCTGGCGACGGTGAAAGTGTCCTCCGGCGACTCCAGTGGAGAGGAGGAAGAAGAGGAGCGGGAAGAGGGGCCTGATTCCGAGGCGACCGATGGGGAGTCGAGAGCGCCCCTCCCCCGACCCGGGTCCCGCGCTCTCCGCCTCTTGCCGAGCGACGACGAGGATGGCGATGAGCGGGGCGGCGAGAGCTTGCCCCGGATCCCGAAGAAAGACAGGACTGGGCTAGTCCCCCGCGGGTCTGCCCCGGCTCCGAGGCGATCCGTAGACGTGCCTCCTGCTCCCGGGCCTCTTGAGGCTGATCCCTGCAGCCGACTCTCGGGCTTCAAGTATGGCCGGAGGTTGCTCGAGACCGTGAGCGATGACCAGTAAGTGCTTGATTCTTGTTTTGTTCCTTGCTTTGTCGATGAGGCTTGATATCTGTATTCCTTGGCTAGGCTGGCGCCTGCGGCGAAGAAGCTGAAGGGAGCTCCCGAGGCTTTGTCTGGGGCAGCGCCTCTGCCCGTGAAAGAAGGTGACGACAAGACATGGGCCTCTCCTACCCGTCATCCTCGCATGGCTTGGCGGAGCTAGCTGGGGCGAGCTCAGCCCCCATGGCCCAAGCGACTCATGAGGTATCCTTGCCTGATGCCACCGCCGCAGCTGTTGGGGTGCAGAAGGTCCCGCCTCAGGATGTTGTGGTTACGCTGCCGTCCTCTCCTCCTACTCCACCAGCTGCTGTCTCTCCGACTCCTCCCACTGCTTCCGGATCGTCTGCCGCTGGTTGGACCCGGCCGCGGCAAGATCTTCCGGGCGCCGACCCTCGCCAGGTGGCGGGCGCTTGGAGCTGGCCTCCGCTGGGTTCTGGCTCGACGCCTTCGATTCGGCACTTGGTTCAGGCCGCGACGGCCATGACGAGGAGAAGCAGGCCGCCCTTGGGGCGGCGGCTGCTCGCGACGCCGCTTTGGGGAGGTAGCTGATGTCCGAGGTCGCTGCAAGGCGGTGGAGAGCGAGCTGCAGGGCTTGCGTGACCAGCTTGCCAAGGAGGCCCGCATTCGCCAAGAGAAGGAGGAAGACATGAAGGCTCGCGAGGCGGCCGTCAAGGGCCAGGACGCCAAGCTTAACAAGCGTCGTGACTGCCTGGGTGCGCTGGAGCAGGAGTTGGAGGCGAAGAGGGTCGAGCTGGACGGCAAGGCGCGGTCCTCGCCGAGGACCGCGCGGCCTTCGTGGAGATGGAGGTGAAGGCTCGCACCTTGCTGAGGTCGCTTTACGACAGCGGCCTAGAAGCCCGCTGGCCGACGCCGAGGACGGCCCTCCCAAGCTGCTTCCCTTCCTAATTCGCGCCCTTGAAGATGTCACCCTTGGCCTTGGCCCTATGGCTCAGGCCGAGGCGCTGTCCTCGTTTTCCGCGGGCTGACGCTGCCTTACCCACGCCTACCTTCGCGATCCCGACGCCGACCTCGACACTCTTTGGAGCCTGGTGGGCAGCGAGCTTGCCACGCCGCTGCCGAGGCCGTGAAGGGTCGAGTGCAGGCTCACGGGCGGTTCCGGCCTTCAAAGACCAAGTCAAGCGAGGCGCTGCCGGTCCCGAGGCTTCACGAGGCGTAACTCGGCCACGCAGCTCCGCCTGGCCAACAAGTGACTCCTTTGTGGCTCCCTGCTCGCTTTCAGCCTCGCGCAACATGCATCATGCCTCTGGGGAGGCATTTAAACTGGCGTTGGTGTTGTGACAACAGTTATGGACTGTAATATTTGCTTTTGAATTCCTTGAGATTTATGCGCTTTTCCTTCCTACTTGCTTATGTTCCCACGCCGGGCAGAGCCTGCCCTCACAGATACCTCAGCCGCCATTAGCCCCGACCGGAAACCAGGACGGGACCAAGGAGTGAGGGGCTACGTCACGAGTTAGGCTCCTGAGCCGCGATGCCCAGGAGTCCCCCTTGGCGCACGAACAACAAGTAGGGAGGTGAGATGCAGGGGTGAATTTACCATTCTACGTCTGCAGAGCCCGGCCCCGCCAAGATACCTCAATCGCCGTTAGCCTTTCGGAACTAAGGAGTGAGGGCTACGTGACCAGTTAGGCTCTGAGTCGCGATGCTCAGAGTCCCCTGACGCTCAAACGCCATTTTCACCACTGGCTCCGCCAGGAGGGGCGTCTGACGAGCCAGGCCCGAGGGCCTGGCTGGGTGGCGACGTCTGGGCGTGACCTGTGCGTAGCCTCCCAGGCCCTCGCGGGGGCACTCCCGAGGGAGGCGTTGCGATGAGGCCAGACATTGAGCTCTGGGCTCCCCGAGGTTGATGCGCCGGGGCCACTCTCGATTGTTTATCACCGAGCGGAGCATAGCGCTTCCGTATGTGTGTACTGGGCATAGCCAGCCTCGGCAAAGTGTCGCCACCAGAGCGAGCATGGTGCTTCCACCGTGCGTGAGGGGTCCCCTCCGGGAGGAGCCCCCGGGGCGTGTACAGCCCCGCCCTGACATGTGGCTGGCACGGTAGGGCCTGACGAGGTGTATCTGGGCACCCGTGAGCCAACGCAGGACTCACGGGGCCCTACCTCAAGGAGGTTGCGCCTGGCACTGGGCCTTAACTTGTGATGTGTTCCTACAAATTTGGTGACGCTCTATGTCCTTGGGTCCTGGCCCTCGAGCGGGTCTGAGCCGTCGCTGGTATGCCAGGTCGCGATGCCGTGGACAAGGCCAGAGGGTGATGGCTGGAGAGCCAGTAGGAGCCCATGAGTCGCGATGCTCAGGTACCCCCCCTTTAACGTGCAAGCGGCCGACATGAAGGAAGAAGGGGTGCCGTGGACAGGCATCAAATAACAATCATGATGGGTCGAACGCATGACCCGAAATAAACGCAAGAGGGGTACATGCCGCTGGGTCTGGCCCAAGCGACTTGGGGACGATGCAGCCCGAGGGGCGCCCCCGATAAGGTAAGCCAGGAACATGATGTAAAAGGGATACACGCCGCAGGGACGGACCCACGCGGCCTGGGAATGATGCAGCCCTGGGGTGCGCTCCCAGCTTGTCGGTGCGGAGATGACACCTATGGGATCACAAGAATCCCTACTATGGTTGCGGGGCACGGGGTCGTGAGAAGAGCAGATCAAACAGATAGCACACGGGTTCTTTATCCAGGTTCGGGCCGGAAGATGCGTAAAACCCTACTCCTACTTTGGTGGTTAGTTTATCTGCGTTCTTGAGCTAGCTATGGGGCGTGAGGAGCTCCAAAAAGCCCGAATCCCCCTCCTGGTCGCCTTGGGCCTCCTTTTATAGGGAAAGGGGTTGCCACAGTGGCATCTGAGGGAGGTGAAAAGGGTACTGATCATCTGAGTTTATCCTCAGACATTACATGACAAGGCGCCATAAATGTGTCTTGCTTAGGTGTCCTGCTTTATCGGAGACGGGAGAGCCCGTCTGCCCGCCGGCCGCCCTCCCTTCATAGGCTGACACGCGCCTCGCCAGCGGTGCCTGTGGTGCCATGTAGGCGGGTGCGAGCTGAGGTGGCGCAGCGATGGTGGGTCTCCACGAAGGTTCGCATCGCCACGCAGTGCCCGCCCAACTGGTTGGGTCGGCAGCTGCATGGTGGAGGCTCGATTGGCTGGGCTCGATGGTGGCCCTACGGGTGTCCTTGGGAGGGGCCTTGCCGCAGCCCCGGCAAGGGTCTTGCCGGGGCCTCGGCAAGGGTCTTGTCGCGGCGCCTGCTGTCATCCCCGGCAAGGCTCTCGCCGGGTGCCTTGTGGTCCTCCTTGGCCGGGATCCCGCCAAGGGTTGTCATCTTCTATACTATGTATCTGATCTTTTAATGTCTTCCCAAAGATCTGCATGCCACTACGGGGATGTCTCCCGTATCCTTTGCCCCAAGGGGGGCAGTGGACTCAAAGGTGATCCGCTCCGTGGGCGTGGGGTGGGCCGCCCCTGCAAGGGCCTTGCCGGGTTTGCTTAAACTGCCCCCCGGCAAGGATCTCGCCGGGGGAGTCTGCTTCGTCCCCTTTGCTCTTTGTGGTCTTGGTCTTGGCGTCGTTCTGCTCCTTTCGAGCTTCGGCCTTACCTTGGCTCACCTTCCTGGCCTTGCTTTAGCGTGGCGGCGCCATGCCTCGGGACTGCCTGCACAGTTAAAAGGTGTACCCCTCTTTTTGTACACCCGGCAGAGCCTCGGCCTGGAGCCACACGTAAGCGCGCAATCGCTGCTGGGCTAGGCACAAAAACGGTGCACGGGCAGGCAGGGTGGTTTTTACCGCGGTAAGTCTTTTCGCGCGTTGCGCTTCCCACGCCTCCCGCGCGTGGCTTGGCGTGGGAAGGCGTGCGTGACGTGGGCGGCATGCGTGGGGCTGAGCTCTGCACGCATGCGTCCTGTCGCAGTTAATGTGAAAGGAGGCGGCCCGCGTTTTCCCCCATAAGAAGGAATAACGTGTAGCGCCGCTCACTTTCACCTCTTCTCTCATACCTTTTCCAATCTCAGAGCCGCCGTTTCCTCTCTTCCTTCCCTCCTAAGCTTTCGTCGTCGCCCGCCATCGCTGCTTCGCCACCCTCCTTCCTTGCTCCTCTAGACTTCTTGGCCGCCATGGCGCCCAAATCCGCCAAGGGCAAGGGGGTGGCTAAGAGCTCTGGGACCGTGGAGCCGCCGGAGAGCGCGCTGTCGGGGGACCGGACGAAGTCTGCCTTCTTCATCCCCTCGTTGATTGGTGTTCATGATCTCCTGGCCTCCTTCAAGCCCTTATGGGGAGTGAAGACGGGGGGAGAGAATTCGGGGCACCCGGCGACGCCAGATTATTCCCGCCGCTACCGATCCTGCCCCAAACCGGTATCCCTTTTTCGCCGATTACCTTTCTAGCGGGTTATGCCCCTTTTTCCGATTTCTTCTGCGACATCATGCACACCTTCGGCTTTCGCCTTTTGGATTTCACTCCGAATGCGGTGGCATGCTTGGCTCTCTTCGTGCATCTTTGCGAAGGCTTTGCCGGAGTGCAGCCCAACACAGCACTCTTTCGCCATTATTTCTCCCCTCGAATCTAGCCCGGAGGCGCCGTCTCCGGATGTATCCCCTGGATCTCAAGATCCAAGGGGGCGTACCCGGAAGGTGCCATGAAGGAGAAGTGGGATGAATGGCGTGGCTGGTGGTGCTGGATCGAGGACGAAGACCCGTCGGAATTCTGCAAGGTCCGTCGAACGCCTCCGGTCCGCGGCAGCGACTGGGGTGATGTCGATGCCGTCGATGGGAGGCTCACCGTCGCCACCACTAGGATCCTCCGGCTGACCCAGGCGGGGCTCACCCTGGAGATGATCGGGGCGGACTTCATTCGCCGCCGGATCGCCCCGTTGCATAACAAGGGGAGGCCAGCCTGGCTTTTCACGAACCCGGACGACATTATGCGGCTCCGCCCTGGCCTCGACCACAACTTCACGGTGATGGGGCATGCCCACTTCTGCCAGCGGCTTTTCCAGCTCGAAGTGGGTCGCGACGGCAAGATTGAATGCACCGGGAAGGCCGCGAGGGCTGCCGCAAAGGTCGGCAAGGCCCTCAAGGTGTCGTTCTTCAAGTTGCCAGCGGGGGTGGTCCCGTTGTCCAATAACTCACGCCGGTCCGAGATCATTGCTATGATGCCGGACCGCAACGCACACAGCCCTGTCCCGAGCTGGCGGGAGCCGACGGAAGCATACGTGCAACAGTTCTTCGACTCCTTGGTCAAGGTGTACGTAAATGCTGACGTCGAGCGGTGTCTTGTCATGGAAACCACCCAGGCGGAGCTGGACTACATCGCCACTAGGGCGAGGGAGGCGCAGATTGCCATGGAGGCCGGGCCGGCAGCGCCGGGGGTGTGGAGGACAAAGCCGCGACGGCTGCGGAGGGGAGCAGTTCACCTTGAGGGCGGCAGCCACCGGGGAGGTCAGCAGCACCGACGCTGGAGCTCCGCTTGTCGAGGACGCGGCCGATGAGTCGTCATCGTCGGAGGAGGACGTGGCGGCGAGCTCGACGCCAACCAGGGGAAGAGGGCGAGTCCTGCGGCGGGCTGGCTCCGGTGAGCCGGTCCGGCCCGGCAGGGCCACGCGGCCTCAATTGACCCTGGAGGGGTCCGAGCACCACACGAGGGCCACGGCGGTGAAGGGGCCGGTGAGGGCCGCTGAGAAGAAGAAGGCGACAGCCCCTTCCTCATCCAGGCGCGCACAAACCCCGCCGCCCTCTTCGCCTCCTCCGGCCGGCGTCGATTCGGATGATGATGTGGAGCTCCCTTTTGGTCTCGGGTCTCTCAGCCCGGAGAGGAAGAGGAAGCTGGTGGAAGAGGAGGAGACGGACGACGAGTAAGTACTCCATTCCTCACTGTTATTTCCTCTTCCCCGAATCGGGTCGCTTGTCTTGATCCATTTTTGCTTTTGTAGGGAGACGGAGACGTTGGCCCAGAGGGCGAAGAGGGCGAGGACCTTGGCGAGCGATCAGCCCCCGGCTGGGGCTTCAGAGACACCACTGGTGGTGCTGAGCAGCCCGGACAGCAGCCCCCGGCGCAGCCCCCAGCGTAAGTTCATCGCCCTCTTCCTACTCGACATGTGGTAGGCGCTCGATGCCACGATGCTAACCTTGCCGGGTTTTGCAGGAGGGGAGCGGCAGCAGGAGGAGCCACAGAGGGCTGCTCCTAAGACATCACCCCCATCGACTACGCCGCCGCGGGGGGCGTCCCCGGCAAGGGCACCAGGCACGGAGCCTATACCCATGGAGGAAGAGGGGAACTTGGGCCGGTGACTCGCCATGTGCCAAATGTCATGGAGAGGGGACTTACGCTTCCTGACTGGCACTTTGGTGAGTCGCCTGTCCTTCATCTTTGTTTTCCCTTATTCCTTTCTTGGCTTCATCGCTTCTATTATCGCCCAGTGCCCTCCTTCAACAGACATGGAGGACGTGGACACGGTTGTGGGAGACATTGCTTTGAGGAGGCCGCGGCGGAGGCCAGCAGGATTGCTGCCGAGGAGGCCGCCAAGGATGCTGACGAGGCTGCTGCTGACGAAGCCGCCAAGGGTGCTGCCGAGGACGCCGCTGGGGAGGCCGCCAAGGCGTCCGGCGAAGCTTCTGCCGAGGGCACCAAAGAGTGGAGCCTGCCCGGCGGGCCGGGCAAGGCCTCCGCCGAGGAAGAGGCAGCGGGTGACCAGCCTCCCTCTTCCTCAACCTCGGCCCCGGCAGATATCTGAAGGTGGGCGACGATCTTTTGTCCATCTCCGGGACGCTGCCGAAGCGCCGCCAAGGGGAAACCTTGGACGACGAGGTGCTTGCCGCCACCGGGCTTGAGGAGGTTGATGAGCGGGGCGTTGGTGGCGACGGTTCTCCAGAAGAGCAGCTTTTCCGCGCCATGGGGGCCGACTTCCAGAAGCTCCAAGTGCTATACAGTGCCCGCGTGGACAAGATCAAGGCCAGGATGGCAGCGGTGGACAACGCGGAGGTGGATTTCAAGGCGCGCGTTGCTGGTACGCAGACCTGGTTCCACAAGACTCGCGAGGAGCAGAGGGCCTTTCAGGAGGAGTTGGCCAAGCGCGACGTGGAGCTCACCATGAGAATGGCCGATATCGAGAAGGCTCAGGAAGAGGCGGCGAACTTGGCCGCCACGCCCGAAGCCGCCCGGAACCAACATCAAGCCGCCTTGCATTCCCAGGAAGAGGACCTCTCCGCGCGTGAAGCAAAGCTTAACGCAACGCTCCGCAGCAAGGATGAGGAGCTCGAGGCACTTGTCGCGCGACGGACCCGCGAGCTGGAGCAGAGGCACAAGGAGGCACTCGATGCCCAGGCTCTGGCCCATGCCGGCAAGGCGAAGGAGCTGGAAGCGGCGGGGACGAGCTGAAGGAGCAGCCTTCAAGCTGTCCGTGAGAAGAACACGCTCAACCGTGCCTTGACAGAGGCGCAAGGAAGCGATCATCGGAGGATCGGGAGCTCTCCAGCATAAAACTCCATCGAGACCTCAAGTTGAACACAGGAGGGTCTCGAGAAGATCTTGTCGGAAAGCGGGGCTCGGGAGGAGACCTTGACCAGAGCCTCGAGGAGGAGAAGCAGCTGCGGGAAAATGAGGCCGCCTCCCACCAGGAATATGTGGTGGGTGAGAACAAGTGGATCAGCCATCTGGAGGTCATCGCCGGCAGGGTCACCTAGCAATTGGCCACCATGGGGTTGCCAAATGTGAGGTACGCCCCCGAGCGCAGCGGGACCATCAACGCCAAGCTGACCCAGTTCTTCGAAGGTGTCCTCGGAGCCTTGGCCTATCTCCACTCCAACAGGATGGCCACGCCGGCCGATGAGGCCCGACGACTTTGCCGGAGGGTTGTGACCAAGGTCCTCACCAAGGTGGCGCACTGGAATCCCAACCTTGACTTCGCAGCCTCGATGAAGATCTTGCCGGATGGTGTTGACCTCACGGTGCTCAAGGAGCGCATCAAGCCCATCACCAATGGCATCGACGAAATCAAGAGGGTGGAAAGCCAGCGCCGGGATTGAGCATCCCGTTCTTGTTTGCCGCCGCAGGTTCCCGACCAAGACAAATTTTATCTTTAGTTAGAACCGCAGCTATGATGTGATGTAATATAACTTTGAAGTACTCTTAATTTTCTTGCACGGTATTTCCCCGTTCAATTCCTCTTTGTATGTGTGCCCCTAAATCGATCGGGTAGGCTTGCGGCGTGAAAGCTCCCTAAGCGGGCGTTTTGGGGACGGATCCGGAGGCCTGCTGGAATGCGCGTGCTACCGACGAGCCACCTTTCCGTTCCAAACGCGTCTCGCCTGAACTGTCCGAGCTTGACTCGAGTCGAGAATCGAGGGCGTTGTCGATCGCGGAAGGTTACTCGCCATTCTCGTAGCATTTGCTTGAGCTGTTGAGCAGACTCGAAACAGGGCAAGGGCGTTGCCGATCGTGGGAGAGCCCCCTGGCGTGCGGGTTTCTCATACAAAGGCGTGACATCTTGGGGGGGGGGGGAATAACCTCAAATAAGAAGGGTAACACAAATAAGAAGTCAGTGCAACTTAGCTTCTATTGGCGATCGCTCGAGCATCGATCTTCTGGCCTCCTTTCTTCTTCCAAGGTCACAAAGATGAAGGAGTGCCGGGCTAACTGCTAGAGCTGATTCTCACAACTAAGGCCCCCTACCTGGCGCGCCAAAGATGTCGGTGCGGAGACGACACCTATGGGATCACAAGTATCCCTACTACGGTTGCGGGGCGCGGGGTCGTGAGAAGAGCAGATCAAACAGATAGCACACGGGTTCTTTATCCAGGTTAGACGCGAGATGCGTAAAAACCTACTCCTGCTTTGGTGGTTAGTTTATCTGCGTTCTTGAGCTAGCTATGGGGCGTGAGGAGCTCCAAAAAGCCCGAATCCCCCTCCTGGTCGCCTTGGGCCTCCTTTTATAGGGAAAGGGGTTGCCACAGTGGCATACAGGAGGTGGAAAAGGGTACAGTCATACGAGTTTATCCCTCACATTACATGACAAGGTGCCATAAATGTGCCTTGCTTAGGTGTCCTTGCTTTATCGGGGACAGGGGAGAGCCCAGTCTCGTCCGCCGCCGCTCCCTTTCGCGTTGACCCGCGCCATGGCCAGCGGTGCCTGTGGTGCCATGTAGGCAGGCATGCAGCTGAGGTGGCGCAGTGATGGGTCTCCACGAAGGTTCGCTTGTCGCCACGCAGGTGCCTGCCCAACTGGTTGGGTCGGCAGCTGCATGGTGGAGGCTCGATTGGCGTGGGCCTGATGGTGGCCCTACGGGTGTCCTTGGGAGGGGCCTTGCCGCAGCCCCGGCAAGGGTCTTGCCGGGGCCTCGGCAAGGGTCTTGTCGCGGCGCCTGCTGTCATCCCCGGCAAGGCTCTTGCAGGGGCCTTAGGTCCTCCTTGGCGGTTTCCCGCCAAGGGTCGTCATCTTCTATAGTATGTATCTGATCTTTGAATGTCTTCACAAAGATCTGCATGCCACTACGGGGATGTCTCCCGAATCCTTTGCCCCATTGGGGGCAGTGGACTCAAAGGTGATCCGCTCCGTGGGCATGGGGCGAGCCGCCCCGGCAAGGGCCTTTCCGGGTTTGCTCAAACCGCCCCCCGGCAAGGATCTTGCTGGGGAGTCTGCTTCGTCCCCTTTGCTCTTTGTGGTCTTGGTCTTGGCGTCGTTCTGCTCCTTTCGAGCTTCGGCCTTACCTTGGCTCACCTTCCTTGCCTTGCTTTAGCGTGGCGGTGCCCGCGGCTCAGACTGCCCGCGCACAGTTAAAAGGTGTACCCCTCTTTTTGTACACCGACACAGCTGGAAATGAAATTTGAAGGATGTCACCTGATAACGTTGAAGACAAAGGGATGCTGAAGTAGCAGACGTCGTGGGCTGCGGAAGCCGATCTTCACGAGCCCCCAGGCCCGGAGGCGCTCGTGGCTCCTCGCGGACCATCTCCATCTCCGCCAGGACTGCGGAACGCCTGGCCTCTTGAGCCTCCAGGATGTTCCCCATGAGGCGCTGGCGCGTGGCGGCCGCGTTCGGCCGCGTCGTGGAGGCATGCGAGCGTGGGCTGTGGGGTGGACCTTCCACGGCGCCCAGCGTGAGGGCTGAGCGCTCTGAGGCGGCTCGGTTGAGCCTTGGTATGTCGATGCAGACGCTGAGCCCACCATCTCGCTGGATGGGGAGCTACGGCCGGTAGTGGCGGCTGCCACTCATGACTCTTGACTCCTGCAGCTCCTGAATGATCTGGCTGACGAACTCCTGAGGGTTTGGCCCTCCTTGCCTCACTCCTTCCTGAGGGAAACATGCTTTGAAACACGCCTCCAAGTGGTGCCCAAGTGCCTCCTTCGTGACCTTAGCAAGGTCTGTGGCCCTCCAGGAGAGAGCCCACGAGCCTTGCTTGAGGAGGGCGCCAGGCGCGCCTTCCTATGCGACAGAAGGAGGTGCCCCCTGAACAGGCACGGACCCTAAGGGGCCTGCCACTCGAGGGGTCGGGCCTGGCGACGTCTTCTTCTTCTTGGGAGCAGTCTCGGGGAGCCTCCCGCTCCTGCGATCTGGGTCTTCAAGCGACGCGGCTTGAAAAGCTCGCTCTAGGGAGCACACTGCGTCTCTTCCTTCAAAAGGCACCGTGATGACTCCGCCGCTTCTTGGCATCTTGAGGAAGTTGTAGCCGTGATGCGTCACGGCCATGAACTTGGCCAGAGCTGGGTACTCGAGGATGGCATTGTATGGTAGGCGAATGTTGGCGACATCGAACTCGATGAGCTCGGTGCGGTAGTTGTCGCGCGCCCCAAAGGTGACGGGGAGGCGGACCTGCCCAATCGGACTTGTGGAGCCATTGGTGACTCCAGAGAAAGGCTTGGTTGGCTGAAGCTGATTGTAAGGCACTTGGAGATTGTTGAATGTCTCTACGGACAGGACATTGAGCCCTGCTCCGCCATCGATGAGGGTCCTGGTGACTTGCACGTTGCTGATGATCAGAGAACAAAGCATCAGGAGGACTCCGGCTGTGGCCGCACACTTGAGCTGATCTGCTAAGCTGAACGTGATGGCGCATGCTGACCACCTGAGAGGGCGCGTGGCCTCGAGCTTGGGGAGGACTGCATTCACTTCGCAGGCGAACTGCTTGAAGATGCGTTGAGAGGCTGGGGCTTGAGCTCCGCCCAGGATGCAAGCAATCGCGCGCGGCTCCTGGAAGCCCCCAGCTCCTGGAAGCCCCCAGCCCCGTCGTCCTGATGATGGTCCTCATTTCTCCTTGGTTGCGGCGGCAGTGGAGGGAGGCCTGCGTTTCCTTGCGGGCAATCCTCGCGAGGCTGATCCCTCCAGCCTCCCTCGCGAGGCTGATCCTGCCAGCGATCCTCGCGAGGTCGGTCACGCCACCCTTGGCGAGGGCCACGGTCTTCCCAGCGTCCTGCATTTCTTCCTCCTCCTCGGCCGTAGCCTCGATCAAGGCGGTCGGGGCATCGACCGATTCTCCCCTCTAGCACGGCTCGGAGCTCTTGACATTCGTTGGTGTTGTGGGTGTGGAGGTCGTGGTACACACAGTACCGGCTGCCCTTGGAAGACTCGGGCTGATCTCTGCCTTGCTTGGTGTGCGGTTACGCCATGAGCACGGCAGCCCCTTGCGCTTCACGTCCTTAGCCTTGGGCTTCTTCTCTTACTGGTCTACGGCCGGCAGCTCGAGGAAGGAAAGCGTCCTTCCTCACTCTGGCGCGCACTTGGTCGCCAAGTTGAACAGCTCCAAGGATGTGCACATATCTTCATGCATCATGACTCCTCCTTCATCTTGATGTCTACTTTGCACATCGGAGAAGGCTGAGATGATAGCCTCCTCGGTCACCTTAGGAATCTTGAGGCGTCGTTGTTGAAGCCTTTGGATGTACTTCGCAGGGTCTCCCCGGCTTGCTTGATCTTGGCGCATGTCACTCACGGCAGGAGGCCGGTCACGGGTACCTTGGAAGTTGGCGATGAAGTGGGTGTGCATCTTGTCCCAGGAGGAGATCGTGCTAGGAGCCAGGTTCAGGAGCCAGGTGCGGGCCCCGTCCTTGAGTGCAATGGGAAACCAGTTCGCCATGACCTTCTCGTCCCCGTTGGCGGCTTCGATGCCCAGCTCGTAGAGCTGGAGGAACTCCACTGGGTCGGCCGTGCCGTCGTAGCGAGGAGGCAGGTCTGGCTTGAACTTTCCTGCCATGCGACGCTAGCTCGGTGGTGAAGGCGCGGCAACTTCTTTGTAGCCTGAGGGGGGCCTTTGGTGACGAAGAGCCTGGTCTTGCGGGTCCCTATGCGCTGCCGCCGGGAGTAGCGCGGGGTCTTGGCATGCTGGAGCAGGAGCGCGGTCATGACGAGCCGGTGCAGGGAGCACCCGGGCAACTTCTTGGGGGCGAGGGACCTCTTGAGAGCTCTGCTCTTGCTGTGCTGGTGTTGGACGGAGTGGGTTCCGCCCAAGGGCCACGCGCCTTGGGGCCAAGGCGCCTTCTTGAGGGGGAGGCGGCTGAGGCGCCCACAGCTTCATCGCCCGCAGGCGGGCGCGGTGCAGCGAGAAGGGCGGGCGGGGAGCCCCTGCGGCGCGGACGAGCTCGGCGATGCGGTCGAGCCACTCTTCGTAGACATCGTCGACAGGGCGGTAGCGCAGGAGCTCGTTTGCTGCGATGAGCGCAACTCGAGCCTCCATGGGTGCGCGTAGCTCGCGAGACGAAGAACCAGCTGGGGCGAGTGAAGGAGTAGTGGTGCGGCCGTCTCACCTCACGGACGGATGCTGGGACGATGCTTGCTGCTCATTCCCCGCTGGGCCGGTGGCGGCGTTAACGGCAGGCGACGGGGAACGGCGGGGGCGGCCGCAGACGGGGGCAATCTGGGCGACGCGGGTAGCGAGAGAGGCTCGGCGCTCGGCGCGGGCCTGATGAGCGTCTGACATGGATGATGGGCGGCGAAGAACAGGGCGGCGGAAGACGGATTCCGGCGCACCCCTACCTGGCGCGCCAAATGTCGGATTTCGGGTTCCGGCAGACCCTCTAGGTTCGAACTACAGGGTGCACGCGAGATCTCACCCCTACCTACCTGCACCTCGTTGCCTCGCTAGGATCTAAACTACCAAAAGAACAACACAAGAGACACAAGGTTTATACTGGTTCGGGCCACCATTGTGGTGTAACACCCTACTCCAGTTTGTGGTGTGGTGGATTGCCTCTTGGGTTGATGACGAACAATACAAGAACAACCTCATGAGGGTGAGGTGTTCTTGTGGCTAGGCTCTCGATCAGATTGGATCGAGCTAAGATGAGGCGAGATGTCTCCATCCCCTCCTACTGTGGTGGCTAGCTCTACTTATAGGCAAGGGCCCTAGGCCTCTTCCCAAATATTGAGCAGGAAGGGCGCCAACAATTGGCCATTTTGAAGGGGAACATCTAGTACACTTATCCTGACTAAAGGTGGTCCTCGCCTGTCAAAGACTCTGCTGGTGACACCGGCTTGGGCTCCACGATGACTTCCTTCCTGCCGTTGCGGCGGTCTTGGTCTTGTTGCACCGAAACGGGTGCCTTTGCTTGATGCTCTTGCCTGCTCTTGCCCCCTTTGCACCAAAGAGGAAATAAGGACACTGCGCGGGCTGGCGCCCGCCTGGCGCCCTCGGTCATCATGGCTTGCATCATGGGCACCTCGTGAGGTACCCGACCTTGATCTCTCTGCCTCCTCGCGAGCCAGCCTGACGAGGCCGTGCCTGAGGAAGCTTCCTGTCGTCCGCCCCGCGAGGCTTGGCCCCTCGCGAGGGTCTTGAGCTTGTGCTGATGAAGATGGGCCGTACTGGGCCACACCTTGAGCCACGCCGCAGGCCTCAGGCAGACAAGTCTGGGTACCCCCGTTCCCAGAACGCCGACATATACGCTTCAAAAGATAAGTATTTTGTGAAGTGCGGCGTGTGTGCAAATCTGACAATATCATTGCAGATGGCAACAACTCTTGTGCTGGTTAAAGGCCGGCGAGAGCATGCTTACGAGGGTGAGGCAGGAGAAGAATAATCTCCAAGATGCCAACACCCAGCTGGGCGAGGAGCTAAAGGATGTTCGTGTCCAGCTGTCGGACTCCGTGAAGGAGAATCGACGGCTTCGACGCGACATTTTTAGTAAGTGCTTGAACGAACTTTGAAAAAGAGTTTGTCGAGGAAGTCGACTAACAGTTATGTCTGTAGGTATGCTCACAGGTCGTCCTGCAGAGGAAATGCCCGGTTCTACGGGTGACCTTCTTCGAAGCCAGATAACTGCACGAACGAGTTCGGCAGGTGATGAAAGGCGTCGCCCAGGCCTTGTGGCCATCTGTCTCCATGCCCGAAGGCCTTGGAGAGCTTGTAGAGAGGCTTAAGGGAGCGCGGCTGTGCTTCCGATTATGGAAGATATCGGCCTGCCGTCAAGGCGCCAGGGAGGACCGGGCCATGCTGAAGACGCGGTACACGAAGGCTGACCCAAACTACATGGCCGAGGTCAGACCTATGGGGGCCGATGGGAAGGAGATCCCTGTGAGCTTAGTGTACGGCCAAGTAGAGTTGGCCGCCAAATATTCCCAACAGGACTGTAAACTAGACTGCCTGTTGGATGGTTTTGAAGAGGAATATGCTCGATCAAATTGACTATGTAATTTAAGATGACATGTAAAATGCCTTCTAGCCGGATTGTAGATCGTTTGTCATGGCGGACCTTTTCGCTTCGACCTCGGGACCCGATAGTCCGGCGTGTGTCCGAATACCCTCTCGGTTATATAAGAACCGAGGCATGCATGGAGACCAGGCGTAGGGGTCATTATTGCTTGAACAGACAAGTGCCCAACTAGTTATGTTATATTACATGGTTAGTAAGAAACATCTTCCAGGGAGAATAGTTACATTAGGGGTTCCTTTCTCGGGAGGCATGCCCTAAAGTGCATGTCCGGATCATGCGAAAAAAGCGAGAAAAGCATCTGGGGGCATGTAAATAAACAAGTGAGAAATCATCTTTTAGTTCACCGACCGAATATTCCCTTAAGAACGCTTAGCTTCGGCTTCACCCGGTCGAGGTACACATCCTGACACAGCGACTGGCAAGAATCGCAGAGGTGCTCCCTTTACCGCCTAGCCTAACAATCGGGAACGTAGGGGTAAGCACAGGAGCCAGGCAACCCATCTTGTCCAAAACTTAAGTCATATCGATGCATATAATGGTGAATAAAAGGTACATGCGGAAGTGTGACACATGTGTTGGGCTCGAGTCGGTTATCCGATGCATCTCGCAGATGGTACGCTCCACCAGTCAGGACTTGGTCAATAATAAAGGGACCTTACCATTTGGGCTTGAGTTTTTCCTTTTCTTGTCCGGCAGGCGTAGAACAAACTCTCCAACATTGTAAGTTTTGGCCAGTACTTCTCTGCTTTGATATCTTCGAGCTGCTTTGTTGATAGAATGCGGAGCGAGCTTTTGCCACGTCACGCTCCTCCTCCAAAGGCGTCCAAACCGTCCTGCCTATCGAAGTTCGGCTTCTCTTTCTTCATCTGGCGCCGCATAAGGTGAGTCGTGAATTATGTCGCAAGGCAGAACTGCCTCTGCGCCGTATACCATAAAGAATGGTGTGAATCCGGTTGTGCGATTCGGCGTGGTTCGCAACCCCCAGAGTACGGAGTCGAGCTCCTCTACCCAGTGCGTGTTAGATTCCTTGAGGGACCGCACTAATCTGGGTTTGATGCCATGTCACAGCCCCAGATCAGCCCTAGAGCTTGCTTGTAACTAGTAGCATTGCATCCATGCATCATGTTTAATTTCCATGAAATTTGAAATGGGGATGATCAAGCCCTAGCACCAAAACAATTCAAATAGGTTCAACTTCAAAATATCTTCAAAGAACCCAAAGTGGTTTGCAAAAATGTTCATGATTAATGGAAAAAGGTGAAAACCATATCCAGGAGGTGATGGATATTTTTCCAAGACATTTTGGATTTTTGAATAAACCATATTGTATTTGAATTGGGGCATTTAAATACTATTAATATTATTTTTAAATGCTCCAACAATTACGAAAATAGTTAAGGGCCTCTGTAATAATTTAGTTAATGCCCACAATTATTTTCAGGATTTATTTAAATGGTTTGGTATTTTACTAAACTAAAACAAAGCAGAAAAATAGGAAAACAGAGTTAAATAGGAAAACAGGAGAAAACTGTACCTGGCCTCACCTGCGCAGCCCACCCGGCCCAACCTTCTTTCCCCTCCCCTCGCTGGCCCGGTTGGTGGCCCAGCCCACCAACCGACACCGCTCGTCGCCTACCTCTGCCAGTAGGCAGAGGAGGAACTGGCGATCAGCGCCCGGCCGCCACCTCCTGCTTCCCGGCCACCTCACTGCTTCCCCGGCCCTCCTAGGCAGCGCCACGGAGAGCCACGCAGCCAGCTCTCTCTCTCACTCTCTCCCGACCCCTCCCTCTCTCTGCTCCCTCTCTCTCGCCCGGACCGGCGGCCTCGTCGCCACTGTCGCCCGTTGCCTTGCCACCGCCACCCCTCTCCTCCCCGACTAGCCCACAGGCTCCGCCACTCCACCTCGCCTCCTCACTGAGTCTCCCGGCCGGGCGCCCAGGCGCCGCCCCGCCGTTTTCCCCTTCTCGGACCCGCCGCTCGCCGCCCGTCGAATTAAATCGGCTCCGGTGCCTCCCAGGCTTCGCCGATGCCATCACCGCACCCGCCGTGAGCTCCTCTATCGTTTCCCCTTCTCCCGACTCGTTCTCCCTCTCTAGCCACCATTTCCACTGCTCAAGCTTCGCCGCCGCCGTGCCTCGTCGCCCGGCGTGGCTAGAGCCCCAGTGGCTCAAGCCAACCCCACCCTGGGCTCACCGCAGCACCGGGAACCATAGCGCCCCTCCGCTTCTCCTCTAGCGCGCGCCAGCCAGGCTTCGCCCGAGCTTGAAACTCGGCCGCCGCCAAACACGCCGCCGGCGTCGATTGACCGCCCAGCTCAACCCACTCCACCAAGAGCCTCGGCTCATCCCTCAGCTCCGTAGGTACCCTCCCGACCCTTTTGGTGGCGGAATGGCAAAATGCACTTTCGCGCCCGCCAGCGTCAGCTTCGCCAATGACTAGCCTTGGCGCCCGGCCGATCACGCCCGGCGTGGGTTGACCTTGCCGGTTTGACCTCCCCTCTCCTCATCGACATGCGGGCCTGCCCGTAATCAAGTTAGATTAGTGTTAACCAAGTTAGGTTAGTTAGTTGAACCTTGACCGGTGGGTCCCAGCGTCGAGTTGACCTGGACAGCGACCAGTTGACTTCACGACGTCACATCGACGTCGGTGGCCTTAATAATTAGGTTTCTAGATTTATTTTAATTCAGTAAATTTCAGAAAATACTCTAAACTTCTAAAAATCATATAAATTCAACCGTAACTCGGATTGAAATAATTTATATATGAAAAATGATCAGGAAAATATGAAGAATCTGTTTATGCCATGATCATGCATGTTTGAACAAGTTAACCTCACTGAATAGGATGAATCATGATTAGGGTAATTTATGAAATAGCATTTGGAGTTGGAATTCAACCTTGTTTGAATTCCACTTCAACTAACTTGGATTATTATTGCATTAGGTGAATTCAGTACCTTAAAATGATCATGCATCATATATGTGCATTGCATTGATTGTGTTCTTTCTCGATTGCCGGTGTTTGTTCCCTCCGGTGAGCGATGTACCGAAGCGATGATTATTCGATGACACCGATGAAGAACTATTATCTTCGAAGTGCCGTGCAAGCAAAACCCTTGTTCATTCCGATATAATCCCACTCTCTCGCTCCTGCTCTATTTTATTGCATTAGGACAACAACGACTCATGTATTACTTGCTGCGGTAGCTGAACCCCTTGATCCTTTGCATGACCTGTCATTCCTCCGTAATTAGATGTATCCCACTAGCATGTGTATGAGTTGTTTGAGCCATGTTGTGCCTACTCATTTTTGCTTGTTGTCATGCCTGCTTATGCTTAGAGTTGAGTCAGGTCTGATTCATCGGGAATGAATTGGAATTGTTATGAACATGTCCTATTGTGTGTGAGCTAAGTGTGTGAACACGATTTGGTAAAGGTAGCGGTGAGAGGCCATGTAGGAGTACATGGTGGGTTGTCTCATTGCAGCCGTCCTCAGGAACTGAGTTCTGTGTTTGTGATCCATGAACAGTTACTACCACACATTGGGTTCCGGTAACTCGACCCCTCTCGACTTATTAATCAACTTGATCTCTGTCCAGGAGTTGCAACTAGTTTCTGGTGTTTGTAGGTAGTGTTAGTAGTCTACCAAGTGGCACCGATGCAGGTGGGCTTGGGACAGACTAAACCTGATGTACGGTGTACCAAGTGGCACCGGTTGGTGGGCTTGGGAACCCTGCTCACATCGTTTGGGGCCGTGGCGACACCCGGCCGGATCTCCTTGCGGATGGAACCCGAATAGGCGATAAACCTGGGCAGCAGGACTTGTGTGGTTAGTCGGTCGTGGCCGACTCCCTCGCCCGGCTTCCGCTTGAAGGTTGCCGAGGTACATAGCGTGTCTGAGGCGATAAGTGGCGAGAGCGTGTGTGAAGAAATACACCCCTGCAGGGTTTAATATGATCTATTCGAATAGCCGTGTCCACGGAAAAGGACTTCTGGGTTGCCTATATCAGTTCATAGACAAGTGAAAGTGGATACTCTAAAATGCGCAAGATAAGCGTGAGTGCTATGGATGGCGTTTTCGTAGGGAGACGGGAGCGGGTCCATAGTGGTGTATTGATATGGTGAATATGTGGACTCGTGTGCGCCACCTCAAAAGAGTTACTTGCAGTCGTAGTTCTGGATAGCCACCGAGTCAAAGCTGGCTTGCTGCAGTCAAACTCCACCACCCCCTTTTGATAATGATGCATATGTAGTTAGTTCTGATGTAAGTCTTGCTGAGTACAATTGTACTCACGTTTGCTTATTTTATGTTTTGCAGAGAGACTTTAGTCTCGCTAGTAGTTCCGCTTGGACTTCGACGGTTAGCTTGATACCTCAGCTACGATCTTGTGCCTTCGGCAGGATCTGGTAGATAGTCAGGCTTCTCGGCCTTTTTCATTTTTTAGTTATGCGTACTTTCGGACATGATTAGCTTCCGCTTGTGCTTTGACTTGTATGCTCACGAGTGTTGGGTCATGAGACCCATGTTTGTAATATCTCGCTCCTCGGAGCCTATTGATAAATATTTGAGTCGTAGAGTTATGTTGTGATGCCATGTTGTATCTACACATATTGAGCATATTGTGTGTATGTTTGAAATGCTTGGTATGTGTGGGATCCGACAAACTAGTTGTTTATCCTTGGCAGCCTCTCATATGGGGAAATGTAGTCTCGTGCTTCCGAGCGATAGTAGTCCGCTTCTGACCGGTTCACCGGAGTCCCGCTAGCCCAACACTACTGCTTGGACACTTGACTGGCGGCATGTGTTTCATTTCGTTCCTATATACATCCCCTCGGGAAATGTCACGCTTGGTGTTATTCGAGTCTGCCTAGCTCACTCTTACAGCCCGGGATACCGGAGTCCTGTTAGCCGGCTACTGACCCGAATATATACGTTGATGACCGACATGCTCGATGTGATTCATGTATGCCTGTCCCCATAGGTTAGTGCCGCTTTGGGTTCACGACTAGCCATGTCGGCCCGGGTTCTTTGTCATATGGATGCTAGCGACACTATCACATACGTGAGCCAAAAGGCATAAGCGGTCCCGGGACATGGTAAGGCGACACCCGTGGGAATACCGTGCGTGAGGCCGCAAAGTGATATGATGGGTTACATGCTAGATCGGTGTGACTTAGGATCGGGGTCCTGACAGCGTTGGTATCAGAGCCTGACTGCCTGTAGGATTACCAAGCCAAACTGGTAGAAGTTGTGTCTAGAAATGCTTTAGTTATGTAAGGGAATTGATTGTGGAAGGGAACGTAAGGCTCTTTTTACTCCTTATACCTCATGGCCTTCTGATCTGAGTCATCCTCTTCCTTTCTACGGGGTTAAGAACTAGGCCTTCTCATCTATCTATCAGGATGACGTGTTACTAATCCATAGAACTATAAGATTGTTGGTTTTAATCCCCAGTTCAGTTCTTACTACTCCTGTATGATAACTGTTGATCTCAGAATCTTGTTATGATGTTGTTGAGTGGTTATGCCACCATTCTTGCAGGATGTCCCAAATCATTTTGAGCATTTACAGCTGTTATGCTGTCCGAGTCATCCCAGGTCTCTAAATAGTCTGATGCATTTGCAAGTCCTTCCCTTCCGTTTCCAATGTCCTTTTTGGGCCAGATTAAGCACACCAACCAGTCAGTCGAGGTACCCCATTGCCTCGACATATATGTGGAGTTATTATTATGACCTTAGGTGTTTAGGAAGTCACCTAGCAACTTAGCAACGCTTTTGTATCCCCAGTGTGATGATTCTGGCCATCACCTTCGAAAGCATCCCGTGATGCCATTTAGTAGTAGGCATTCTACTCCTGGGTTTACGAACCGAGATTCATCCTACTTCATGTTGTTAGTATTTGCTAGTGCCTTTAGGATATTAGTAACCTTTGCGATAGTCCTCGAAGTCCGTGGTATTCTCCTTCTTCCAAATACCATGAACTAATTATGGCAGAAGTTCTTTTGAACCAAAAGATCACAACTAGAGTGCTCTTGAGGAGTTCTCCGTTCATAATTGTGAATCTGCCAATTCTACCTTTCTGCATGGGTTATCCGAAAGAAATGTTGAGCTTCGTTCGACATACTAACCTGTGCATCCACAACTCAGAAAATTATATGTTCCTCTGAGTTGCTCTCCTCGATTGCATTCCGACCTTCGTCTATCAATTGATAGTCGAGTAGTCGTGCATTAAATCATCAATGCCTATTATCCTTGTGGTCCGACAAGCCATTCTATTCCAGAATGACTAGGAGAAACAAACTCCAGCACCTCATCCATATCCAGGATTGGGTCAAAGTAGTTGTATCCCGCAGATCAAAATACCAATTCAGCTTTTGAATCTGTTCTACCCTGGAGTATTGCCATCTTATGTCAAGAATGTCATGGGAATTGCACAACCTCTTAGGAATTCTTGACGCAGTGATACTCTCGCTCTCATTATTCATTCATCGGTTCCGTGTTGTTGTAACGGAATGCGGCAAGTGAATTATGATGTGCGAAATCAATACTCCGAGCCACTCGTTGCTTGGTAGTGAATGGACATTATTCTCATCCTTAGCGTGTTGGTTATTAAACCATCATCCTAAGATTGATCGTGCTACCTAGTCCTTATTTACGGTGCACACCTCGATTCATGAGTTAGGATCTTGTCAAGTCCTCACTCATTTGATAATATCGTCTTGCCCTCAAAAGCAAGATCGTTCTCGAGCTTAGTAACATACCGGTGGTTCGTGACTTTCCAAATATCTTCTTGGAAGTGTTATCAGGTTGTCACCTGACCGCTATGTTGAGTTCGTGATCAAGTTGGTTTTCCTGTGAACCACCCTTCTCCAAGAATCTGTGTTGGATACCCCTGAGCTAGTTGGTTAAAGCTAGACAATAACTTGGAAAGTTGGAAGATAAAAGCTTGCCTAACTTAGTTCGATCCAAAGGGATATTCTTGTGTAGTGTGTGTTGAAGAAAGATGATATCTTCATCGATTGTTCCTCGTGATCAGTTGTTGGATCTATTATCCTATCAATTCTTTGATTTGAGTATGGGCCATTGTCAAGTCAAATCAGAACCAACGATATTCGTAATGTTGTCTTACTCGTGGTTGATCCCTCGAGCATACACCATTATGTCTTTTGGTGCGACCAATGCTATCACCGTGTTCACATGATGGTGGAAGTCGATGATATGGAAATTCCGATAAGTTGCTGTTGAGCCCATCAAGAGCATTTTGTCTCCCCATGAGTCATGTTGAGCATCAACCTAGTATTGGAAACTTGTGTAAGCATTTCTTCGTGTTTCATTCATGAAGCCTATGCTTGGATGGAAGAAGTGACTTCCTCGAACTCACGTGCATTTGATGTAAGTTGCCGCCGTGAAGTTGAGAAAGGTTTGTTTTGCCTCCTCCGGAATCGTCCCAAGTCAGTCATGCACGTCTGAAGTATTCTATGGCATGATAGACTGATCATCTTCATTTCATATGAATTCCATAGCACACCAAGCCAGCGATTGGTTTGTTCAAGGAGAAGAAGTTCCTTCTTAAGACCGCGGCTTATACCGGGACTTCGATATCCCGATGATGATTCCCAACCTGAACTCGGTAGTATTTTATTATAAGACTACCTTGTGGTCATGCTTATGCAGGACAATGTGTTCACAGGTTTGTAGCAGAACCAGCTCATGTTTTGGAGCTTGCTATCGTAGTTCATATCCCGAGAATCTCGCATAGCGCCATCTCGTCAAATTGTGTTGCAACCTTTCCTTTTCAGACGTCGAGTCCGGAATATCCTAACACCAACCAGATCTGAATCTCGGCAGATATGATGGTTGGAACCTTCAAACAGTTGCATTTCGTTCTCAGCTTGCACCGTCCTTATGCCATTTCACTATGGACTGTCTTCTTAGCAATTCTTGTCCAGGTTCATTTCCAAAAGTGGACTTACCCTAGGTCCCCTCCACCTCCGACGATAAGCAAAAATCATCCAATGCGTTGTCTTCAACAAGGTAGTCCACATCATCCATTCTAGTCCGGGTGTACCATTCCTTGCATTCCACCAAATAATCGCTCGTGATTGCCTTAGGTTGGTATAAAGAGTTCCAATGATCTATGGATCAAAAGTAATTCTTTTGCCACTTAAGGAAATAGTTCTTTGCGTCACCTCACAGGGTGCCCGCTATTGAATCATGGCAAATATTTTCTCACCACCTTGACACCATCCACCATCTTTCTAAGCGTGGAATTGTTGCCACCAATCAAACCCCGTTGTTGTTCTTCCATCCCTCTCGATGCATTTTATGTCTCAACTCAAGATGTGTCACCGTCTCAGTCCGTGAGTTGATCATGTTACCTGATCTTCATGAAGATCGAATCATGTAGGGTCTCCCCCCTTCTTTCTATTGTCGTGGTCGAGTGAAGATCTTGAAAGCAAAGACGTCAAGACCAAGATGATGGAAGTAAATCAACATCTTGAGAAGGACAAATGGATCATGAAGATTGTGATAGTTTGTGACTTCCCTTTTCCTCTTACCTCACGTCTTGAATCTCGGGCGAGATTCTTGTTTAGTGGGGGTGGTATCACTGACCCAGATCAGCCCTAGAGCTTGCTTGTAACTAGTAGCATTGCATCCATGCATCATGTTTAATTTCCATGAAATTTGAAATGGGGATGATCAAGCCCTAGCACCAAAACAATTCAAATAGGTTCAACTTCAAAATATCTTCAAAGAACCCAAAGTGGTTTGCAAAAATGTTCATGATTAATGGAAAAAGGTGAAAACCATATCCAGAGGTGATGGATATTTTTCCAAGACATTTTGGATTTTTGAATAAACCATATTGTATTTGAATTGGGGCATTTAAATACTATTAATATTATTTTTAAATGCTCCAACAATTCTGAAAATAGTTAATGCCCACAATTATTTTCAGGATTTATTTAAATGGTTTGGTATTTTACTAAACTAAAACAAAACAGAAAAATAGGAAAACAGAGTTAAATAGGAAAACAGGAGAAAACTGTACCTGGCCTCACCTGCGCAGCCCACCCGGCCCAACCTTCTTTCCCCTCCCCTCGCTGGCCCGGTTGGTGGCCCAGCCCACCAACCGACACCGCTCGTCGCCTACCTCTGCCAGTAGGCAGAGGAGGGACACGGCGACCGCGCCGAGCGCGCCACCTCCTGCTTCCCCGGCCACCTCCTGCTTCCCCCGGCCCTCCTAGACGACGCCACGGAGAGCCACGCAGCCCTGGCTCTCTCTCACTCTCTCCCGACCCCTCCCTCTCCTCTGCTCCCTCTCTCTCGCCCGGACCGAGCGGCCTCGTCGCCACCGTCGCCGTTTGCCGCGGCCACCGCCACCCCCTCTCCTCCCCGACTAGCCCACGAGCTCCGCCACTCCACCCTCGCCTCCTCACCGAGTCTCCCGACGCCGGAGCGCCCCGAGGCGCCGCCCCCGCCGTTTTCCCCTTCTCGGACCCGCCGCCGCTGCCCGTCGGTCGTCGGCTCCGGTGCCTCCCGAGCTCGCCGATGCCATCACCGCACCCGCCGTGAGCTCCTCTATCGTTTCCCCTTCTCCCGACTCGTTCTCCCTCTCTAGCCACCATTTCCACTGCGGCCTGGCTTCGCCACCGCCGTGCCTCGTCAGCCGGGCGTGGCTAGAGCCCCAGTGGCTCAAGCCAACCCCACCCCTGGGCTCACTGCAGCACCAGGAACCCGCAGCGCCTCCGCTTCTCCTCTAGCGCCGCAGGCCGAGCCCGAGGCTCGCCTCGAGCTCCGGCCGCCCGCCAAACACGCCACGGGCGTCGATTCCACCGCCCGAGCTCAACTCCACTCCACCAAGAGCCTCGGCTCATCCCGGCTCCCGTAGGTACCTCCCCGACCCTTTTGGTGGCCGGAATGGCAAAATGCACTTTCGCGCCGGGCTTCGCCCGGCTGACTAAACGCGGCACCGGCTGATTGACCGGCGTGGGTTGACCTTGCCGGTTTGACCTCCCCTCTCCTCAGCGACATGCGGGCCTCGCCTGCTAATCAAGTTAGATTAGTGTTAACCAAGTTAGGTTAGTTAGTTAGACAACGACCGGTGGGTCCCAGCGTCGAGTTGACCGAGAGCGACCCAGTTGACTCGCTGACGTCACATCGACGTCAGGCTGACGCAATAATTAGGTTTCTAGATTTATTTTAATTCAGTAAATTTCAGAAAATACTCTAAACTTCTAAAAATCATATAAATTCAACCGTAACTCGGATTGAAATAATTTATATATGAAAAATGATCAGGAAAATATGAAGAATCTGTTTATGCCATGATCATGCATGTTTGAACAAGTTAACCTCACTGAATAGGATGAATCATGATTAGGGTAATTTATGAAATAGCATTTGGAGTTGGAATTCAACCTTGTTTGAATTCCACTTCAACTAACTTGGATTATTATTGCATTAGGTGAATTCAGTACCTTAAAATGATCATGCATCATATATGTGCATTGCATTGATTGTGTTCTTTCTCAGTTGTCGGTGTTTGTTCCCTCCCGGTAGACGATGTACCGATGATGATTATTCGATGACACCGATGAAGAACTATTATCTTCAGAAGTGCCAGGCAAGCAAAACCCCTTGTTCATTCCGATATAATCCCACTCTCTCGCTCCTGCTCTATTTTATTGCATTAGGACAACCACGACTCATGTATTACTTGCTGCGGTAGCTGAACCCCTTGATCCTTTGCATGACCTGTCATTCCACAGTAATTAGATGAAACCCACTAGCATGAGTAGGAGTTGTTTGAGCCATGTTGTGCCTACTCATTTATGCTTGTTGTCATGCACACTCGCTTAGAGTTGAGTCAGGTCTGATTCATCGGGAATGAATTGGAATTGTTATGAACATGTCCTATTGTGTGTGAGCTAAGTGTGTGAACACGATTTGGTAAAGGTAGCGGTGAGAGGCCATGTAGGAGTACATGGTGGGTTGTCTCATTGCAGCCGTCCTCGAGAACTGAGTTACGTGTTTGTGATCCATGAACAGTTACTACCACACATTGGGTTCCGTAACTCGACCCTCTCGACTTATTAATCAACTTGATCTCTGTCCGGGGAGTTGCAACTAGTTTCTGGTGTTTGTAGGTAGTGTTAGTAGTCTACCAAGTGGCACCCGATGCAGGTGGGCTTGGGACAGACTAGGCACTGATGTACGGTGTACCAAGTGGCACCCGGTTGGTGGGCTTGGGAACCCTGCTCACATCGTTTGGGGCCGTGGAGCGACACCCGGCCGGATCTCCTTGCGGATGGAACCCGAATAGGCGATAAACACGGACGAGAGACTTGTGTGGTTAGTCAGGTCGTGGCCGACTCCCTCGCCCGACTTCCGCTTGAAGGTTGCCGAGGTACATGACGTGTCTGAGGCGATAAGTGGCGAGAGCGTGTGTGAAGAAGTACACCCTGCAGGGTTTAATATGATCTATTCGAATAGCCGTGTCCACGGAAAAGGACTTCTGGGTTGCCTATATCAGTTCATAGACAAGTGAAAGTGGATACTCTAAAATGCGCAAGATAAGCGTGAGTGCTATGGATGGCGTTTCTCGTAGGGAGACGGGAGCGGGTCCATAGTGGTGTATTGATATGGTGAATATGTGGACTCGTAGCGCCACCTCAAAAGAGTTACTTGCAAATGTAGTTCGGGATAGCCACCGAGTCAAAGCTGGCTTGCTGCGGTCAAAATCCACCACCCCTTTTGATAATGATGCATATGTAGTTAGTTACGATGTAAGTCTTGCTTTGAGTACAATTGTACTCACGTTTGCTTATTTTATGTTTTGCGAGAGAGACTTTAGTCTCGCTTAGTAGTTCCGCTTGGACTTGACGGTTAGCTTGATACCTCATTTCTACGATCTTGTGCCTTGGCGGGATCTCGGTAGATAGTCGGGCTTCTCGGCCTTTTTCATTTTTTAGTTATGCGTACTCGGACATGATTAGCTTCCGCTTGTGCTTTGACTTGTATGTTTCGAGTGTTGGGTCATGAGACCCATGTTTGTAATATCTCGCTCCTCGGAGCCTATTGATAAATATTTGAGTCGTAGAGTTATGTTGTGATGCCATGTTGTATCTACACATATTGAGCATATTGTGTGTATGTTTGAAATGCTTGGTATGTGTGGGATCCGACAAACTAGTTGTTTATCCTTGGCAGCCTCTCATATGGGGAAATGTAGTCTCGTGCTTACGGCGATAGTAGTCCGCTTCTGACCAGTTCACTGAGTCCTGCTAGCCCAAAGATACTGCTTGGACACTTGACTGGCGGCATGTGTTTCATTTCGTTCCTATATGTCCCCTCGGGAAATGTCACGCGGTGTTATTCGGAGTCTGCCTTAGCCTGCTACAGCCCGGGATACCGGAGTCCTCATAGCCAGTGCTACAGCCCGAATATATACGTTGATGACCGACATGCTCGATGTGATTCATGTATGCCTGTCCCCATAGGTTAGTGCCGCTTTGGGTTCACGACTAGCCATGTCGGCCGGGTTCTTTGTCATATGGATGCTAGCGACACTATCACATACGTGAGCCAAAAGACGCATAAGCGGTCCCGGGACATGGTAAGGCGACACCCGTGGGAATACCGTGCGTGAGGCCGCAAAGTGATATGATGGGTTACATGCTAGATCGGTGTGACTTAGGATCGGGGTCCTGACATGCCGCTCATGATTAGACCATTTGCTCGCTCGGCTTGACCGTTAGTTTGTGGGTGATAGACTGAAGCATAGTCGAGCTTGATGCCCATGGTTTTACACTAGAGTTTGACCTCGTCGGCCGTAAAATTCGTGCTCTTGTTGGTGATGATCTTTGTGGGACGCCAGTAGCGTGTAATGCGACCCACGATATGAAGTCTATCACCGGTCCGGATTCGCCGTCTTAACGAACTTAGCGTCTATCCATTTGGTGAATTTATCCACCATGACCAGTAGGTATTTTTTGCTTGTGGGTTCCCCCTTTAAGGGGTCCTACCATGTCAAGTCCCTGCACCGAAGGGCCAGTGATGGTTATAGTTTGGAGGCGGTGGGTGGCATATGGCTTTGGTTAGCAAAGAGCCGGCAACCGACGCATCGTTGGACTAATTCACGAGCATCTTCCCGGCTGTCGGCGATAAAATCCTGTACGGAAGGGCTTGCTTACAAGGGCCCGGGCTGCGACGTGGTGCCCGCCGAGTCCGGCATGAATTTCAGCCAGAAGATTCCGCCCTTCCTCTTCGAAGATAGACCTTTGAAGGACTCCGGTGGTGCTTTTCTTATAAAGCTCTCCCTCATGGACTTTATAGGCTTTAGATCGCTGCACTATGCAGCGTGCCTCGTTTTGGTCCTCGGGAAGTTCCTGCCTGGTTAGGTAGGTGTAACGCCCCGGATTCGATGCGCCAGGTGTCCGCCAGTTATTTGCCGTCGTTGCCATGTCATGTGCTTGCGTGTTGCACTTTGCCATGTCATCATGCACATTTCGTTTTGCATACGTGTTCATCTCTTGCATTCGAGCATTTTCCCCGTTATCCGTTTTGCAATCCGGCACTCCTATGTCTCCCGGCGCCCCTTTTTGCCTCTTTTCATGTGCGGATATTAAACTTTATCGGAATGGCCCGAGGTTTGCCAAGCGGCCTTGGTACACCACCGGTAGACCGCCTGTCAAGTTTCGTGCCATTTGGAGGTCGTTTGGTACTCCAACGGTTTACAGGGTAACCGTAAACCCCTCTTTCTCTTTGCAGCCCAACACCCTTCCAAACTGGCCCAAAACCCAGCAAACTCCCCTCCATGCTCTCGTTCGTTCGATCACGATCGTGTGGTCGAAAACCGTGCTCCATTTGGACTCTCCTAGCTCCCTCTACCTATATATATGTCTTCCTACCAAATCCCTTGGTCCAAACCCTAAAATCCTCTCTCTCGCTTGCCGGACACGTCCGGCCTCATGAACGAAACCGCCGCCTTGCGCACTGTCAGACGCCACCACATCCCTGCGCCGCCCGTCCGCCTTGACCCTTGCGCTCCAGGCCCTTGAGGGACCATCTCCGCCGCCCGCGACCGCTCGCCGCTTTCTGGCGCCGCGCCTCCGGCCGCCTACGCGGCGCCCAGCCGCCCTACCGCCATGCGCGCCCGGCGATCGCCGCCTCTGGCGCATCCTCAGCGCCTCCGCCGCCCGCCCGGTCCGCGCCCCGGCCGGAGCTCCTCCGCCCGGCGCCGCCCCGGCCGCCCCTCCGGCGACCTTCCCTCTCTCCGGCCTCCCTGTCCTCCTCTCCGGCGAGCCCAGCCGGCCATCCTCGGGATCCGCGCCATGGATCCAGATCTGAGAGAGGAGGTTGACTTTCCTCCCCCGAAATCCCGTCTTTTGCTGTCAGTAATTTTGTTGCATTTTCATCATGCCATAACTCTCTGCATATTGCTCCGTTTCGTGCTTGTAATATGTCAAATCGTTCGACTCGACGAGTACATCATTTCATCTCATTGCATCATGTTCATTTGAGCTCATCTTGATGCCCGAAATGCTGTTAGAAGAGGGCTATGTGATGTTAGTTTCAGATTCTTATCAGAACATGCACTTTTGTCATTTTTGCCATAATTGATGTGTGCATCCTTTGAACTTAAGTCCTACATGTGTTTTGTAGTATACCATGCCATCTTTACAAGGGTGTATGCCATGTATTTTTGTGATCTATGTGGTGACTAGCACAAGCATGCAAACTAGGCTTCATGATGTTGCTGATTTCAGCCCCTGTTCTGCTGATATTTTTATGCCATGTAAACTTGATGGTACCGAGAGATCCATGCTTATTTTGAGATACTTCAGTAAGGATGTTTTTAACATATGGTAATTCTCTATCCATCCATGCCCTTGTTTGCAATTATAGAGTGCCAGAGCTTGAGTCAATTGAGCTCTACTTTTGCTATAAAATGTTTCCTAGCAGGTTCTTTACATGTTATTCAATTTTGCCAAGGTTGTTGTACTTGATCCGTGTATGCTATGATGTTGTTCTTGCCATGTATAGCTTCTATGCCATGTATTCTTACTGTGAGTTGCCTTTCCATGCCATGTATTTCTCTGTGGTGAGTGGTTCAAGCTCACCAACATGCCTACTTATTGTTGTTCCTGCCATGTATGAATCTGTAATATAACTTGCCATTTTTAGATGGGTGCCATCATATTTTCTGTGCCCTTTTGGCTCATGGTCAGTAAGGGACATTTGTTCTATGCAATTAGTAGATTCATGACATGCCTTTCCATGATAAGTGCCTGTAGCATGTTGTTTGATAGCTCTAAACATTGCAACCTGATGTTATTTCTGCTAAAGTCTGAAACACTTATTATTTGCAATCTTGCCATGTCATTTTGAGCATGTTCTAGTGATTTCTGTAGATAGCTCAGTGTTCATGTTTTGTAATGCTTTACCTGTAAATCATGCCCATGCCTTTTGTTTTCATCTTTAGGTCCTGTAGCATGTTGTTTTGGTGCTTGCAATATGCCTAGTTGCTGTTTTGGACAGATTGTTGCTATAACTTGTATTGTGTGTATGTGTTGAACCGTTGCTCCGTTTTGAGTGTGCTCTATATGGAACTTGCTTGATTTTGCATGTAGTTTCATATTATCATGTTGCATCCATGTTTTCAGGTTTTTGCTTGATGTTTGTATGCATTTTGCATCAATGCCATGTTTAACTTGTTTTGCTCATATCTTCTAGGCCGTAGCTCCGAATCTAATGAACTTTATATGTAACTTGACTAGAATTTCGTGTAGATCATCGTGGTGCATCTTAACTTGCTGTTTAACAACTTGAACATAAAGTTATTCAGATCTGGACCAATTTCGAAATTTGCATACGAGGACTTACCGGAATTGTTATATGTTGTTTCCGGCCTCATTTAAACTTGCTTTGATGTGTTGCTCTTGTTTGCATCATCTCTTGCCATGAGTAGCTTCATCTAGATTTGTCATGCATCATGTTTGTTGTGCATCATGTCTTGTTCATGTGTGGTGTGTTTACTATGTGGTGTGCTTCTTCTTGTTAGTTCATGTTTCGTCGCGATCGTGAGGGTTCGTTCGTCTACGCTCGGTTCGGCTTCATCCGTTCATCTTCTTCATGGACTCGTTCTTCTTCCTTGCGGGATTTCAGGCAAGATGACCGCTACCCTGGATCTCACTACTATCATTGCTATGCTAGTTGCTTTGTTCTATCGCTTTGCTACACTACCTATTACCTGTTTATCAAGCCATCCCAAATTGCCATGTCAGCCTCTAACCTTTTACACCCTTCCTAGCAAACCGTTGTTTGGCTATGTTATCGCTTTGCTCAGCCCCTCTTATAGCGTTGTTAGTTGCAGGTGAAGATGAAGTTTGTTCCTTGTTGGAACATGGAGATGTTGTTCCTTGCTGGAACATGTTTACTTGTTGGGATATCACAATATATCTTATATTTTTAATGCATCTATATACTTGGTAAAGGGTGGAAGGCTCGGCCTTATGCCCGGTGTTTTGTTCCACTCTTGCCGCCTAGTTTCCGTCATATCGGTATTATGTTCCCGGATTTTGCGTCCCTAACGCGGTCGGGTGATTTATGGGACCCCTTGACAGTTCGCTTTGAATAAGACTCCTCCAAAGAAGGCCCAACATTGGTTTTACCATTTGCCTCACCACCACCTACATTTCCCTTGGGAATAATTAACCCAAGGGTCATCTTTATTTCAGCCCCAGGGCCAATGCTTGTCTAAGTGTTGGTCCAAACTAGAAGTGCTTTTGCGCCCCTCAAGGAAACTTGGGGTCTGGTTTTAGTTGTACGGACTGCTCATCCGGTCGTGGCACGAGACGAGATCTGGCGGCTACTATCAGGGTGTCGGCACGCCGGGAGGTCTTGCTGGTCTTGTTTTATTGCTGTTGAAATGTCTTGTAGCCGGGATTCCGAGACTGATCGGGTCTTCCGGGGAGAAGGAATATCCTTCGTTGATCGCGAGAGCTTATCATTGGCTAAGTTGGGACACCCCTGCAGGGTATAAACTTTTGAGAGCCGTGCCCGCGGTTATGTGGCAGATGGGAATTTGCTAATATCCGGTTGTAGTAAACTTGAAGCAAACTCTTCTAAAATACACCAACCGGTAAAATGCGTAGTGAGTGTCTCTTTTCGGGTTGATCGAGAGGAGAACACGGTTTACGGGTTATGTTTGGCGTAAGTAGGAGTTCAGGATCACCTCTTGATCATTACTAGTTGACGACCGTTCCTTTGTTTCTCTTCTCGCTCTCATTTGCGTATGTTAGCCACCATATATGCTTAGTCGCTGCTGCAACCTCACCACTTTACCCCCCTTCCTTTCCCATTTAGCTTTGCTAGTCTCGATACCCATGGTAATGGGATTGATGAGTCCTCGTGGCTCACAGATTACTACACCACCAGTTGCAGGTACCAGTTGTGCGATGATCATGACGTGAGAGCGATGTTTGCTTGTTTTGGAGTTCTTCTTCTGCTTCTTCTTCGATCAGGGGATAGGTTCCAGGTCGGCAGCCTGGGCTAGCAGGGTGGATGTCGTTTGAGTTTCTGTTTATGTTTCATCCGTAGTCGGATGTTGATCTTGTATATGATGTTGATGTATTCTTGTGGCATTTGTGCCTTATGTATGTATCCCCATCTATTATGTAATGTTGATGTAATGATATCCACCTTGCAAAAGCGTTTCAATATGCGGGTCTATCCTTGGTGGGACCGTCGAGTTCCTTTTGGATAGGGTCGCATATTGGGCGTGACAGTAGGCTAGGAATGGTTCCGTCCACGGGGCAATGACTGCCATTATTACATGGGCTGAAGATGTTACTTCGTTGGCAGAGCCTCCAGTTGTGTTAGAATGTTCGGTGTCGGGCAGTGCGGTTGGGTCCAGGCTGTTATTTCCGGACTCCCCTTCCCATAATACGGATGGCTTGAACAGCCTCTCTAAGAAGATATTGGGGGGGACGGCATCGCGGTTTGCGCCAATGCGTGCCAAGACGTCTGCTTGCTCGATCGCTTTTCCGAGCAATATGGTGAAATTCGAGCCCTTGAACCGAGCTGACATTTTTAGGACGGCGTTGCGATAAGCTGCCATTTTCGGATCCTTGGCATCTAAGTCTCCATTTATTTGGGATATCGCGAGGTTGAATCCTCGCAAGACCTCTAGGCGTTGAATGCCCATGGAGACGGCCATACGGAGACCATGTAGAAGGGCCTCGTATTCAGCTGCGTTGTTGGAGTCCGTATTAATTATCTGGAGTACGTATTGAACTGTATCTCCTGTTGGGGACGTCAAAACGACGCCAGCCCCCAGACCAGCCAACATTTTAGAGCCGTCGAAGTGCATGATCCAGTTGGAATATGTGCCGTACTCTTTAGGGAGTTCGGCTTCAGTCCATTCGACTCTGAAGTCGGCCAAAACTTGCGACTTAATAGCTCGCCGTGGCTTATAGATTATGTCGAACGGAGGAGCTCAATGGCCCATTTGGCAATCCGCCCGTCGGCGTCGTGGTTGTTTATAATGTCGTTAAGAGGTACTTGGAGGCTACTGTTATCGAACAATCTTGAAATTAGTGTCGCAGCTTAGGGATGCCATAAACACTGCGTCGCTATCTTTTGATAATGCGGATACTGTGACTTGCATGGAGTGAGGACGGTGGACACGTAGTAAACTGGTTTTTAAAGGGGAACTTGTGTCCGTACATTTCTCGCTCGACAACGAGCACCGCTTACAACTTGATGAGTTGCCGATGTATAATAGCATTGGTTCACCCATGTTAGGCGCGGCCAGACCGGGTTTGTTGCCAATATGGCTTTTTATTTCTTTGAGTCCGGCCGTGGCGGCATCCGTCCACTCAAAGTGTTCGAAATTTGGAGGAGGCGATAAAGGGTAATGCCTTTTCTCCCAAGCGGGAGATAAAGCGGCTTAGAGCCGCCACGCATCCAAATCAATTTTGTATTTGTTTGAGGTCCTTTGGGATATCCAATTGTGACAGAGCTCGGATCTTGGCTGGGTTTGCTTCAATTCCTCTACCGGACACAATGAAGCCCAAGAGCTTTCCAGCTGGTACGCTGAAAACGCATTTTTCCGGGTTAAGCTTGATGTCATATGTTCGGAGGTGATCGAATGTGAGCCTCAAGTCGTCTACTAGAGTTTCAACATGCTTGGTTTTGACGACCACATCATCTACGTATGCCTCCACTGTTCTGCCGATCTGGTTTGCCAGACATATCTGAATCATGCGCCGATATGTTGCGCCGGCGTTTTTGAGCCCGAAGGGCATTGTGTTGAAGCAGAATGGGCCGTATGGGGTGATGAATGCCGTTGCGGCTTGGTCAGGCTCTGCCATCTTAATTTGAGGGTAGCCGGAGTATGCGTCGAGAAAACACAATGAATCGTGTCCTGCGGTAGCGTCGATAATTTGATCGATGCGGGGGAGGGGGAAGGGATCCTTTGGGTAAGCCTTGTTGAGGTCCTTGAAATCGATGCATAGGCGTCAGGATTTGTCCTTCTTTGGTACCATCACCAGGTTTGCTAGCCAGTCCGGATGTTTTATATCTCTGATGAATCCGGCCTCCAATAGTTTGGCTAGCTCCTCTCCCATGGCTTGTCTCTTAGGTTCGGAGAAACACCGAAGAGCCTGCTTGACTGGCTTGAATCCTTTTAGGATGTTTAGGCTGTGCTCGGCCAGCCGGCGTGGGATTCCTGGCATGTATGAAGGGTGCCAGTCAAAAATGTCCCAATTTTCACGTAGGAATTCTCGTAGTGCGACGTCTACATCAGGGTTTAATTGCGCCCCGATGGAGGCCATTTTTGTAGGGTCCGTTGGATGGACTTGGAATTTGACTATTTCGTCCGCCGGTTTAAAGGAGGTGGACTTGGATCTTTTATCGAGTATCACGTCGTCCCCTGTTCACCGTGGAGCGCAGCAAGATCGGTTCCTCGGCCGCTAGGGCTTGAATAGTGCCTCAAGGGCGGTCTGGCTGTCTTATTTTCAGCGTGGAGTGCTATGTCCGGGTCACTAGCAAGAGTGATGATTCCGTTGGGCCCGGGCATTTTGAGCTTCATATACCCGTAATGGGGTATAGCTTGAAAAACTGTGAATGCCTCTCGCCCTAATAGAGCGTGGTATCCGCTGCTGAACGGGGCCACTTGGAACGTGACATCCGTGGACCTGTAATTATCCGGCGTGCTGAACACCACATCTAGTGTGATTTTTCCTGTACATCACGCTTCCCGACTGGGGATTATTCCTCTAAAGGTTGTGCTGCTTCGCTCAATGCGGCTCAAGTCTATTTCCATTTTTCGAAGGGTTTCCTCGTAAATGCGGTTCAATCCGCTGCCACCATCCATGAGTATCTTGGTAAGGCGAAAGTCGTCCACTATTGGACTGAGGACCAATGCAGCTGGTGCTCGGGCTGTTCAGAATTTAGGTTCATCACTGGCATTAAAGGTAATAGTCGTGTCACTCCATGGGTTTATCGTTGTTACTTGGTAGACTTCGGCAAGGCTGCGGAGTGTTCGTTTTCGCATATTATTTGATGCGTAAGTCTCGAAGACTGTTAATACCGTACTGGTATCCCTGGGATGGTGCTCTGTCGATTCTGGGGTTAGAAGCTCTTCGCCACTTTTGACCACCTGCCGGAGTATCCAACATGCTCTAAGGCTATGAGTTGGTGTGGCACCCTCTGTATATGAATTTTATAGGGTCCATTGAGCCATCCCTCCAGTACGGTTCCATGCCCTATAGGGGTTTTTTGTTTTTTGGTGTTTAACCCGGGTGACTGGTGATAATGCACCCTTTTATTTCGGACTGGGTTTGTATTCAGGGCCGGATTGTCCCAAAATCTTACTTCGGTTTTCCATGCGCTTTCCATCGCACAGTACTTTCGTACTATGGACGCCAAGTCAGCAAAGCGTGTAATTTCACGGCGACCTATGGCGTTGAGGATTCCCTTGTCCGTGCTATTATTGCAGAAGAATGAAATTGTGTCTTCCTCGCGGCAGTCTTTTATCCTGTTCATAACCAGGAGGAATCTTGCCCAGTAATGATGTACTGTTTCCTCGGGCTCTTGCCTAATTTTGGATAGATCGCATATGTTCGGGTGGGTGGGTGGAATTAAATCCGAAACCTCACCCAATCTGAGACTCAAGGGCCAAGGAGTTTCCGAACTCGGAAGTTTGGATTCTTGGATGTTGTCCAATGAATCTAGCACGTTGCCCGACTCTAAGTTCAGGTCTTGAGTGACGTCCTCCCCTCCGCGGTATCCGGCTTGGAGGGATCGGGAATCCGGACATAGCTAGTCCTTAAGATAGATGAAGGGTCGCCAGATTGTTTCTCCACCACGAACGTGATGGGTGACCGGGAGAGTTAATCTCTCTCGAGATCGGGTTTAGGCCCAATCTGATCGTAGTCTATAGCGATTCCCAGGGCGGCGATGCGATCCAGGAGCTTGTTTAAGGAAGAGAGCTCCGTCGGATCTAATTGCTCGGCGAGTTCCCAGTTGACGTGAATATTGCTTTCGATGACCCGAGAAGTCATCGTCGGCGCGGCGGCCGAACAAGCGTTCATGAGAAAACCGCCTAGCAGGAGAGTTTGGCCGATAGCCAAAGCTCCTTTAGCAACAGTGTCGTCTTTAAAGACGGGATGAGGCATCCTTCCAGATGGAGACGGCACAGAGGAACTCTCAATGAAAGCACCAATGTCGGTGTCAAAACCGGCGGATCTCGGGTAGGGGGTCCCGAATCGCGTCTAGGCGGATGGTAACAGGAGACAAGGGACACGATGTTTTTACCTGTGTTCAGGCCCTCTCGATGGAGGTAAAACCCTACTCCTGCTTGATTAATATTGATGATATGTGTAGTACAAGAGTAGATCTACCACGAGATCGAGAGGCTAAACCCTAGAAGCTAGCCTGTGGTATGATTGTTGTTCGTCCCACGGACTAAAACCCTCCAGTTTATATAGACACCGGAGAGGGCTAGGGTTACATGTAGTCGGTTACAATGGGAGGAGATCTACATATCCAGACGCCAAACTTGCCTTCCACGCCAAGGAAAGTCCCATCCGGACACGGGACGAAGTCTTCAATCTTGTATCTTCATAGTCCAGGAGTCCGACCAAAGGTTATAGTCCGGCCATCCGGACACCCCGTAATCCAGGACTCCCTCAGGTGGCCATCTTCATCATCCCGATGCTCTTCATGATGAGGAGGGAGTACTTCACCCTCGGGGCTGAGGGTATGTACCAGTAGCTATGTGTTTGATCTCTCTCTCTCTCTCTCTCTCTCTCTCTCTCTCTCTTTCTCTCTCTCTCTCTCTCTCTCTCTTTCTCTCTCGTGTTCTGGATTTGGCACGATCTTTATGTATCACGAGCTTTGCTATTATAGTTGGATCTTATGATGTTACTCCCCCTCTACTCTCTTGTAATGGATTGAGTTTTCCCTTTGAAGTTATATTATCGAATTGACTCTTTAAGGATTTGAGAACACTTGATGTATGTCTTGCATGTGCTTATCTGTGGTGACAATGGGATATTCACGTGGTCTACTTGATGTATGTTTTGGTGATCAACTTGCGGGTTCAGTGACCTTGTGAACTTATGGATAGGGGTTGGCACACGTTTTCGTCTTGACTCTCCGGTAGAAAATTTGGGGCACTCTTTTAAGTTCTCTGTGTTGGTTGAATAGATGAATCTGAGATTGTGTGATGCATTTTGTATAATCATACCCATGGATACTTGAGGTGACATTGGAGTATCTAGGTGACATTAGGGTTTTGGTTGATTTGTGTCTTAAGGTGTTATTCTAGTACGAACTCTAGGATAGATCGAACAGAAAAATAGCTTCGTGTTATTTTACTACGGACTCTTGAATAGATCGATCAGAATGGATAACTTTGAGGGGGTTTCGTACCCTACAATTATCTCTTCGTTTTTCTCTGCTATTAGTGACTTTGGAGTGACTCTTTGTTGCATGTTGAGGGATAATTATATGATCCAATTATGTTACTATTGTTGAGAGAACTTGCACTAGTGAAAGTATGAACCTTAGGCCTTGTTTCCTAGCATTGCAATACCGTTTATGCTCACTTGTACCACTTGCTACCTTGCTGTTTTTATAGTTTCAGATTATAAAAACCTAAATCTACCATCCATATTGCACTTGTATCACCATCTTTCGCCGAACTAGTGCACCTATACAATTTACCATTGTATTGGGTGTGTTGGGGACACAAGAGACTCTTTGTTATTTGGTTGCAGGGTTGTTTGAGAGAGACCACCTTCATCCTATGCCTCCCACGGATTGATAAACCTTAGGTCATCCACTTGAGGGAAATTTGCTACTATCCTACAAACCTCTGCACTTGGAGGCCCAACAACGTCTACAAGAAGAAGGTTGCGTAGTAGACATCAAGCAATTTCTGGCGTCGTTGCCGTGGAGGTGAGTGCTTGAAGGTATATCTTTAGATCTTGCAATCGAATATTTTTGTTTCTTGTTTTATCACTAGTTTAATTTATAAGAAAACTAAGAAAAATGGAATTAAGGTTGCCTCATATGCTTCATCTTTTTAATGTCTTTCGTGAAAATGATGGGAAGGAAAATTGTGCTCAAGTACTAGAAGAAGAATTACATAGAATGCTTGGCATAAAATATGTGAATGATGAGCATGGTTGCAATGTTGTTAGTATGAATTATTTGAATACCCATGATGCTAATGATATGCAAATCCACAAGCTTGGGGATGCTATGTTTGATGAAGATGATATGTTTAGTCCCCCAAGTTTTGATGAGCAAATTTATTGTGATGAAAGCATGCCTCCTATTTATGATGATTATTGTGATGACACGTATGCTATAAAGAATTAAGTTAACCATGAAACTTGTCATCATGATTTTCATTTTCAATTAGATTATGCTTCACATGATAGTTATTTTGTTGAGTTTTCTCCCACCACTATTCATGAGAAAAGATTTGCTTATGTGGAGAGTAATAAAAATTCTATGCTTGTAGATCATGAAAATAGTTCTTTATGTGATAGTTATATTGTTGAATTCATTCATGATGCTACTGAAATTTATTATGAAGGAGGAATATATGCTTGTAGGAATTGCAATAATATCAAGTTTCCTCTCTATGTGTTGAAAATCTTGAAGATTTGCTTGTTTTACCTTCCTATGCTTGTTGATTATTGTTCCCATAAGTTGTTTGCTCACAAAACCCCTATGCATAGGAAGTGGGTTATACTAAAATGTGCTAGACATATTCTTCATGATGCTCTCTGTATGTTTCAATTCTTATCTTTTATATGAGCATCATTGAAATCATCATGCCTAGCTAGGGGCGTTAAACGTTAGCGCTTGTTGGGAGGCAACCCAATTTTACTTTTGTTCTTTTCTTTTGCTCTTGTTTAGTAATAAATAATTCATCTAGCCTCTTTTTAGATGTGGTTTTATGTTTTAATTAGTTTTGGTGCCAAGTAGAACCTTTGGGAAGACTTGGGTGAAGTCTATGCAATCTTGCTGTAAAAACCAGAAACTTTTGCGCTCACGATATTCGCTATGCTTTTTTAGTGGAGAGTGATTTTAGGTTGATTATTTTTGAAGATTATTAATATACAAATTACTGAGGTCCGCCAACTTATCTCAGAATTTTTGGAGTTACGGAAGTATTCGAACGATACAGATTACTACAGACTGTTCTGTTTTTGACAGATTCTGTTTTCATTGTGTTGTTTGCTTACTTTGATGAATCTATGAGTAGTATCGGAGGGTATGAACCATATAGAAGTTGTAATACAGTATATATTACACCAATATGAATTTATAATGAGTTCTCAAAAGTACCTAAGTGGTGATTTATTTTCTTACACTAACGGACCTTACGAGTTTTCTGTTGAGTTTTGTGTTGTGAAATTTTCAAGTTTTGGGTAAAGATTCGATGGACTATGGAATAGAAAGAGCCTAAGCTTGGGGATTCCCAATGCACCCCAAGGTAATATTCAAGGACAACCAAGGGCCTAAGCTTGGGGATGCCCCAGATGGCATCCCCTCTTTCGTCTCCGTTCATCGGTAACTTTACTTGGAGCTATATTTTTATTCACCACATGATATGTGTTTTGCTTGGAGCGTCATTTTATTTTCTTTTGTTTTATTTTCTGTTTGAATAAAATACCAATATATGAAACTCTTAAATATTAGAGAGTCTTCACATAGTTGCATAATTATTCAGCTAGTCATTGATCTTCACTTATATATTTCGGAGTAGTTTGTCATTTGCTCTAGTGCTTCACTTATATCCTTTTAGAGCACGGCGGTAGTTTAATTTTGAAGAAATAGATGAACTCTCATGCTTAACTTATATTATTTTGAGAGTCTTTTTAGAACAGCATGGTAATTTGCTTTGGTTATGAATTTAGTCCTAATATGATGGGCATCCAAGATGGGTATAATCAAAACATTCATATAAGTGCATTGAATACTATGAGAAGTTTGATGCTTGATGATTGTTTTGAGATATGAAGGTAGTGATATTAGAGTCATGCTAGTTTAGTAGTTGTGAATTTGAGAAATACTTGTGTTGAGGTTTGCAAGTCCCGTAGCATGCACGTATGGCAACCGTTGTGTAACAAATTTGAAGCATGAGGTGTTTCTTTGATTGTTTTCCTTATGAGTGGCAGCCGGGGACGAGTGATGATATTTTCCTACCAATCTATCCCCCTAGGAGAATGCACGTAGTGCTTGGTTTTGATGACTTGTAGATTTTTGCAATAAGTATGTGAGTTCTTTATGACTAATGTTGAGTCCATGGATTATACACACTCTCACCCTTCCATCATTGCTAGCCTCTTCGGTACCGTGCATTGCCCTTTCTCACCTCGAGAGTTGGTGAAAACTTCGCCGGTGCATCCAAACCCCGTGATTGTTGGAGATATGCCCTAGAGGCAATCATGTATGATGATATTTCCTATGTGTTTATGAATAAAGATAGTCCTTGGACATTATCAATGATGTGTATCAGCAAGTATGTGACTTGTTTGTGGGACTATGCATTGTATGATGACTGTCCTAAAAGGTCCCTAGTCAAAAGGGCTGTGTGGTGCCTTGACCGACTAGATCGGCATATGACACGGTCGATGGCTTGGTCTCACTAGCCATGGAGCATTGGATGCTAACCGGATAATATGGACTTGGAAAGGTCTGGTCGGATTCGACATAGTCGGATCCGAGTCGAGATAAGGTCTGAGTCGGACAGACCCAACTATGAGACGCAGCGATATGTCATCTGTGAGTCTCTAGTACAACATACGTTCTATGTCCTAAGACCTGAGTTGACACATGTACTCTGGATGGTGACAGACTTGCTTTGGGCCGACCAAACGCTACTCCGTGGATCGGGTAGTTACAAAGGTAGGTTTCGGGTTTGTCCAGTCCCATGCTTTGCGAGACACGGTCGAGCAAGATGGGATTGCCCCTCCGATCGGGAGAGATATACTGGGCCCCTCGTGTGATCGACCAGGAATAGCATGGCCATGCGACAAGGATTATGAGATAATCCGGATTGTGGTCGGTATCACCGAACGAAAGAGGTCGGGTTAGCACAAGGATGACAGTCTCGCCTTGAGCCCGACAACATATATCGTGCGGCAAAGGGAACAGAAGTGTGACACGTTATGCAGTGTTCGCTTAACCAGCTTTATCGCTCGCTTGGTGGTCGGCACGCCTTGCTAGAGGCCGCTACCAACCGTACAGGTCGGAGGTGATCCGAACTGTGACCAAGCCGACTTGAACCTAAGGGGTCGCGCGCTTAAGGGAAGGAACCTATGAGGTCAATTCGTAGGACACTGGTCGGATGTGATCCGAACTGGACTAGGAACGTGACCGAATAGACTTTGGGCTTTAGGGTCCGTGCGAGGCCCAAGTGTTGAGCCCATGACGGACGCCTATATAAAGTGGAGGTGCGGCACACTCGTGCAGTTGATCACTTGGCGCTGCGACTAGGGTTTGCATGTGTTGCGAATATCCACCTCCACTCGCCGCCGACTGTGTGATCGGACCTAGCAGTCCGCCGCACGACGTTCCTCCCGCACGTGCGGATACCATTAGAGGCGGTGCACTTGCGCCGCTCCGGCGAACTCGTACATGGGATCGGACGACCAGCCGCCGAGGGAGATCGAACGAGGAGGAGGCGATCCACGCAGACGCGCTGCCCCAACTCTTCTTCACTGCGGCGCTGCTGGCGTCTAGTGGTAACGAACTCGTGATCCATCTCCGTAGCATGTTCCTCGGATGTTCTGCGGCGAGGAATTTTTAATTTGCGGTCGACGCACCCTACCGTAGAACCCAACAGTGGTATCAGAGCCTCTGCTATAGGATTTGGATTCAGATCGTATGCATATTAGATATGTGGAGGCGGCAGATGAGATCTGTTTTCCTTGAAGAGATATGCTATGTGCACGGTTGATTTGATCAACTGCACATGGGGATCGTTGAGGCTATGTTTTCTGTAAATCGGGATCGATGAGGTTGTGACACGATCTACCCCTACCGATCGGTCATCCGCCATCGGGGTTAACAGTGAAACGTAAATCCGAATCGGATTCACGATGATCGATAAGATCGGTCAGATCAGAGAATTCGGCGTGATCGGAGTTCAGATGGGATCGCCGTGTGCGTAGCGCCGTGTATTTCGTACCCGACACACAAACCAGTAGAGTGCGATTCTATGCATAACTTTGTTTTGCAGGTTTGATGTGAATAGTATGGCTCATGTGTATGTGATGCATGTGTGTAATTTATACGTGGCCTGCGTGTCATGTTTGTCAGCCGGCAGGAGCCAAAGTGCTGTCATTATATTGTATAACGACCCGTGTCAACTTGTGACTCTATGTAAAATTCATTACTAGTTGTAATAGTTGGATAATAGAGATCAGGTTGGCGGCTTGGCGTCCCGGCGTGACAAACAAGATGGAGTTCGTAGATGTTCATCGGAGTCGGAGCCGACCTAGAAGAACGTCCATGAAGGAGCCATACTATTTCACAATATGTGTTATTTGTGATTGTTATGCTTCTTTGTTTCTATGCATGTTAGAATGGTAGAAAGATCCCTCATGAATATCAAGTGAATTGCCATCCCCGATGTTGCACCTTCGCACGTCAAGTACGTCTAGTAGTGGGCTCATAAAATTGGGGTCTTCTTTGGGTGTCCTTGAATCGAAGGGTTCGTGGTCGGACACGGACATGCACGCATCGAGTTAACTTGACAAGGCTATCAAAATGGTTTTGGGCCTTGTGGCAAAGAAGGTTGGGGGCGGGTATGAGATACCTTCCCGATCGGCTGTGAGTCGATAGAGATGCGATTAGCAAGGAGTTGCTTACCGAATAGGTATGTTGGCTAGCAGTGATGCTAAAGCTCACTAGTCGCATGCGCTAGTCGGATCCTGAATCACTGAGAGTTTGCGGAGGGATGCTGACTTGAGTGGGAGTATTTCTGTTTAGGCTAGAATTACTCTACATAAACACATTGCTTAGTGATTGCATGTTTTCTGTTGTAGATCGATGGCACCACCTGCTCAACCCAACTTTGCATTGAAATCAATTCTGGAAAAGGATAAACTGAATGGAACAAACTTTACCACCTGGTATAGAAATCTGAGAATTGTTCTCAAACACGATAAAAAGGAACATGTTCTAGAGGATCCACTTCCATAGGAACCTGCTGATAATGCTAGTGCCACAACTAAAAATGCCTACCAGAAACTCGTTGATGAATCAACGGAGATCACCGTCTGATGTGGCTTGTATGGAGCCCGATTTGCAACAGCATTTCGAAAACGTTGAGGCTTACGATATGATCGAGAGTCTCAAGAGCATGTTTCGAACCTGTGCTAGGACCGAAAGGTTCAACGTCTGGCGATCCTTGATGGATTGCAGGCTGAAGGAAGGTGATCCATCGAGCCCACATGTGATCAAGATGATCGGATATGTGCAAGCTTTGGATCGTTTGGGCTTCCCGCTCTTGGATGAGCTGCCATCGATGCTGTTCAGGGTTCTCTTCTGCCCAGCTATGGGACGTTCATCTCAAACTATCATATGCATGGCATGGATAAGAAGCTCACTGAATTGCATGGGATGCTGAAGGTGGCAGAGCAGGATATTAAGAAAGGCACGCATCAAGTGTTGATGTTGCAGAAATCGGCTAAGTTCAAGAAGAGTTGGTCCAACAAAAAGGCTAAGGCAAAGGGCACGGAGATGGTAACCTCTGCCGCTGCGCCGAAGTCTGGACCGGACTCGAATACCGTTTTCTATCACTGCAAGGAGACCGGTCACTGGAAGAGGAACTGTAGCATGTGGCTTGCAGAGCATGGCAAGAAGGCCGGAAATGCTTCTTCAGGCAAAGGTACACTTGTTGCATATGTTATAGACATTTACCTTGCTGACATACCTAGTAGCTCTTGGGTATTTGATACCGGATCGGTTGTTCATGTTTGCAACTCGATGCAGGGGCTGGTAAGAACTAGGCATGTGGCACAAGGGGAGATTGACATCAGGGTCGGCAACAAAGCAAGAGTTGCTGCGTTGGAGGTCGGCACGATGCAGCTCCAGCTCCCTTCCGGATTCATTATGGAATTGAATAATTGTTATTACATTCCTGCACTTAGTCGAAACATTATTTACGCCTCATGTTTGATGAGTCAGGGTTATGAATTCAATTTAAAGGACAATGGTTGTTCGATATTTTTGAATGGTATGTTCCACAGCTATGCACCCATTGTTGATGGGCTATTTATATTGAATCTAGAACAGGAACCGGTCTATAACGTAAATGTCAAGAGGCATAAGCCTAATGAGATAAATCCGACATACTAATGGCATTGCCAGCTTGGACACATAAGTCTGAAACGCATGAAGAAGCTCCATGATGATGGGCTCCTAACTTCGTCCGACTTCGGATCGTTCGAGACATGTGAATCATGCTTGCTCGGCAAGATGACTAAGTCTCCTTTCGCAAAGAGTTGCGAGAGGGCATCCGAGCTGTTGGAGCTTATACACAGTGATGTGTGTGGTCCAATGAGCACAAGCTGCCAGAGGTGGCTATCAAGATGCCGTGACTTTTACCGACGACTTGAGTAGATATGGATATATCTATTTGATGAGGCACAAGTCGGAGACTTTTGAAAAATTCAACGAAGTTTCAGAGCGAGGTTGAGAATCAGCTCGGCAAGACTATAAAGCTTCGCGATCTGATCGTGGAGGTGAGTACATGAGCCAGGAGTTCGATGATCATCGAAAAGTCGAGGTATAGTACCTCGGCTCACACCTCCGCACGCCACGTAGAAACGGGCGTGTCGAACGAAGGAATAGGACCTTATTGGACATGGTCCGGTCTATGATGAGCAAATCGGATTTACCCTTGTCATTTTGGGGATATGCTCTAGAAAGCGCAGCTTTCACTTAATAGGGTACCATCAAAATCCGTAGAAAAGACACCGCATGAGATGTGGGTAGGAAGAGTCCCAGTTTGTCTTTTCTAAAGATTTGGGGTTGTGAAGCATTTGTCAAGCGACTTATGTCGACAAGCTTACACCCAAGTCGGATAAATGCATAATCGTGGGATATCCGAGGAAACCTTGGGATATAACTTCTACAACCGGAAGAGAACAAAGTGTTTGTTGCTCGAACGGGTTTTCCTTGAGAAAGAGTTTCTCGGTCGGGAGGCCATGGCAGGAAGGTTCGACTCGAAGAAATTCGAGGACCACTCGGGACGGCTCGGCCGGTGATGAGATCATACCGGAGTCGATCGGGGAACCTGTAGTGGAAGCGGCACCGGAACCACGAAGGTCGGAGAGATTGCGCAGAGTGCGTGATGTATTGTTGCTAGAACGCGACGAGCCGACCACGTATGCAGAAGCGATGGTGAGCCCAGATTCCGAGACATGGCTGGAGGCCATGAGATCCGAGTTAAAATCCATGGATGAGAATCAAGTCCGATTTGGTTGATCCGCCACCGGCGAATCGCCATTGGTTGCAAATGGGTCTTTAAGAAGAAAACCGATGTGGATGGAAATGTTCAGATCTACAAAGCTCGGCTTGTCGCTAAAGGTTATGGACAAGTTCAAGGAATTGACTACAACGAGACTTACTCGCCGGTAGCGATGCTGAAATCGGTGAGGATCATACTAGCTATAGCTGCATATTTCGATTACGAGATATGGCAGATGGATGTCAAGACGGCTTTCCTTCATGGAAATTTAACCGAGGACGTGTATATGATACAGCCCGAGGGTTTTGTCGATCCGACTAGCACTAGTAAGGTATGCAAGCTCAAGAGATCCATTTATGGGTTGAAGCAAGCATCTCGGAGTTGGAACATTCGTTTTGATGAAGTAAATCCGATCTCGGTTTCATCAAAAGCGAAGAGGACTCTTGTTTATACAAGAAGTTAAGTGGGAGCTCGATAGTGTTTTTGATCTTGTATGTGGATGACATACTACTGATCGGAAATAATGTTTCGATGCTAAACTTGGTCAAGGAATCATTGAATGGCAAGTTTTCGATGAAGGACCTTGGTGAGGCAGTCTATATTTTAGGCATTAAGATCTATAGAGATAGATCGAGGAGGCTGCTCGGCTTGAAGCCGAGCACGTGCATAGATAAAGTGTTGAAGCGGTTCAACATGAGTGAGGCGAAGAAAGGGTTCTTGCCGCTCTCACATGGTATAAGGCTAAGCGAGACTCAGAGTCCTTCGACATCTGATGAGCGAAGCAGGATGAGTAAGATTCCGTATGCCTCAAAGAATCGGATCCATCATGTATGCCATGATATGTACAAGGCCTGATGTTGCTTTTGCAATAAGCCTAACAAGTAGATACCAGGCCAACCCGGTGAGAGTCACTTTGGGCAGCGGTAAAGACTATTTTGAAGTACACGAAAAGGACTAAAGAGATGTTCCTAGTTTATGGAGGTGAGGAAGAGCTCGTCGTAAGGGGTTACGTCGATGCTAGTTTCCAAACCGACAGAGATGATTGTCGATCACGATGCGGATTCGTACGCGTCTGAACGGAGGAGCGATTACCTTTGGATGAGTTCCAAGCAGGATACGGTGGCGATTCTACCACAGAAGCCGAATACATTGCGGCTTGTGAAGCTACAAAGGAAGGTGTTTGGATTCGGCATTTTCTGGATGATCTTGGTATTTTCCCAGCCTCGGTGAAACCGTTGGACCTTTATTGTGATAATTCTGGTCCCATCGCACAAGCCAAGGAGCCGAGGAATCACCATAAGGTCAGACACATAGACCGGAAATATCACCTGATACGAAAGATCGTAAAGAATGGTGATGTAGAGTTATGCAAGATTCACACGGATGCAAATGTTGCAGATCCGTTGACTAAGCCGCTTCCACAACCCAAGCATGAGGGGCACGTTAGAGCTATGGGCATTCGATGTCTATTTGATTGACTCTAGTGCAAGTGGGAGACTGTTGGAGATATGCCCTAGAGGCAATCATGTATGATGATATTTCCTATGTGTTTATGAATAAAGATAGTCCTTGGACATTATCAATGATGTGTATCATCAAGTATGTGACTTGTTTGTGGGACTATGCATTGTATGATGACTGTCCTAAAAGGTCCCTAGTCAAAAGGGCTGTGTGGACGCCAAGAATGACTAGACTGGCATATGACACGGTCGATGGCTTGGTCTCACTAGCCATGGAGCATTGGATGCTAACCGGATAATATGGACTTGGAAAGGTCTGGTCGGATTCGACATAGTCGGATCCGAGTCGAGATAAGGTCTGAGTCGGACAGACCCAACTATGAGACGCAGTGATATGTCATCTGTGAGTCTCTAGTACAACATAAGTTCTATGTCCTAAGACCTGAGCTGACACATGTACTCTGGATGGTGAGGACTTGCTTTGGGCCGACCAAACGCTACTCCGTGGACTGGGTAGTTACAAAGGTAGGTTTCGGGTTTGTCCAGTCCCATGCTGCGAGACACGGTCGAGCAAGATGGGATTGCCCCTCCGATCGGGAGAGATATACTCTGGGCCCCTCGTGTGATCTCGACCAGGAATAACATGGCCATGCGACAAGGATTATGAGATAATCCGGATTGTGGTCGGTATCCGAACAAGAAAGAGGTCGGGTTAGCACAAGGATGACAGTCTCGCCTTGAGCCCGACAACATATATCGTGGCGGCAAAGGGAACAGAAGTGTGACACGTTATGCAGGTTCGCCTAACTAGCTTCATCGTCGCTTGGTGGTCGGCACGCCTTGCTAGAGGCCGCTACCAACCGCATGGTCGCAGGTGATCCGAATCGTGACCAAGCCGACTTGAACCTAAGGGGTCGCAGCTTAAGGGAAGGAACCTATGAGGTCAGTTCAGGACACCGGTCGGATGTGATCCGAATGGACTAGGAACGTGACCGAATAGACTTTGGCTTTAGGGTCCTGCGAGGCCCAAGTGTTGAGCCCATGACGGACGCCTATATAAAGTGGAGGTGCGGCACACTCAGGCAGTTGATCGCTTCGGCGCTGCGACTAGGGTTTGCATGTGTTGCGAATAGCCACCTCCACTCGCCGCCGACTGTGTGATCGGACCTAGCAGTCCGCCGCACGACGTTCCTCCCGCACGCGCGGATACCGTTAGAGGCGGTGCACTTGCGCCGCTCCGGCGAACTCGTACGTGGGATCGGACGACCGGCCGCTCGAGGGAGATCGAACGAGGAGGAGACGATCCACGCAGACACGCTGCCCCAACTCTTCTTCCGCTGCACGGCACTGCGCGTCTAGTGGTAACGAACTGTGATCCATCTCCCGTAGCATGTTCCTGGATGTTCTGCGCATAGGAATTTTTAATTTGCAGTCGACGCACCCTACCGTAGAACCCAACAGTGATATGATATGCTCTATCACACATAAGCCTCCTTATATCTTCCTCAAAACAGCCACCATACCTACCTATTATGGCATTTCCACAGCCATTCCGAGATATATTGCCATGCAACTTTCCATCGTTCTGTTTCTTATGACACGCTTCATCATTGTCATATTGCCTTGCATGATCATGTAGTTGACATCGTATTTGTGGCAAAGCCACCATTCATAATTTTTCATACATGTCATTCTTGAGTCATTGCCCATCCCAGTACACCGCCGGAGGCATTCATATAGAGTCATATTTTGTTCTAGTATCCAGTTGTAATCCTTGAGTTGTAAATGAATAGAAGTGTGATGATCATCATTATTAGAGCATTGTCCAGTGTGAGGAAAAAAAAGAGAAAGGCCAAATAAAAAAGGCAAAGTCCCAAAAAAAAGAGAAAGGCCAAAAAAAGAGAAGGCCCAAAAAAATAGAGAAAAAGAGAGAAGGAGCAATGTTACTATCCTTTTTCCACACTTGTGCTTCAAAGTAGGACCATGATCTTCATGATAGAGAGTCTCTTATTTTTGTCACTTTCATATACTAGTGAGAATTTTTAATTATAGAACTTGGCTTGTCTTCCTCAAAATGCCCTAGGTCTTTGTGAGCAAGCAAGTTGGATGCACACCCACTTAGTTTCTTTTGTTGAGCTTTCATACATTTATAACTCTAGTGCACCTGTTGCATGGCAATCCCTACTCATCGCATTGACATCAATTGATGGGCATCTCCATAGCCCGTTGATTAGCCACGTTGATGTGAGACTTTCTCTTTTTTGTCTTCTCCACACAACCTCCATCATCATATTCTATTCCACCTATAGTGCTATGTCCATGGCTCGCGCTCATGTATTGCGTGAAAGTTGAAAAAGTTTGAGAATACTAAAGTATGAAACAATTGCTTGGCTTGTCATCGGGGTTGTGCATGATTTGAGCATTTTGTGTAACGAAGATGGAGCATAACCAAACTATATGATTTTGTAGAGATGAACTTTCTTTGGCCATGTTATTTTGAGAAGACATGATTACTTCGTTAGTATGCTTGAAGTATTATTATTCTTATGTCAATATTAAATTTTGACTTGAATCTTTCAGATCTGAACATTCATGCCACAATAAAGAAAATTACATTGAAAATTATGTTAGGTAGCATTCCACATCAACAATTCTGTTTTTATCATTTACCTACTCGAGGACGAGCATGAATTAAGCTTGGGGATGCTTGATACGTCTCCAATGTATCTATAATTTTTTATTGTTCCATGCTATTATATTATCCATCTAAGATGTTTTATATGCATGTATATGCTATTTTGTATGATTTTTGGGACTACCTATTAACCTAGAGCCCAGTGCTAGTTTCTTTTTTTTCCTTGTTTTGGAGTATCGCAGAAAAGGAATACCAAATGGAGTCCAATTGACGTGCCAATTTTTGATGATTTATTATGGACGAAAAGAAGCCCCCGGAGTAAAAGAGTTGGGCCAGAAGAGCCCCGGGCCGTCCACGGGAGTGGGGGGCGCGCCCTACCCCCTGGGCACATCCCTCTATCTCGTGGACGACTCGGAGACCCCCCCCCCTAACGTGAGACCTACGCCAAAAATTCCTATAAATACAGAAACCTCCAGAAAATAACCTAGATCGGGAGTTGCGCCGCCTCAAGCCTCTGTAGCCACTGAAAACCAATTGAGACCCTGTTCCGGCACCCTACCAGAGGGGTATCCATCACCGGTGGCCATCTTCATCATCCCGGCACTCTCCATGACGAGGAGGGAGTAGTTCACCCTCGGGGCCGAGGGTATGTACTAGTAGCTATGTGTTTGATCTCTCTCTCTCTCTCTTTCTCGTGTTCTTGATTTGGCACGATCTTGATGTATCGCGAGCTTTGCTTCTATAGTTGGATCTTATGATGTTTCTCCCCCCCTCTCTTATAATGGATTGAGTTTTCCCTCAGAAGTTATCTTATCAGATTGAGTCTTTAAGGATTTGAGAACACTTGATGTATGTCTTGCATGTGCTTATCTGTGGTGACAATGGGATATTCACGTGATCTACTTGATGTATGTTTTGGTGATCAACTTGCGGGTTCATTGACCTTGTGAACTTATGCATAGGGGTTGGCACACGTTTTCATCTTGACTCTCCGGTACAAACTTTGGGGCACTCTTTGAAGTTCTTTGTGTTGGTTGAATAGATGAATCTGAGATTGTGTGATGCATATCGTATAATCATACCCACGGATACTTGAGGTGATATTGGAGTATCTAGGTGACATTAGGGTTTTGGTTGATTTGTGTCTTAAGGTGTTATTCTAGTACGAACTCTAGGATAGATCAAACGGAAAAAATAGCTTCGTGTTATTTTACTACGGACTCTTGAATAGATCGATCAGAAAGGATAACTTTGAGGGGGTTTCGTACCCTACAATAATCTATTCGTTTGTTCTCCGCTATTAGTGACTTTGGAGTGACTCTTTGTTGCATGTTGAGGGATAGTTATATGATCCAATTGTGTTATTATTGTTCGGAGAACTTGCACTAGTGAAAGTATGAACCTTAGGCCTTGTTTCCTAGCATTACAATACCATTTACGCTCACTTTTACCACTTGCTACCTTGCTGTTTTTATAATTTCAGATTATAAAAACCTATATCTACCATCCATATTGCACTTGTATCACCATCTTTTCTCCGAACTAGTGCACCTATACAATTTACCATTGTATTGGGTGTGTTGGGGGTACAAGAGACTCTTTGTTATTTGGTTGTAGGGTTGTTTGAGAGAGACCATCTTCATCCTACGCCTCCCACAGATTGATAAACCTTAGATCATCCACTTGAGGGAAATTTGCTACTGTCCTACAAACCTCTGCACTTGGAGGCCCAACAACGTCTACAAGAAGAAGGTTGCGTAGTATACATCAATAGGAGCATGGAACCTTGGTGGTCCACTAACATTTGCTGGAATTAAAAAGCAGTACAATATCCTGGACAAGCATGCAGATACGTATACACATAAACATGGAAATCAACGGGAAACTGTACATACTAAGGTTTTTTTTTCCTGACTACGCACAGGGTCTGCACCTGGCTTTGTACATAGGCTTACATGCCTTGCCGGCAAGGCTAGTACAAAAGGGGGTTGTCGGGGCTCCCGACAACCGCACCTTAGGAGTAAAACTTGCGAAGATGTTTGATATTCCAGGAATTGCTCACCGGAATGCCATCTTCGGTCTCCAGGCGGACTGCGTCGGTTCTGTTGACTCGTATTACCCGATAAGGGCCTTCCAACTTTGGCGTCAACTTGTTTGAACTCTTGGTGGATTGGATTCGCCGAAGAACAAGGTCGCCTTCCTCAAGGCTTCGGGCATGAACCTTGTGGCTATGGTAGCGGCGCAAGGCTTGCTGGTAGCGAGTGGCTCACACAGCAGCCTGAAGACGATCTTCCTCAAGGAGCGTTGCATCATCTTGGCGCAACTGCTCTTGCTCAAGCTCATCATAAGCGAGCACTCGAGGTGACCCGTATATGAGTTCCGTGGGGAGAACTGCTTCTGCCCCGTATACCAGGGCAAAGGGTGTCTAGCCAGTGGCTCGATTTGGTGTCGTTGTGATCGAGCAAAGAACCGTTGGCAACTCATCAATCTAGCGCCTTCCGCACTTGCGTAGCCTGTCAAAAGTTCTGGTCTTGAGGCCTCGCAACACTTCTGCCTTCTCCCTCTCAGCCTGGCCGTTACTTCTGGGATGAGCAACAGAAGCAAAATAGACCTTGCCGCAGAGGTCCTGGATGTACTGCATGAAGGTGCGGCTCGTGAACTGTGTGTCGTTGTCGGTGATGACTCTATTTGGTACACCAAAGCGGTGGACTAGTCCCTTGAAGAACTTGACGGCTGATTGTGCTGTCACCTTTCTCACCGGTTCCACTTCCGGCCACTTTGTGAACTTGTCGATTGCGACGTACAAGTACTCAAAGCCCCCGATAGCACGGGGAAAGGGGCCCAGTATGTCGAGCCCCCAGACAGAAAATGGCCAGGAAAGAGGGATTGTCTGAAGAGCTCTGGCTGGTTGATGAAGCTGGCACGCTTCACACTTGGTTACTAGTGAAGTTGCATCCTGGAGAGCAGTGGGCCAGAAGAAACCTTGCTGGAACACTTTGCCGGCAAGGGTTCTTGACCCTATGTGGCAGCCACACATGCCTCCATGTATCTCTGCCAACAACTTCTGTCCGTCCTCCCAAGGAATGCACTTCAATTTCACGCTGTTCTGTCTCGTTCTGTATAGGGCATCATCCACAAACTGGTACATCCTGGACCGACGGACTACTTTCTCTGCCTCTTCCTGTTCCTCAGGGAGCTCCCTTGTTTGGAGGAAACGGACAGTGTGTTGTGCCCATGCCGGAGCCTGGGGCTCGACGGCAAGGACTAAAGGCTCATCTTCAGTCGTAAGGGCAGCTGCCTCTACGGTCAGGGCTTGGGGCCTTGCCAGAGGTTCCTGCTCCCCGACAAGCTTGGGGCACCCGACAACGTCCTTGCTGGCGGCTCCTGGGAGCTCAGCGGGAAAGTACTTGCCGGGGCCCGCCTTCCTTTGTTTGTTCTGTCCTGCTGATGGCTCAATGGATGGCTGGGTTAACTGAAGCACAAAGGTACCTGGTTCCACATGCAAACTTGAGGGCAACGCATTTTTACAAGTTGTCGACAATGCCGTTCTCTGCTCGGGGAACATGCTCTGCTTGTAGACCGTCAAAACGCTCCTCCAACTTCCTCACTTCATCCATATATATAGGCCTCCATCAACAGGCTCTGGTAATCCTTGTTAACTTGCTTGACGACAAGCTGCGAATCACCCGTGATGATGAGCTTCCTGATTCCGAGGTCTGTCGCGATCCTGAGACCAGCAAGCAATCTCTCGTACTCTATAGTGTTGTTTGTTGATTTTTCCTGGGGAAAGTGCATCTGGACTACTTACTTGAGGCGCTCTCCGGTGGGTGTGACGAGTAGCACGCCGACACCAGCACCTTGCAGCGAGAAAGCTCCATCAAAGTACGTAATCCAATCACGGCTCGTTTCCTTGCCGGGAAGGGTGGTCTCTGGTGGTGCTGCCTTGGATTTCTTGCTCTTGCCGGTGGAGCTCTCTGGCACGTCCTCGATGGGAGCGCAACACTCCGAATAGGCGTGCTTGCCGGAGTGGGTGCAGGAGGTCTTGCCAGAAGAGGTCCACCGAAAGGGGCTTTGCCGGCAGAGGCAGAGGTCTTGCCAGTTTTCTTCCCTCCTGGGGCTTTAGTGGCAGGAGCAAGTGCCTTGGTCGGCGCAGATGAGCGCGTCTTTCTTGTCGGAGGGGACGGTGATGATGCTCAGTGGCCCGGCCATCTTCATCGTGTTGTAGGCATAATGTGACGCCGCCATGAACTTGGCCAGTGCCGGGCAGCCAAAGGATCCCATTATAGGGCAAGGGGATCTTGGCGACATCAAAAATGATCTTCTCCGTCCTATAGTTCAGCTCGCCCCCAAATGTAACAGGCAACGTGATTTTACCTTTCGGCTAACTCCTCCCCGGGTTGACCCATTGAAACGTGCCAGTCTCCTTGAGATCTCCATCGGGGATTTGCAGCCTCTCGATTACAGCAGGCGAGATCAAGTTCAGACCGACCCACCGTCAACTAATACTTTTGTCACCTTGAGGTTGCGTATTGTTGGCGAAACAAACAACGACAAACACCCAACCGCAGTTGTGCGATCAGGGTGATCCTCGGTGTCAAAAATGATAGGTGTGCTAGACCTCTTTAGTGGCTTCTGGGCATCGAACGATGGCTTTGCCGCAGTGACCTCACGCACCCACTACTTCAGTTCGCGGTGATAGGTGTGCAAAGAGGCGCCACCGTCAACGCACATGGCCTCCGTAGCTTTCTGGAACTCGTGCTCGCCGGACTCGTCGTCCTCATCATGATCATCGTCTCCCTTCTTCTTGTCGCGGCCCCGTGCGGGCCTCTCTTGTTGATTATCTTTGTCGCGGCGGCCTCCTTGACCGCCACGCTTCTTGCCGGATGCCTCAGCGCCATCCTAGTCCTTCTCCTTATCGCGCCTCTCATACTCAGCTTTCTGCTTCTTCGCAAGCAGCTCAACCTGCCGGCAATTCTGGAGGTCATGGCCCTTGGTGCGATGGATCTTGTAGTACTGCTTGTCGGAGCCTCCTGGCTTGTCGGCAGCCGCCAAGGCCCGACGGGCGGCGCACCCGGCAACTTCCTTGCCGGGGTCGTCAGTCTTGGCCTTCTTGGCGGCGCCGGGGTCGCCGGATCCCTCGACGTCAAGCACGGTCTTGCCCTTACGGTTCCAATTGCGGCGTCGGACCTTGTTTGCCGGGGCGACGACGTCTTCGTCTGTGGAGTCGATTTCCGCGCCGGCATCTTCGCCGGGGTACTTCCTCCCCTCTTCAGCCCGAGCACATCTATCGGCCAGAACATAAAACTCGGCTAAATCCTTGACCTTGTTCATAGCCAGCTCCTCACGCATCTTGCGGTTGCGCACATTCTGATGAAATGCACTGATGCCGGCGGCGGGATGAACATCTGGGATGTTGTATGCTACCTCTTGAGCACTGCATTGGTTTTCCCTTGAAGAGGAAAGGGTGATGCAGCAAAGTAGCTTAAGTATTTCCTCAGTTTTTGAGAACCAAGGTATCAATCTAGTAGGAGGCCACGCACGAGTCCCTCGCACCTACACAAACAAATAAATCCTCGCAACCAACGCAATAAAGGGGTTGTCAATCCCTTCACGGTCACTTACGAGAGTGAGATCTGATAAGATAATATTTTTGGTATTTTTATGATAAAGATGCAAAGTAAAGAAAGCAAAATAAAAACGGCGCCAGAAATAGCTTGTTGTCGGGAGATTAATATGATGGAATATAGACCCGGGGGGCATAGGTTTCACTAGTGGCTTCTCTCAAGAGCATAAGTATTACGGTGGGTGAACAAATTACTATTGAGCAATTGACAGAATTGAGCATAGTTATGAGAATATCTAGGTATGATCATGTATATAGGCATCACGTCCGAGACAAGTAGACCGACTCCTGCCTGCATCTACTACTATTACTCCACACATCGACCGCTATCCAGTATGCATCTAGAGTATTAAGTTCATCAGAACAGAGTAACGCTTTAAGCAATATGACATGATGTAGAGGGGTAAACTCATGCAATATGATATAAAACCCATCATGTAATCCTCGATGGCAACAAAACAATATGTGCCTTTCTGCCCCTCATCATCCTTTGGGAAAGGACACCGCAAGATTGAACCCAAAGCTAAGCACTTCTCCCATTGCAAGAAAGATCAATCTAGTAGGCCAAACCAAACTGATAATTCGAAGAGAATTGCAAAGATAACCAATCATACATAAAATAATTTAGAGAAGATTGAAAAATTGTTCATATATAAACTTGATAATGAACCCACAATTCATCGGTCTCAACAAACACACCGCAAAAGTAGATTACATCGAATAGATCTCCACAAGAGAGGGGGAGAACATTGTATTGAGATCCAAAAAGAGAGAATAAGCCATCTAGCTAATAACTATGGACCCGAAGGTCTGAGGTAAACTACTCACACATCATCGGAGAGGCTATGGTGTTGATGTAGAATCCCTCCGTGATAGATGCCCCCTCCGGCGGAGCTCCGGAAAAGGCCCCAAGATGGGATCTCACTGGTACAGAAGGTTGCGGCAGTGGAATTAGGTTTTTGGCTCCGTATCTGATAGTTTGGGGGGTACGTAGGTATATATAGGAGGAAGAAGTACGTCGGTGGATGAGGGAGTCCTGGACTAGGGGGTGTCCGGATAGCCGAACTATCATCACGGCCGGATGTGGGGACCGATTCTCCGGGTACTAATTCCCAGAAAATGGCCCTTGTGCTCATCAGCCCCAGGATAACTGTTAGCTGATGAGGCACCAGCTTGATACAGAAATTCCAAGCAAATACAAAATATGTAGTACAAGACCATTGGGTCTGTGAGTACAACAAATGGTTTCTAGTGGTTGATGGCGGAAGCGGGTTGTAAATCATCAGTGTCTATGGGACTCCATTTCCCACGGGAACAGCTGACCAGGTTAACTCCTATCTTCGCGAGGCTGCTATCACCGTTGCTTAGGTTGTGGGGCTGTCATCACGGTCGCTCCTCTCCGCGCAAGAAATCTGGCCAAGACAATAGCCAGGGACAAGCCAGTGAGTACTTGGAATGTACTCGCAAACATTATGAACACAGGGGTAATATTGCAATGATGCTAAAAATATTTTATACTCATGACGTCAGTCACAACAATATAAATATAACTCTGATGCATGTAAGCATGTTATATGTATCAAAGAAGTATTAAAAGGTATAATGAAATAAATAACAAGCATGCCACAGTCGGGCGTCTGAGCGACACCACATAAAGGGCTTTAAAAGAAATGCCACAGTCGGGCGTCTGAGCGACACCACATAAAGGGATTTAAAAAGAAATGCCACGGTCAGGCGTCTGGCGACACCACATAAAGGGCTTTAAAAGAAATGCCACGGTCGGGCGTCTGAGCGACACCACAAAAGGGCTTTTAAAACAAATGCCACGGTCAAGGCCCGAGGGACACCACATAAAGGGCTTTAAAAGAAATGCCACGGTCGAGGCGTCGGCGACACCACATAAAGGGCTTTAAAAGAAATGCTACGGTCGGGCGTCGAGCGACACCACAAAAAGGGCTTTAAAAGAAATGCCACGGTCAAGGCGTCTGAGCGACACCACATAAAGGGCTTTAAAAGAAATGCCACAGTCGAGCGTCTGAGCGACACCACATAAAGGGCTTTAAAAGAAATGCCACAGTCGGGCGTCTGAGCGACACCACATAATGGGCTTTAAAAGAAACAATCATAGTGAATATCCCGGAGGTAGAACCATCCCAGAGATACTCAATGATAACAATAATATTCATGGGTTAGTCAACAATAATAATAATCATAATTATCACAAGTCACAAGTAGTAATTCCAATTCTGGTTTAACAGTTTCACCTCAAGACCGACACTAAGACCAACACTTGACCCATCCTGCATGAAATCCTTAACCATGGACACGGCTATTCGAATAGGTTTAATCTCTGCAGAGGGTGTACTCTTTACCCACGAGTAGCGGATTTCATTAGTCCATCGGGACTAATTCCGTCTACGGTCTTTTTGTTGAAAACACACCTAACTTGCACATACCAGCTTATCTCACACGTGTCTGGAATCACCCACGACACCTGTCAAGCAAACTCTAAGTGGGGAGGCTACAACCTCGCGTAGCATGGGATCAAATTTATATCGCGCGCTCTAAAGGGTGGCCTCCCCTCTCGGTCTCAACTGGAAACACCCATGCCCCAGGACCAGGTGGACTGCTTACTAGCTACAACCGGTATCTTCCACCCTGGCCTCTCTGTACTGTGTGTGCTCGAAAGAGGTTGACAACTTACTGAACCGTACTCTACTTGTTGTAGTGATGAGTGGTAGTACGAAACAAGTATGGGGGGTTACTGGAACAAGACTCGATCTACGGTCGACTCAGGAGGTTTAAGTATTCCCTGCATGATTAGCATAACGAATATATTTCGACCAACAGAGTCGCCACTCATATTACCTTACCATGCCATACCAGACATAACCGTCCCGATGGACACCGGCGACAAACTCATGCCTACCCAAGGCAGAGGTTTTCCCGGGTTCCTGTCGGTATGCATGCAAGGCACATGAGGATGATTATCATCACAAGTGTGTTCTTTTCCAATAGCATGGAAATCGCTAACATGCACCCATGCATATGATCATATCACATGAAATAACAAGTTTCTCCAAAGTGAGGTGATGTTATAAACGTGTCATCAAACACACAAAAATATTTATGCCGGGGTTCAGAATGCTTGCCTTCAGGTCATGGGAAGGCAGGGTGCATTTCAAACTCTTGAAATACTTCTCCTCTCTTCAAAAATCATATTTTAGAAATATAAATGAATTAACACAAAAATAAAAACAGCACAAAAAGTTGTTCTGAAAATTTATCAAATAATTCTTAAAATAAACTAGACAATATTTGAGAGGGGTAGGAAAAAGAATTAATTCATTTGGAGTCGTATTTTAAAAGATACAGCAGGTCAAAGTTTGGTCAAAATCTGTTTTTAAAACAAAACAGAAAACGTTTTAAAAGAAAACACGTCGAAGGCGATTCGAAAAGGCGCTTCCACTTACTCCTGCGCTTAACAGCGCTGGGTCATCGACGGTGGGCTCGCTCGCCCACTGGTCAGGTTTGACCAGCCACGCCGCTGCTCCTCCTCTCGACCGAACGGAGGCGGAGCTCCGGCGAGGTTTTGCCGGCGAACGGTGGCGTCTCTTGGCGATATGAGGATATGGGTGTGCTCAGGGGGTCAAGACGAGTCTGTGGGTACCCGCCATGGTCGCCGACGTGGACGGAGTTGCCGGCGACGAGCTTCGCGGCGGAGCCGGCGTTTGGGTGGATAGTGGGTTTGGGGCTACGGGGGTCTCTGACCAAAATTGAGCGCGGGGTTGCACTCACGAGAGGGAGGGGGAGTTCTTGGTGGAGAGAATGGAGAGGGAGGGGCACTGGTGGCGACGGAATCGGCTGGAACGAGGCGGCGATCGAACCGACCGGACTTGGGGAAGAAGGCCTTCCCCTCCTCGAATCTTGGCGGGGTAGCTCTAGGAGGATCACCGGAGGTTGATCGAGGGCTAGATGGAGCTCGGGGCCCTTATATATGCGGTGGAGGTCGGTTCCGAGGTGGCCGGTGATAAGGATGGCGGCGACCGTCATTCTGTAGCAATGGCGACGTGGCGGCGACGCGCGCTAGGGGACGAAGCTGCGGCTGAGCTGGAGATGCTTAGGGGAGCAGCTGGCGAGCGGAGGTGGTTTGGGCGGCGCCGTCCATGGATGCGGCCGCAAGCGTGCCGCCAAGGAGCTTGCTACGGTGCCACTGTAGCGAGCCAGGGGCGGTCGGGGCTCTTGGCGCGACGCGGCGAGGGGGAAAGGATCAGGATGAGCTCGGGGAGGTTTATCCAGGGGCGCGCTTGCTCGGGCGCGGGCACGTGCAAAACGCGTGCTCTGCTCGCGCTCCGGGCGTGCACGGCGTCTGCTCGACGAAATGCCAGGGTGGCCAAAACTGCTAGAGATCAAATGCAAATCCACAGGTCTGGGTTAGAGACCACTAGCAGGCTACTGGACAACTTGGTTTGGACAGATGGGAAAGTTCACAACACAAACTTACAATCATGCCAAAACTGTTCATGTCCATTGGGGTGTTTGACAAAATGCCGATGCACTTAGGCATTTCTTGGAGTGACCAAAACTTCCAGTGGGGTCTCTGTGGGTGCACAAGAGGGTGGTGAGGTTAGTTGGTGAAAAGCACAAACTTGCTAGTGCAAGTTTTGCGAGAACTTCAAATCTGGACAGGATGTGAGTGGCATTATTTCATGAACCAAAAATATGCCAATGGTTGCATGCTCCTGGACTTAGGGGTTTAGCATGGAGGACTACAAGTAGGAGAAGGAATCAAGGGCCAAAGAGCAAGCAATAATAGGGATGCTGTACAAACCATCTTGATGGACCAGAATGAAGAATAGGTTGATTTACTCAAAATTTTGAAAGAACATCCTTGGATTATTGCATATAATGGAATCATATGCTGCTACTGACATCCCATAATTTTGGTGGAAGCTAGAAACAAATATTTAAAAGGGTTGTAGTGCAAAAATGCCTCTTGGACCCGAGAGAAGAAAAGCATGTGTAGCACTCTAAATATGCAATGAATGAACTATATTATTGCATAAAAGTGATTTAGAGACATCACATGACATCTCCAAATTTTGGTTCGATTTTAGTTAAGTTAATCAAATGGTTGTAGTAGAAAAAGAGCTCCAAAACTAAAAACAAGTCATTTTAATGAATATAGCTCAGGGTGGAATAATTTAATAAATAAACCTACTGATTTGGAAATTATATTAATGAGAGGGCATATAAGTCCAATATATTTTGGAGGGATCCACTTGGGATAAATTCCTTAATATTAAGGGAAAAGTTTTGAAATCAAAAGAGATATTCTTGCAGGCAAAAAAATTAAAACTCTTGGCAAAATTTTAATAACTAAAACCTGGTTAAATTTTTGGGGCGTTACAATTACTACCCCCTTAAGAAAAATCTCGTCCTCGAGATTTGCTAAGAGCCGTTGTGAAAAACAAATGCTCCATATGTGTCCGAGCGGTTGTGAGTCTGCTGCCATGGTGTTGCGCGAATGAAAATAAACTATGCAGTGAGGGGATAAATGATGCAGCAACTCGGGGAAAAGAAATCTCATTCTAGGATTTTTCGCGGTTACACAGGTTGCTCACGAAGAAAACCACTCACAAACGTAAGAAATAAATACTCGACTCGTCGCACAAATTCGAGGTACCATGCATAAGTTACCACATAATAATAAATGCTGCAATAACAAACACAGTAGTGACGTCTAAAATGAAAATGGTAACTGGACAGGGTCCCGGTAAAATGTCTCTGGCAATGGAATACACTCCTCTTCTATCGGAGGAAGTGGATTGACCAGTCGATGTATGCGTCTCTCCGGGTCGGGCCTCAGTGGTCTGCCGATTGCAATCTGAGGGTTCAGATCATGAGATTCTGGAGATAATCCATCACTTGCTGATTCAAAAGCTCTTGCGCGATGATGTACTGGATAAGGTTGGCTAGCATTAGGTCTCTCTCAATCCGCCCACCGGGGAAAGATGTTACTCCCCTGGGCGTTGCACGGCTCGGAAAGTAATAATATCCTCGTTCGCGGGCATAGGGTACTGCGGACGAAGGCAGCAATTGCTTCCTTCGCAGCAGCTTCTATGGCCAGCGTGGGGTTGGCATAGATTTCCCCACGAAGGAAACTTCCGTTGGATCTTGGTTGGGGTCTACGGAGGGATGTGTCTTGCTGCCCAATATTCCGAAGTGGAAGGGGTGATTCTCGATTTGAACAGCTCGTACTGGGGTGGATATGTAGAACCCATAGTACTGCGGGTAAAGTCCCACAATATTTTGACAAAGCTACCTGGGGTTGCATCTGGGGTTCTCAGATGAATACTGGGGCTCGGCATGACAGGAAAAGGTTGTGAGGGTGTTGCACAAGGTGTGGGGTTCTTGGTAAGGTCACGAGGTGGCCTTTATATAGCAATGGAGCTGGGTCATTTTACCGTAGTGAAAGGTAATAAATTTACCAGCTTAGCTCCAAAGGTCGGGTCAGTGTCAGAGATACACATATCTCATAAAGAAACGTGTTACTGTGGTTGTCGTCGGGGTTGGTTTTGGTAGCTATGCCCGGAAAATACGCAACTATGCGCTAACAAAATACGCAAGGCTACTATTAAAACAGAGGCACAACGACAGGTTGCGTTTATACACAAGATTACGTGATTACAAGGCGGGGATACACTGAGACTCGGCACTACTCGGGCGACTTAGTCTACCTCGTTTACATCTAAATGAGCCTGCCTTGAGGATGCCGAGGTTTCTCCACGGGTCTCACTGTCGGGATTAGCCGGAGATGGTGGAGGAACTGCAGGGTCGGGGTAGCTATGATGACCATCGCGGGGATTGTTGGCCACAATCCCGTTGGAGTGTGTTCCCAAAAGGCGACGAAGCACTTCTGGGGTCATCACAGTATGTTGGATGATGGCTGGGGCTGACCTCAGGGTATCAATCGGGTGTCCGAACAGCACGACTGGGTTGTCGGTGTCGGCCTCGGTTTCTCGGCTTACCGGGGCTCGGCGAGCCAGCTCTCCTCGAGCTGTGATCAGATCAATATTGATTTGATCGAACAAGGCCTCTAGTGCACTTACATAGCGCACTAGGTGCAACAATGCGGGATCCGTCTCGTGATTTCCATTGGCAACTAGGGGTGGTCTACCATACCCTTCACGCCTGGGGTAGTAGTAGAACGAGCGACAGTTAACTCTGGGCGACAAATGCCTGAGATGAACTATAGCTTCTCGAGCGGCTAGCTGGATGGCTTGTGGCTCAAAGGAAGTTGTTCTTCCGGTGAACACAGTAAAGGCGTTCGGCAGCAGACCCCTACCGTAGATGTGCATGATGGCCAAAAATTGACGGCTTTCACCGCCCATGGGTCCTTGGTACACAACATATTCTGGGGTTCTTCTAACGCATAGGCACGACGGGTGAGGTTTGCGAGTATGGTCACAAAACCTCCAAGGTTGGTTGCTGTGGTCTCATTGTGCACTATGGGCCCAGGCATTGTGGCTAGCTTGGGGAAGATGTTGTGCTGGGTTGAGGCTAGCGTGCCCTTTTTATAGAAAAAGGGAACGGAGTCTTCCTTCGCACACTTGCGAATGAGACACCTTGGGCGCTGGTTACTGGCACGTGATCGACAAGCTAGGTTGATAGGTTGGGCACCGATTGCCAAAAATTATCGGGGTCACTATGTGGCTATCTTGCACGGGAAGCTTGGCTGGGGTTTGGTTAAGGTCTGGTAGGTTGGTTTGCCTAAGTTCTGTGACCTGGCTAAGATAGAATTAGCCAATGGTCACCCTGGCTCTGATACCAAGTCTGTGGGGACCGATTCTCCGGGTACTAATTCCCAGAAAATGGCCCTTTTGCTCATCAGCCCCGGGATAACTATTAGCTGATGAGGCACCAGCTTGATACAGAAATTCCAAGCAAATACAAAATATGTAGTACAAGACCATTCTGGTCTGTGAGTACAACAAATGGTTTCTAGTGGTTGATGGCGGAAGCGGGTTGTAAATCATCAGTGTCTATGGGACTCCATTTCCCACGGGAACAGCTGACCAGGTTAACTCCTATCATCGCGAGGCTGCTATCACCGTTGCTTAGGTTCCGGGGCTGTCATCACGGTCGCTCCTCTCCGCGCAAGAAATCTGGCCAAGACAATAGCCAGGGACAAGCTAGTGAGTACTTGGAATGTACTCGCAAACATTATGAACACAGGGGTAATATTGCAATGATGATAAAAATATTTTATACTCATGACGTCAGTCACAACAATATAAATATAACTCTGATGCGTGTAAGCATGTTATATATGAATATGCAATATCAAAGATGTATTAAAAGGTATAATGAAATAAATAACAAGCATGCCACAGTCGGGCGTCTGAGCGACACCACATAAAGGGCTTTAAAAGAAATGCCACAGTCAGGCGTCTGAGCGACACCACATAAAGGGCTTTAAAAGAAATGCCACAGTCGGGCGTCTGAGCGGCACCACATAAAGGGCTTTAAAAGAAATGCCACAGTCGGGCGTCTGAGCGACACCACAAAAAGGGCTTTTAAAAGAAATGCCACAGTCGGGCGTCTGAGCGACACCACCTAAAGGGCTTTAAAAGAAATGCCACAGTCGGGCGTCTGAGCGACACCACATAAAGGGCTTTAAAAGAAATGCCACAGTCGGGCGTCTGAGCGACACCACAAAAAGGGCTTTAAAAGAAATGCCACAGTCGGGCATCTGAGCGACACCACATAAAGGGCTTTAAAAGAAATGCCACAGTCGGGCGTCTGAGCGACACCACATAATGGGCTTTAAAAGAAACAATCATAGTGAATATCCCGGAGGTAGAACCATCCCAGCGATACTCAATGATAACAATAATATTCATTGGTTAGTCAACAATAATAATAATCATAATTATCACAAGTCACAAGTAGTAATTCCAATTCTGGTTTAACAGTTTCACCTCCGAAGACCGACACTAAGACCAACACTTGACCCATCCTGCATGAAATCCTTAACCATGGACACGGCTATTGAATAGGTTTAATCTCTGCAGAGGGTGTACTCTTTACCCACGAGTAACGGATTTCATTAGTCCATCGGGACTAATTCCGTCTCACGGTCTTTTGTTGAAAACACACCTAACTTGCATACACCACTTATCTCACACTTATGCAGGAATCACCCACGGCACTTTGCCAAGCAAACTCTAAGTGGGGAGGCTACAACCTCGCGTAGCATGGGATCAAATTTATATCGCGCGCTCTAAGGGGTGGCCTCCCCTCTCGGTCTCAACCAGAAACACCCATGCCCCCGGACCAGGTGGACTGCCTACCAGCTACAACCGGTATCTTCCACCTGGCCTCTACATGCGGTGTGTGCTAGAAAGAGGTTGACAACTTACTGAACCGTACTCTACTTGTTGTAGAACCGAGTGGTAGTACGAAACAAGTATGGGGGGTTACTGGAACAAGACTCGATCTACGGTCGACTCAGGAGGTTTAAGTATTCCCTGTATGATTAGCATAACGAATATATTTCAACCAACAGAGTCACCGCTCATATTACCTTACCATGCCATACCAGACATAACCGTCCCGACGGAGACCAGCGACAAACTCATGCCTACCCAAGGCAGAGGTTTTCCCGGGTTCCTGTCGGTATGCATGCAAGGCACATGAGGATGATTATCATCACAAGTGTGTTCTTTTCCAACAGCATGGAAATCGCTAACATGCACCCATGCATATGATCATATCACATGAAATAACAAGTTTCTCCAAAGTGAGGTAATGTTATAAACGTGTCATCAAACACACAAAAATATTTATGCCGGGGTTCAGAATGCTTGCCTTCAAGTCATGGGAAGGCAGGGTGCATTTCAAACTCTTGAAATACTTCTCCTCTCTTCAAAATTCCTATTTTAGAAATATAAATGAATTAACACAAAAATAAAAACAGCACAAAAAGTTGTTCTGAAACTTTTTCAAATAAATCTTAAAATAAACTAGACAATATTTGAGAGGGGTAGGAAAAAGAATTAATTCATTTGGAGTCGTATTTTAAAAGATACAGCAGGTCAAAGTTTGGTCAAAATCTGTTTTTAAAACAAAACAGAAAACGTTTTAAAAGAAAACACGTCGAAGGCGTATTCGGAAAAGGCGCTTCCACTTACTCCTGCGCGAACAGGCGCTAGGTCACTGACGGTGGGCCCGCCTGGCCCACTGGTCAGGTTTGACCAGCCACGCGCGCGCCGTTCCCCTCTGACCGAGCGGAGGCGGAGCTCCGGCGAGGTTTTGCCGGCGAACGGGGGCGTCTCTTGGCGATCTGAGGATATGGGTGTGCTCAGGGGGTCGAGACGAGTCTGTGGGTACCCGCCATGGTCGCCGACGTGGACGGAGTTGCCGGCGACGAGCTTCGCGGCGGAGCCGGCGTTCGGGTGGATAGTGGGTTTGGTGCTATGGGGGTCTCTGACCAAAATTGAGCGCGGGGTTGCACTCACGAGAGGGAGGGGGAGTTCTTGGTGGAGAGAATGGAGAGGGAGGGGCACTGGTGGCGACGGAATCGGCCGGAACGAGGCGGCGACCGAACCGACCGGACTTGGGGTAGAAGGCCTTCCCCTCCTCGAATGCTGGCCAGGGTAGCTCTAGGAGGATCACTGGAGGTTGATCAAGGGCTAGATGGAGCTCCGGGGCCCTTATATACGCGGTGGAGGTCGATTCCGAGGCGGCCGGTGATAAGGATGGCGGCGACCGTCATTCCGTAGCAATGGCGACGTGGCGGCGACGCGCGCTAGGGGACGAAGCTGCGGCTGAGCTGGAGATGCTTAAGGGGGCAGCTGGCGAGCGGAGGAGGTTTGGGCGGCGCCGTCCATGGATGCGGCCGCAAGCGTGCCGCCAAGGAGCTTGCTGCGGCGCCACTGTAGCGAGCCAGGGGCGGTCGGGGCTCTTGGTGCGGCTGGCGAGGGGAAAGGATCAGGATGAGCTCGGGAGGTTTATCCAGGGCGCTTGCTCGGGCGCTGGCACGTGCAATACGCCTTTGCTGCTTTCAAGGCCCCGGCGTCCCACGGCGTCTGCTCGACGAAATGCCAGGGTGGCCAAAACTGCTAGAGATCAAATGCAAATCCACAGGTCTGGGTTAGAGACCACTAGCAGGCTACTGGACAACTTGGTTTGGACAGATGGGAAAGTTCACAACACAAACTTACAATCATGCCAAAACTGTTCATGCCCATTGTGGTGTTTGACAAAATGCCAGATGCACTTAGGCATTTCTTGGAGTGACCAAAACTTCCAGAGGGGGGTCTCTGTGGGTGCACAAGAGGGTGGTGAGGTTAGTTGGTGAAAAGCACAAACTTGGTAGTGCAAGTTTTGCAGAACTTCAAATCTGGACAGGATGTGAGTGGCATTATTTCATGAACCAAAAATATGCCAATGGTTGCATGCTCCTGGACTTAGGGGTTTAGCATGGAGGACTACAAGTAGGAGAAGGAATCAAGGGCCAAAGAGGAGGCAATAATAGGGATGTTGTACAAACCATCTTGATGGACCAGAATGAAGAATAGGTTGATTTACTCAAAATTTTCAAAGAACATCCTTGGATTATTGCATATAATGGAATCATATGCTGCTACTGACATCCCATAATTTTGGTGGAAGCTAGAAACAAATATTTAAAAGGGTTGTAGTGCAAAAATGCCTACTGGACCAGAGAAGAAAAGCATGTGTAGCACTCTAAATATGCAATGAATGAACTATATTATTGCATAAAAGTGATTTAGAGACATCACATGACATCTCCAAATTTTGGTTGGATTTTAGTTAAGTTAATCAAATGGTTGTAGTACAAAAAGAGCTCCAAAACTAAAAACAAGTCATTTTAATGAATATAGCTCAGGGTGGAATAATTTAATAAATAAACCTACTGATTTGGAAATTGTATTAATGAGAGGGCATAGAAGTCCAATATATTTTGGAGGGATCCACTTGGGATAAATTCCTTAATATTAAGGGAAAAGTTTTGAAATCAACAGAGATATTCTTGCAGGCAAAAAAAATTTAACTCTTGGCAAAATTTTAATAACTAAAACCTGGTTAAATTTTTGGGGTGTTACACCGGACTCCAAGACTATGAAGATACAAGATTGAAGACTTCATCCCGTGTCCGGATGGGACTTTCCTTGGCGTGGAAGGCAAGCTGGGTGATACGGATATGTAGATCTCCTACCATTGTAACCGACTCTGTGTAACCCTAACCTATCCGGTGTCTATACAAACCAGAGGGTTTTAGTCCGTAGGACGAAAAACAATCATACCATAGGCTAGCTTCTAGGGTTTAGCCTCCTTGATCTCGTGGTAGATCTACTCTTGTACTACCCATATCGTCAATATTAATCAAGCAGGAGTAGGGTATTACCTCCATCGAGAGGGCCCGAACCTGGGTAAAAACATCGTGTCCCTTATCTCCTGTTACCATCCGCCTAGACGCACAGTTCGGGACCCCCTACCCGAGATCCGCCGGTTTTTACACCGACATTGGTGCTTTCATTGAGAGTTCCTCTGTGCCCGATGGCTCCTTCGATCATCAACAACGACGCGGTCCAGGTGAGACTTTTCTCCCGGACAGATCTTAAGATTCGGGCGGCTTTGCACTGCGGGCCAATTCGCAGCCATCCGGATCGATCGAAAGCTACGCCCCTTGCCATCAGGTCAGATTTGGAAGTTTGAACTATACGGCCGATGTCCGCGGAGACCTGATCTTCGACGGATTTGAGCTGCAGCCAAGCGTGCCGCACTGTCACGATGGGCATGATCTAGCTCTGCAACCGAATAGTGCCCTGGAAGCCGCACCAGCATCCGCTCCAACCCTTAATTCGGAGCCGGATTCCCCGATCGAGGACGAGTGGTTGGACACTGCCTCAGGGCTACGATCTCTACGGCGATTGAGCCGAACTCCATCCCTGTCCTTTGCGAAGACCTCGACTCCAGGGTGCCGGACTCCTCTCCGGGACTCAACCCTCCGCGCCCACTTGTCGAATCTGATTGGGCGCCGGTCATGGAGTTCACTGCCGCGTACATCTTTCAGCACTCGCCCTTTGGCTACATCTGAATTCACTAAAGTCTCTCTCTTTGTCCGGAGAGCCATGGCCGGACTACGGTCAGGAAGGTTGGGATGCGGACAACGAAGAAATTCAACGCCCACCCACCACCCACTTCGTAGCCACTGTCGAAAGCTTACACGACGTGCTCGATTGACCAAGACATCGACGGTATGGACGATTTATGTAGGAGACAACCATGAACCAGCGCCTATAGGATGATGGACAACCACTTCATCCCATGATGTATACATGGTGGATACACCTAAAGGAAATGAAGACGAGGAACAACGGGACGCTACGAAGGATAAATCCCTCGAAAAGCAGTCAAAACGGCAACGTAAACGCCAAACCAAGTCCCACCTCAGCAAAGACCCAGCCATAGAGCAGGGCGAACCGGTGGACGACGAACATGCTATCGAGCAATCGTCCAAACAAGGCAACTTGGATAAACAACCCGTCCCCGAAGAAGACAACAGTCCGGGCGATCTCACGCCGGACAAATTGTTGGACCAGAATAACCTCCACAAAAGGCTCGTCGCCACTGCGCGTAGCCTGAAAAAGGTAAGCGGAAGCTCAAAACAGCGGAAGATGCACTCAGAATTAGATGGAGCAGAGTATTCAACACATGAGACAAATCGGCGACGACATTTGAACAAAGAGCTACCCAAAGAGAAAACTACTGCCCGAATTTGATGAGGAGGCCATAGAGCCCCCACAATCAAAAAGTAAGAAGGCCACCCGGTCGGATGGACGACCCCACGGCAAAAAGAGAGTGGCAAAGGGCACCGCACACAAGCCGATCTGCGATCCGCATAAGGATTCACATCAAAAGGATGGCCCGATTAGGTCCATCTATGGGCCGAGAAAGCAAGCCCTTCAAAGCAATGCAACACGCCAAATATCCGAACATCACGGCACACCCAAATACAGGCGCCGCACACCCCTATGTTTCACCGATGAGGTGTTGGATCATGAATTTCCAGCGGATTCAAACTGTAAACATAGAGGCATACGACGGAACAACGGACCTCGAGATGCGGATTCAGGATTACATCCTCCACATACACATGGCTAGAGGAGACGATCTCCACGCCATAAAATACTTACCCCTCAAACTCAAAGGGCCAGCCCGGCATTGGCTTAAAAGCCTCCTCGAAAATACCATTGGAAGCTGGGAAGAGCTCGAGGATGCATTTCGAGCAAATTTCAGGGGACCTATGTCCGCCCTCCGGATGCAGACGATCTAAGTCACATAACTCAACAGCCCGGAGAGTCAGCCCGGAAATTCTAGAACAGGTTCCTTACTAAAAAGAACCAAATAGTCGACTGTCCGGACGCCGAAGCCTTAGCAGCCTTCAAACACAACGTCCGAGACGAATGGCTCGCCAGACACCTCGGCCAAGAAAAGCCAAGAACAATGGCTGCATTAACAAGCCTCATGACCCGCTTTTGCGCGGGAGAGGATAGCTGGCTAGCAAGATGCAGCACCAGCGACCCAAGTACATCCGAAATCAGGGATGGAAATGGGAAACCACGGCGCAACAAGGACCAGCGCCGGATTAAAAGGAACGGTCCAAAGAGCGCGGCAGTCAACGCCGGATTCAAAAGCTCACGGCAGAACAATAAAAAACTGCCCCTTAAGGACAATAGCGATGAGCTATCCAATTTAAACAAAATCTTGGACAAGATATGTCAAATCCACAGTACTCCCGGGAGGCCTGCAAACCATACCCACAGAGATTGTTGGGTCTTCAAACAGTCCGGCAGACTCAACGCCGAACACAAGGGGCTCGACACACCAAGTGAGGATGATGACGAACCCCACAAGCAGAGCAATCGGAAAACAAAAGAATTTCCCACAAGAGGTTAAAACAGTAAACTCACTTCACGTGATCAAAGGAAAAAGCAGAGCGGCGCCCACTAAAATGCGCGCCGCACACCGGGTTGTCAAAACCAATCACCTTCGACCATCGGGACTATTCGAAAGAATCCGAACGCAGGATGGACTGCCTTGATATTGGATCCTATAATCGACGGATTCCAATTTACACAATTCCTCATGGATGGCGGCAGTGACATAAACCTGATATATCAGGACACAATCCGCAGGATGGGGATAGACCCAACAAAAATTCGCCGTAGCAACACCTCCTTTAAAGGAGTAATGTCAGGCCCATATGCCCATTGTACGGGCTCCATACTGCTAGAAGTTGTGTTCGGTTCATCCGACAACTTCTGTTGCGAAAGGTTAATCTTCCATGTCGCCCCGTTTAAAAGTAGCCATCAAGCACTATTGGGACGCGAAGCTTTCGCCCGCTTTAACGCAATACCGCATTATGCATCTCTAACACTTCAAATGCCCGGTCCACGCGGCATCATCTCATTAAAAGGAAGTATTAAGTGTTACTCGAGCACGGAAGAACGTGAGACTACCTTGACAGCCCCACACCAATCTGGCTCCGCTAGTCAAAGAACCTGAATTGGTCATGCAAACCCCGGACACGGCTAGACGAGTCCGGCGCCTACTAGCGGCGTACCCCCATACAAGGGGCTGCATGCATGTATCACAAGAGACACTAAAGCTCAATTTTATTCACTTCTTCGAATCGTACTCTGTTTATTGAATATAAAGTACATCTTTATACGATCCTTTTTCTTTTAAACTAAGTTCCTCGCTTTTATAGATGAACAACATGCTACACCCGTCCAGATACGGCTACTTGAGACACAGCGCAGACGATGCGGTAGGGACCCGTTGCAAGGATTCTTTTCAGATTAAGACCTGCGTAAACCTTTCTTCTGTCTCTTGTTGATATACATCCCCGGTTTCTTACTATAACCGAGGAGGAGGCTGGTGTTTTGGCATTGGCCGCACGAGAATTTTTGCACGCACGGACACGGGGCTTAGGGCATTATTACGCCCGTTTTATAAAGACCGAATACCTTAGGGAGTATTCGGCGTCTCGAGATTAGGCCTTATATGCATCAGCTCGAATCATGTCTTTGGTCAAATGTTGGGCTGCCCGGCTCGTGTTTTGCTGCCTTACGCTCCGTTTTCACGGCTAACGCGGCACCATGAGAACTCTGCGATTGTGCCCGGTTCGCCGGGCGAGCACCTCAAGAGAGAAAGCCGAAAAACTGACCGTCATGATATAGCGAGACTGGTCAACCACTCGATGACTCACAGGAATGTTTAGAATTCCTCCGCATTAACGAAGGACCGGTTTTCGGTCAGGCACATACGCACCCCGAATTCAGGAGAGTGCGGTGCCCCCAGGCATAAACGGCCGCACAGGGAGTAGTTTACTACTTGAACGCACAAGTATAAAAAGCTCTTATATCATATTGAAACATTGTTTTCACAAATCATACATGTCATTTAAACATAATATCCTTCGAGCACTGCGTCTCTATTAAACGAGCGCCCTACAGGACTTCCTCAAAGTAGTGCTCGGCAGGTACTCGACTTCTGTCCGAATCTTGGGATGCAACGTCGGTGGCCTTCATATCTGCCCAGTATGTCTTGACACAGGCCAGAGCCATCTGCGCTCCCTCAATACACGCCGACCGCTTCATTGCGTCGATATGCAGTACTGCACTAAGGAACTGCTGCACTAAACCAAAATAACTCTTCGGCTGGGGTCCGCCCGGCCACAAATGAGTCATGACATGCTTCATGGCAAGTCCGGATAATCGATTCAGCTCGGCCCATTCGGCCAACCGATCGGTCAACGGAAGAGGACGCTCTGGACTATGGAATTGCGACCAATATAGCTCTTCCCTTCTGTGCCCCTTCTGGCCCCGGAAGTGCTCAATCGCGTCCGCAGCGTTCGTCGCTAAGTCCAGATAAGCATCCTCCAAACTCCAAAACTTGTCCAACTAAGCATACTTTGGATCCATATATTTCCTCCGTAGCAGAAACGGTTTTCCAGCCGTAATAGCCCCGACCTGACTCAGCTCCTCCTTGGCAGCTCTCAAAGCGGAACGGGCATCCTTGGATTCGGCGGTGGCCTTTTTCAGGCTCTCTTGCTCCGGCAGACGTTCTTTTCAAGAACCTCGCAGCGGTCGGTAATATTCTTTAACTTTCAGCCATATCGGCCATTCCCTCTTTAACCCGGCGTTGAGCAGCCCGTTCAGCTTTTAGCTCTTGGCCGCCCTTAAAGCGGCCGCATTACTATTTCTGGCTTGCTCTTTCGCTCGGGCGAAGTTCCACCAAGCTCCTCCACAACAGCGGCACCATCTGCATTAAGCATACAAGTAGTAAGACATGGGCGTCAAGCTCCCTTACCAGGTGTCCGCGTAGAAGTCGCATACCTTGTGACTCGTCAAACCGTTTATTGACCAGCGCGATGTCCGCATGCACCTCGTCAAGTTGCCGCTTTAGTTCGGCATATTCATCGATCCGGCACACGGACGCCCGCCACCTGTTTAGGAGCGGCGATATGTTATAACTGAGATTTTGACCTCGCACGCTGTCAATTTTGACAACATACCGAGTCTCGGGGCTACTATCTATACTGAGGCGCATTCTATATGCATAAGCGTCGGAAGGTACATCATTTTGCGTACCTCGAACCCCATCAAGAAGCTTCGGCGGCTTCATGCAATCCGCTCTCCGGATGCAATTCTTTCAATGACCGTACCCATTAGAGAACGGTGATCTTACGAGATAACCCGCTCGCCCGAGCAGGTCCTTGACTCCTCCGTTGCCGCGCCAGTTGGTGTCGGACCTTCCGGCCCCGGGGACTTGGGGGAACCCTCCGCGATGACACCTCGGGGTCGTCCGCCTCGCACGAGGGTGCGACAGGTGGAGGCGTTTCGCTCTCCATCATCTCCGGAAGAAGATCCCCCGAAGACGAGCTCTGCTGAGAAGGGCTGAGATCCGAACTACAAGGTACAATTTCGGTTATCTTTAGAAATAAATACAGGGATGTTCCTTATTTACAAGACCCCTTCTTTTTACTTACGGCTCGCTGGAGGGCTGATCCCCTTGGGGAAATAGTGCGGCTGAGTTACTTCCCAGCGCCGGACTCTCTGACGAAGATCCCTTTCCCCTCTTTGAGGCCTTGACCTCCAGATCTTCCGAAGCGGTCCTCTTCTCTCCTCGAAAGATGGGACTTTTAATCCCTCCTTCCTTGATAGCCTCCTTAGTAGAGGCAGTTGCTTCCCCGCTCCCCTCTTAGCCTTCTTCAAAAGGCGCGGCCTTCAACATCCTGGTCAGCATGGGATCCGGCCTGGTCTCTGGGAGGGGAGCCGGACACCTTATTAACTTTGCCTTGGCTATCAACTCCTGTTCAAGAAACGGCTCCTTTAAAAGGCATATATATATGATAAATGAATGAACAGCTTGTCCGGTTACGGGACTACTTACTTGAGTATCTGGGCGATTGCAGCTTAGTCCTGCGTCCTCAGTCAGGTCCGGACACTTCTCTTGTGATCCGAAGAACAGTTTATACATCTCCACGGGCGTCGTGCCCATAAAATTTTGGAGAGCTCGTGGTCCCTCTGGATTAAATTCCCACAGGCGGAGGGGGCTACGTTTGCAAGGCAGAAGGTGCTGGATCAACATAACCTGCGCCATTGCAACCAGATTGATCTCTCTTTCTTGGAGGTCTCGAATACGGCCCTGCAGCAAAGGAACGTCCTTGGACGGCCCCCAGTCGAGCCCCTTGTTGACCCATGACGCCACTGGCCCGTTGTGGTGGACCTGAGCGGAAGGCGGGGCGCCACCCATTTGGTGCCCCTGGGAGCGGTGATATAAAACCACTCCCGTTGCCACAAACCAAGATCCTCTTGAAAAGAGCCCTCGGGCCACGGAGCATCAGCACATTTGCTTATGACCGCCCCTCCGCACTCTACTTGTTGCCCCCCGATCATCTTTGGCTCCACCTTGAAGGTCTTGAGCCACAATCCAAAGTGAGGGGTAATATGGAGGAAGGCCTCACATACGACAATGAATGATGAGATATGGAGGATGGACTCCGGATTCAAGTCATGGAAATCCAGCCCGTAATAAAACATGAGCCCCCGCACAAAGGGATCCATCGGGAAGCCTAAACCCCGAAGGAAGTGAGACACGAACACCACGCTCTCGCCGGGCTCGGGAGTGGGAATGACCTGCCCAGGAGCAGGCAGCCTATGCGAGATCTCACTGGTTAGATACCTGGCGTCTCGCACCTTTAACACATCTTCTTCTGTGACGGAGGAAGACATCCATCGGCCGTGCTGGTCGGAGCCAGACATCATCGAAGGTCCGAAGCGCCTAAATCTAAAGCTTTGGGTGTTAGAACTCGAAGCGCGAGGCGAACTCGATGGAGGGTGTAAAAAGAAGAGGGCCTTGGTCTCATTATAAAGAGGTTGAATACCAAGAGCCCACCCCGTGGTCGATTAGGACTCGCCTTTGATAAAGGAGGCGTGCCGACGGGCACGGTCGGGTTACCCACGTCCGTATTGATGGGAATCCTGGAATAAGGGGGCACGATCTATGCTTTGATAAGACGTGCCAAGGAAACCGCCTCGCTAAACGCGCTGAGGTGGAACAGTAAAAAACAATTCATATAAAGACCTGGCCGCGGTGTGATGTCACGCCGCGGAATACGTCAGCAGATCTGTGCAAAAGTTATTCTCTCTACGGTGGTATGTGGAACTTGTTTTGCAGAGCCGGACACTATCCTTTTGTTCAAAACCTTCTATGAAGTATTCGGAGGAGGAACCCGCCTTGGAATGCCGAAGACAATATACGCGTCGGACTCGTCGTCATTGAAGCCTGGTTCAGGGGCTACTGAGGGAGTCCTGGACTAGGGGGTGTCCGGATAGCCGTACTATCATCACGGCTGTCGGATCACGGGTTCCGGCAGACCCTTAAGGTTCGAACTCTGGGGTGCGCGCGGAGATCCAACCCTCCGCCGTCTCGTACCTCGCCGAATCGCAGGGACCTAAACTACTAACAAGAACAACACAAGAGACGCAAGATTTATACTAGTTCGGGCCACCGTTGTGGTGTAATACCCTACTCTAGTTTGTGGTGTGTGGATTGCCTCTGGGGCTGACGAAGAACAGTACAGGGAAGAACAGCCTCGCGAGGGTCTGTTCTTGGTGGGTGTGATGAACTGCTAAGTGGTGCCCCGTCGCTCTAGCTTGAGGAACGGGTTTCTCTCTCTCTCTGGATTCCGAATGCTCGATCTGATCGTCCTTCGTCCCCGTCCGATCCCCCTACTCTGAGTGTGGCTACTCCTATTTATAAGCGAAGGCCCTGGGCCTCTTCCCAAATATTGAGCGGGAAGGGCGCCAACAATTGGCCATTTTGAAGGGGAACAGCGGGTACACTTATCCTGACTAAAGTTGGTCCTCGCCTGCCAAAGGCTCTGGTGATGACGCCTGCTTGGGCTCCACGATGACTGCATTCCAGCCGTTGGGGCTGTTTGTGGTCTTGTTGCACTGAAACGGATGCCTTTGCTTGATGCCCTTGCCTGCGCTTGCCCCCTTTGCACCAAATAGGAAAGGAGGACGCTGCGCGGGCTGGCGCCCGACTGGCGCCCTTGGTCGTCATGGCTTACGTCACGGGCACCTCGCGAGGTACCACGGCTTGAACTCTCCGCCTCCTCGTGAGCCAGCCTGACGAGGCCGTGCCTGAGGAAGCTCTTGGTCGTCCGCCCCGCGAGGCTTGGCCCCTCGCGAGGGTCTCGAGCTTGTGTTGATGAAGATTGGTCGTCCTGGGCCTCCTTTGAGCCACGCCAGCAGGCAGCGGGCAGGCAAGTGCAGGGACCGTTCCCGGAACGCCGACAAGAGCCCAGGGCCACGACGCTCGGACTTGGCCGTGCAGAGAGGCGAAAGGGCAAGTCACGGCGTTGTGGGCCCTAACAGCTGCGGCCTTGGGCGCTGCGTGGCGGTTGATTGGGCGTGGGGCGCCTTTGCATCCCCCATGACGCCTTGGTAACCGCCCGGATTCGACAGGTCCTTGCATGCAGAGTTGGGCATGATGACTGGTGATCGTGGAGGCCGACGGTTGGCCTCCGCCGGCTATAAGTACGGAACAGCGTGCGCTCCTCCAGTCCATCCTTCTGCTTCTCTTCTTCCTCGTCTCGTCTGGTTGCCATAGCTCCGATCTGCCGGTTCTCAAGGGAAGAAAAGGGAAAGGCTCCTCAAGAGGATCCTGACCCGCCCCCCCCCCCCCAAAGAAGCGGCTCGCTCTCTGGTGTCAGGGCAGGAGCGCGCGCGAGGAGGCGCCGGTGCCCTGGTGCGTGCAACCGCCACCAGGGTTTCCTATTCCCTTGTACGCGCAAATTGGTGGCCCTGAAGGAGGCGACGCTGGGCGCCACTGGCGCCGTCGGCGCCTTGGCCGGAGTCACGGCGAAGGTGGGCGTCTTCCCCCCTGGAGTCCACGCCGAGGGCTCCTTCCGGGAATTCGTGCTCCGCGTCGCCGCGCCTCCTAAGTCTTGGATTCGCCTTCCTTCCTTCTTCGCCTCCGTCGTCCGTGAAGAGCCCACAGGACTCTGGCTGCAGCACGCCGGCTGCGGCACCCTTGCGACCGGGGCAGAGGTCGCAGTAGTTGCCCCGGGCGAGGTCTTCATGACTCGTGGCTGGAGCGAGATCTCCCGGGTCTGCAGGACGAGGGGTGCCCTCATGATGCACGTGGAGTACGACGGTGCTTCAGTGATGTCCTTCAAGATCTTCGACGCGGAGGGTCGCCGGCTGGAGTGCTGCCCCGGAGAGGTGGTCGGGTTCTCTTGTGGTGAGGCAGAGGCCAACCGCCCGCTCCCTTGGCAGCTTCCCAGCGCGAAAGGCGCCGGGGATCCAGCGACTCAGCGAAGCTCTTCGTGACGCCAGAGACGGCGGCGGCAGCAGCTATGAGCCCCGAGCTGCGCGCTCCGGGCGAAGCGAGCTCGTCAGTCGTCGCCGCCTCGACCAGGATGGGGTCGGCTCTGGACCGGGTATTACTGTTGATGATGGCGTCTGCCGCGGTGGTCCCTGTAGATAGGACTCCTTAGGATTCGCGTCTTTTGTTCCTGCGAAGATCCAAGAATGTACCCCGCGGGAGCTTGTAAGATATTTGTAGCTTTGTTTATCAATATGATCCTTGTTATGAGGCAATGCGGGATGCTCATTCCGTTCTAGCTCAGTTCCTTCCTTTCAGACCTCGTGAGGGCTTGGTGCTCTGGGCCGACAGGTCCCAGTCCCAAGGCGGCTTCAGACGTCGCTGGTATGCCAGGTCGCGATGCCGTGGTCAAGGCCAGGAGGTGAGCGGCCCGAGGTCCGGTAAGAGCCTCTGGGTCGCGATGCTCAGGGGGTCCCCCTTGGCGCTCAAGCAGCCATCATTCGGTGAGAAAGGAGAGACACGTTGCTAACACGGAGTTTCATTGAGTGCGGGATGGTGTTGTGATGACTAGTGTGTCCGGAGGGTGACTTATCTCAAGGGTTAGGGCGATGCTTCCTGGCGCGGCGCTAGGCCCGTGCCTAGGCTGAAGGGAGATTACGCAGCGAGGTCGCTCCGTGCTCATCGGAGGGGCCCTGCAGGTTCACCACAAAGGGAACAAGAGCTCGCCGGGGCGATCGTTAGTCCTGCCGTTAGTTGCTTTGGAGCGGCGCGAGAGGCCTTGCGAGGTGTGCCGGGGCACTCGTGAGCCGGGCCATGGGACTCACGAGGCCCTACCTCAAGGCGGGTTGCGCTGGCTCGGGCCTTATCTTCGAGTGTGTTCTGCAAAAGTGGCTAGATGCCGGTGTTTCACGTCTTCGGGTCCCGGCTCGGCTGGTCTCTCTACCGTCGGCAAGCCAGGTCGCGATGCCATGGACAAGACCAGAGGGTGAGGGCCGGAGAGCCGATAGGGAGCCCCTGAGTCGCGATGCTCGTGCACCCCCTTTAACGCGCAAGCTGGATTAGATGACACAACTCCCACGTCCTCGGGTCCTGGCTCGGGCTGGTCTCTAACGCCGCCGTTGGCAAGCCGTGTCGTGATGCCATGGACAAGACCAGAGGGTGAGGGCCGCAGAGCCGGTAGGAGCCCTGAGTCGTGATGCTCAGGCACCCCCCTTTAACGCAAAAGTCGGATTGGATAATGAAACTCGCCCTCGGGTCCCGGCTCTCGGGCTGGTCTCTACCGTCGCTGGCAAGCCCGGTCGCGATGCCATGGACAAGACCAGAGGGTGAGGGCTGGAGAGCCGGTAGGAGCCCTGAGTCGCGATGCTCAGGCACCCCCCCCCCCTTTAACGTGCAAGATCTCGCCACCCAGGAGAAGGCACCAAATAACAAGCATGGTGGAGCATAATCCTAAGGAAAACGCATGAAGGATACATGCCGTTGGGACTGGCCCGAGCGGCTTGGGGATGATGCAGCCCGAGGGGCGCCCCCAACAGGGTAAGCTAAGGACATGAAATAAAAGGGATACATGCCGCAGGGACGGACCCACGCGGCCTGGGAATAATGCGGCCCTGAAGGCGCTCCCAGCCGGAAATAAAACTTAAAGATGTCACCTGGTGATGTTGGCAATGAAGGGCTGTTGATGTAGCAGACTCGGTGTGCTGCGGGAGCCGATCCTCACGAGCCCCTGTGCTCAGGGGCCTCGGGAGGCTCCGGAGGCGCTGGCGGCCCCTCACGGGCCATCTCCATCTCCGCCAGGGCTGCGGCGTGCCTGACCTCTTGAGCCTCCAGGATGGTCCTCATGAGACGCTGGTGTGCAGCAGCCGTGTTTGGCAGGCCATAAGGCATGCGTACGTAGCTGTGGGGCGGGCCCTCGCAACGTCCCACTCGCGAGGGCCAGAGGCGCTCTTGAGATGTGGCTTGGTTGAGCCCTGGTACGTCGATGCAGACGTGCAGCCCACCATCCTCGCCTGGATGGGGGCCCACAGCGGGTAGGCGGCGGCTGCCCCTCATGACCCTTGACTCTTGAGGTTTCTGTTCTCCTGGTCTTGCTCCTGCTTGCTGGAAACGTGCTTCGAAACACGCCTCCACGTGGTGCCCAAGCGCCTCCCTCGAGACCTTGGCAAGGTCGGTGGCCCTCTGTGGAGAGCCCCGAGCCCTGCCTCGAGGAGGGGGCCGGGCGCGCTTCCTATGCGATGGAAGGAGGCTCCCTGGCCCGGCGCTGGGCCACGAGGGGCCTGTCTCTTGATGAGCCGGGCCGGTCGATGTCTTCTTCTTCTTGGGTGCTGCCTCGGAGGCGCCCCGCTGCTGTGGTCTGGTCTTCCAAATGATGTGGCTCAAAAGCTCGCTCCAAGGAGCACACTGCATCTCTCTCTTCACAGGGCACCGTGATGACCCCGCCGCTTCCTGGCATCTTGAGGATGTTGTAGCCATGGTGGGTCACGGCCATGAACTCGGTCAACGCTGGGTACCCGAGGATGGCGTTGTACGGCATGCGAATGTGGGCGACGTCGAAGTCGATGAGCTCGGTGTGGTAGTTGTCGCGGGCCCCGAAGGTGAAAGGAAGGCGGACCTGCCCGATCGGGACCGTGGAGCCGTCGGTGACTCTGGAGAAGGGCTTGGTTGGCTGAAGCTGGCTATAGGGCACTTGAAGATTGTTGAAGGTCTCCACGGACAGGACGTTGAGCCCTCGCCCGCCGCCGATGAGGGTCTTGGTGACCAAAGACGTTGTCGATGATTGGGGAGCAAAGCATTGGGAGGACTCCGCTGTGGCTGCGCACTTGAGCTGATCCGCTGAAATTTGAACGCGTGATGGCGCACGCCAACCACCTGAGAGGGCGCGTGGACTCGAGCTTGGGGAGGACAGCATTCACTTCACGGGCGAACTGCTTGAAGATGCGGTGGGAGGCTGGGGCTTGGGCTCCGCCCAGGATGCAGGCGATCGTGCGCGCTTCCTGGAAGCCCCCAGCCCCCTCGTCCTGATGACGGTCTTCAATTCTCCTTGGTGGCGGCGGCAGCGGAGGGAGACCTGCATTCCCTTGCGGGCGATCCTCACGAGGCTAATCCCTCTAGCCCCCCTCGCGAGGTGGGTCTTGCCAGCGGTCCTCGCGAGGTTGGTCGCGCCACCCTTGGCGCGGGCCGCGGTCTTCCCAGCGTCCTGCATTTCTTCCTCCTCCTCGGCCAGAGTCGCTGCGCCAGGGCGTCTGCCGACCCTTCCTTCACGCACGGCCCGGAGCTCTTGACATTCATTGGTGTTGTGGGTGTGGAGGTCATGGTACACGCAGTATCGGCTGCCCTTGGAAGACTCGGGCTGATCTCTGCCCCGCTTGGTGTCTGGTTCGCCGCGAGTACGGCAGCAGCCCTTGCGCTTTACATCCTTGCCTTGGACTTCTTCTCTTGGGATCCGCGGGCAGCTCGAGGAGGAGAGGCGCCCTCCTCAGCCCTGGCGCACTTGGTCGCCAAGTTGAACAGCTCCAGGGAGGTGCACAGATCTTCATGCATCGCCAGCTCCTCCTTCATCTTGATGTCGCGCACGCCGTCGGAGAAGGCAGTGATGATGGCCTCCTTCGTGGACCTGGGGATCTTGAGGCGCGCGTTGTTGAAGCGCTGGTTGTACTTTTGCAGGGTTTCCCCTGGCTGCTGCTTGATTCTGCGCATGTCGCTCACGGCGGGTGGCCGGTCGCGAGTACCTTGGAAGTTGGCGATGAAGCGGGTACGCATCTCGGCCAGTGAAGAGATCGTGCTCGGGCCAGATTCAGGAGCCAAAAGGGCTCTGGCCTTGAGCGCCACGGAAACCAGTTCGCCATGACCTTTTCATCTCTGTTGGCAGCCTCGATGCCCGGCTTGTAGAGCTGGAGGAACTCCGTGAGGGTCCGCCGTGGTCGTCGTAGCGTGGGGGCAGGTCTGCTTGAACTTGGCGGGCTGCGACGCCGCTGCAGCTCGGTGGTGAAGGCGCGGCAGCCCGCCGTGGTTGCTGGGGCCTCAGACGGCAGAGAGCTTGGTCTTGCATGCCTCCCTGCGCCGCGGCTGGCGGCAGCGCAGGGTCTTGACGTGCTGGAGCGGGGAGCGCTCGGGCAGCTTCTTGTGGGCAAGGAACTTCTTGGCAGCTCTGCTCTTGCTGCGCCGGCGCCTGGCGGAGCAGGTTCCGCCCAGGGGCCGCGCGCCTTGGGGCCAGGGCGCCGTCTTGAGGAAGAGGTGGCTGAGGCGCCCCGGGAGCTTCGTCGTCCGCGCGGGGCGGGGTGCGGTGCAGGGAAACGGTCGGCGCGGAGTCACCTCCCACAGCGCGGACGAGCTCGGCGACGCGGTCGAGCCATTCTTCGTAGACGTCGTCGACGGGGCGGTAGCGCAGGAGCTCGTTGGCATGGCGAGTGCAGCTCGGTTTCCATGGCAGCGCTGGGCGCGCGACGAATAACCAGCTGGGGTGAGCGAAGGCGTGGCGGCGCGGCCGTCCCACCTCATGGACGGGTGCTGGGACGACGCTTGCTGCTCGTTCCCCGCCGGGCCGGTGGCGGCGTTGACAGCCGGTGATGGGGAACGACGAGGACGTCCGCCGACGGGAGCCGTCTGGGCGACGTGGGAAGCGAGGGCGGCTCGGCGCCGCACGAGCCCGACGAGCGCCGAACATGGTGGCGGTGGTCGGGGAAGAACGAGGCGACGAAAGGCAGATTCCGGCGCACCCCTACCTGGCGCGCCAAATGTCGGATCACGGGTTCCGGCAGACCCTTAAGGTTCGAACTCTGGGATGCGCGCGGAGATCCAACCCTCCGCCGTCTCGTACCTCGCCGTATCGCAGGGACCTAAACTACTAACAAGAACAACACAAGAGACGCAAGATTTATAGTAGTTCGGGCCACCGTTGTGGTGTAATACCCTACTCTAGTTTGTGGTGTGTGGATTGCCTCTGGGGCTGACGAAGAACAGTACAGGGAAGAACAGTCTCGCGAGGGTCTGTTCTTGGTGGGTGTGATGAACTGCTAAGTGGTGCCCCGTCGCTCTAGCTTGAGGAACGGGTTTCTCTCTCTCTCTCTGGATTCTGAATGCTCGATCTGATCGTCCTTCGTCCCCGTCCGATCCCCCTACTCTGAGTGTGGCTACTCATATTTATAGGCGAAGGCCCTGGGCCTCTTCCCAAATATTGAGCGGGAAGGGCGCCAACAATTGGCCATTTTGAAGGGGAACAGCGGGTACACTTATCATGACTAAAGTTGGTCCTCGTCTGCCAAAGGCTCTGGTGATGACGCCTGCTTGGGCTCCACGATGACTGCATTCCAGCCGTTTGGGGCTGGTCTTGGTCTTGTTGCACCGAAACGGATGCCTTTGCTTGATGCCCTTGCCTGCGCTTTCCCCCTTTGCATCAAAGAGGAAAGGAGGACGCTGCGCGGGCTGGCGCCCGACTGGCGCCCTTGGTCGTCATGGCTTACGTCGCGGGCACCTCGCGAGGTACCCCACCTTGAACTCTCCGCCTCCTCGTGAGCCAGCCTAACGAGGCCGTGCTTGAAGAAGCTCTTGGTCGTCCGCCCCGCGAGGCTTGGCCCCTCGCGAGGGTCTCGAGCTTGTGTTAATGAAGATGGGCCGTCCTGGGCCTCCTTTGAGCCACGCCGCAGGCCGCAAGCAGGCAAGTCTGGGGACCCCCATTCCCAGAACGCCGACAACGGCCGGACTCCAAGACTATGAAGATACAAGATTGAAGACTTCGTCCTGTGTCCGGATGGGACTTTCCTTGGCGTGGAAGGCAAGCTTGGTGATACGGATATGTAGATCTCCTACCATTGTAACCGACTCTGTGTAACCCTAACCTATCCGGTGGATATATAAACCGGAGGGTTTTAGTCGGTAGGACGAACAACAATCATACCATGTGACACCCCAAAAATTTTTAACTTTGTTTTGCTAATAAAAATCTTGCCAGGAAGTTTAACTTTCCTTTTTCTTGGTTTTTCTTGATTTCAAAACCACTCTTTTCTTGGTTATCTTGGAGTTGTTCCCTATGATGGAAAAACTTTAACTTATAATATTGGACTTGTTTAACCACTCAAGAAAAACTTTTCTTTTAATAGTAGAACTAATTACATAATTAATCTGCCTGATCTTTAGTTTCTTGAAAAATGGTTTTCCAAGATTATATGGCCATAATTGAACTACAACCATTTGATAAAATCACCTAATATTGCAACCAAAAATTGGAGATGTCTGGTGATGTTTTTAAATCACTTTTGTGCAAAGCTATAATTTATTCATGAATTATTTTGAGCTCTGCACCCAATTTTCTTCTCTGGTCCAGTAGGCATTTTTGCACTGGCGATTCTACTGGGCATGCTTCAACAGGCTCAAGCCTGCCTTCTGAAACTGAAAAACGAAAATTTACTACTAGTTCTTAGCCCATCTCTGCCCACTTTCTAGTGTCTAGCCTGTTATTTACACGTTCCAACCCTTGCACCGAGAAGTTGAGCCTGCCCTTCATTTTCATTCAAGATTCGCCACTGCAACTCATTTAAATACTTCTTTCTAGTCTCCACCAAAATTATGGGATGTCAGTAGGAGCATATTATTCCGCTATATGCAAAAATCCAAGGATGTTCTTTAAAATTTTTGAGTGAATCAGCCTCATCTTCATTCTGGTCCAACATGATGGATTGTACATCAACCATATCCTTGCTTGCTCATTGGCCCTTGATCCTTCCTCCTGCTTGTAGTGTACCTTGCCAAACCCCTAAGTCCAGGAGCATGCAACCATTGGAATACTTTTGGTTCATGAGATGATGCCATTTAAGTTCTGTCCAGAATTGAAGTTCTGCAAAACTTGCACTAGCAAGTTTGTGCTTTTCACAAGCCAACCTCACCACCCTCTTGAGCATCCAAAGAGTCTTCAATCTGGAAGAATTGGACACTCCAAGAAATGCCTAGGTGCCTGTGGCATTTTGACAAACACCGTGAGTGCAACGCCAGATTTCGCATGATTTCAAGTCTACATGGTGAACTTGGTCTCCAGACCAAACCACCTTGTCCCTTGATCTTCCCTCTATCACTAACTTAGTTCTGTTGCTTGCCAACCTCACCTGAGACCTCTAGCATGCCCCGGCATTTTATTTAACACATCCCGTGCGTGCTCTGGGCGCGAGCAGAGCTGCCAGACAGACGAGCCACGGCCGAGCCGACACGCCGCGCCTGGTTTTGGCCCGCTCAGAGCGCCACGCCACGCACTCCTTCTCACAAAGAACGCGCCAAGCCGCCCTGGCAGCCTACAACGCCGCCGTCAGAGCCTTGGCGGCACGCTGGCGTCCGCAGCATGCCCCTGCCTCAGTCGGTGCCGCCAAAGCCACCAGCGCTTGCCAGCTGCCCCCTTAAACATCTCCAGCTCATCCGCAGCCTCGTCTCCTAGCGCGCGTCGCTGCCACGTCACCATAGTTACAGAAAGACGGTTCGTCGTCGTCCTTATCGCCGACCACCTCGGAACCGACCTCCCCCACCTATATAAGGGCCCCGGAGCTCATTCGAGTCCTCAAGCAATCTCAAATGATCCCCCTAGAGCTACCTTGGCCAGCATTCGAGGAGGGGAAGGCCATCTTCCCCGAGTCCGGCCGGTTCGGTCGCCGCCAAGTCTCGGCCGATTCCGTCGCCACCAGTGCCTCCCCTTCTCCACTCTCTCCACCAGAAGCTCTCCCTCCCTCTCGTGAGTGCAGCCCCACGCTCAATTTTGGTCGGAAACCACCGTAGCCCCAAACCCACTACCCACCCGAATGCCTTCTCTGCCGCGAAGCTCGTCGTCGGCGACTCCGTACACGTCGGTGACCGTGGCGGGTACCCACGGATTCGTCTCGACCCCCTGAGCACACCCATGTCCTCAGATCACCAAGGGACGCCCCCGTTTGCCGGCAAAACCTCGCCGGAGCTCCGCCTCTGTTCGGTCGGAGGGGGACGACGCGCGCGTGGACTGGTCAAACCTGACCAGTGGGCCAGGCGGGCCCACCGCCAGTGACCCAGCGCCGGTCCATGCAGGAATAAGTGGAAACGCATTTCCCGAATGCGCCTTCGACGTGTATTTCTCTTAAAACGTTTTTCTTTTTCTGTTTATTTTTTTAAACAGATTTTGACCAGGACTTTGACTGGCTATAACTTTTTAAATACAACTCCAAATGAAATGATTCTTTTTCCTACCTCTCTCAAATTTGATCTAGTTTGTTTTAAGATTTATTTGATAATTTTTCAAAACAACTTTTTGTGCTGTTTTGAATTTGTGCATAATTCATATTTATTTTAAAATAGGACTTTGGAGAGTGAGAAGAAAACTTTCAAAAGTTTTGGAGTGCACCCTGCCTTACCACACATTGAAGGCAAGCATTCTGAACCCTGGCACAATATGTTGCATGCATTGTTTGACACGATCATGACACCATCTCATTGCATGGAACTCGTTATTTTATGTGGTGGTATGATCATTTATATGCATGCATATTTAAATTTTCCTTGCTGTTTTAAATGGACTTGCCTGGGATGATAACCATCCTTGTATGCCTTTCGTGCCTACCGGAAGGAAAATGGGAAAGTCACTGTCTTGGGTAGACCAGAGCTTGTCCCTAGTTCCTCGTCGAGACGAGTGTGTCCGGCATGGCATGAAGGGTATGATGAGTGGTGAATCTGTTTGTTGGATGAAATATTTTTGTTATACTAATCATGCAGGGAATACTTAAACCTCCTGAGTCGACCCTAGGTCGAGTCTTGTTCCAGTAACCCCGATGCTTGTTTCGTACTACCACTCGTCTCTACAACAAGTAGAGTACGGTTCAGTAAGTTGTCAACCTCTTTCTAGCACACACCGTACAGAGAGGCCATGGTGGAAGATATCGGTTGAAGCCGGTAGGCATGCCACCTGGTCCAGGAGCATGGGTGTTTCCGGTTGAGACCGAGAGGGGAGGCCACCCCTTAGAGCGTGTGTTATAAATTTGATCCCATGCTACACAAGGTTGCAGCCTCCCCACTTAGAGTTTTGCTTAACAGGTGTAATGGGTGATTCCAGACACGGGTAAGTTAAGCTGGTGTGTGCAAGTCAGATGTGTTTTCAATTAAAAGATCAGATTTGAATTAGTCCCGATGGACTAAAGGAATCCGTTACTCGTGGGTAAAGAGTACACCCTCTGCAGAGATTAAACCTATTCGGATAGCCGTGTCCATGGTTAAGGATTACAGTCTGGGATGGGTCAAGTGTCGGTCTTAGTGTCGGTCTTCGGAGGAGAAACTGGTAAACCTGAACTTGGTTTATTACTTGTGACTTGTGATGACGATGATGATTATTATTATGAATGATTATTATTATGGACTAACCCCTTTATATTATTTGAATCCTTGAGTATCCCTGGGACGGTTCTACATCTTGGATATTCACCGTATCCATTTTTTAGCCCTTTATGTGGTGTCGCTCAGACGCCCGACTGTGGCATCGCTTCTGTTTACTTATACGCCCTTTATGTGGTGTTGCTGAGACGCCCGACTGTGGCATTTCTTTTATAAGCCCTTTATGTGGTGTCGCTGAGATGCCCGACTGCGGCATTTCTTTTAAAGCGCTTTATGTGGTGTCTCTCAGACGCCCGACTGTGGCATTGCTTCTGTTTATTTATACGCCCTTTATGTGGTGTCCCTGAGATGCCCCACTGTGGCATTTCTTTTATAAGCCCTTTATGTGGTGTCGCTGAGACACCCGACTGTGGCATTTATTTTAAAGCCCTTTATGTGGTGTCGCTAAGACGCCTCGATCATGCATTTCTTTTTAAAGCCCTTTAGGTGGTATCGCTAAGACGCCTGGATCGTGGCATGTTTGTTATTTATTCCATAATTATTTTTACTATGTTATTGCATATTCATGAATAACATGCTTGCGTGCATCAGAATTTTCATTATCTTTTGTGACTGACGCCATGAGCATAAAATGTTTTCAGCACATCATTGTTATATTACACCTGTGTTCCTAATGTTTGCGAGTACATTCAAAGTACTCACTGGCTTGTCCCTGGCTATTGTCTTGGCCAGATTTTCTTGCGTGGAGCGGAGCGTTGCGACGACCGCCCCGGAACTTATGCAACAGTGATCGCCGCCTCGCGAAGATAGGAGTTAACCTGGTCAGCTGTTCCCGTGGGAAATGGAGTTCCACTGATGATCCGCAAACTGCTTCCGCCACCAACCACTAGAAACCATTTGTTGTACTCTCAGGCCAGAATGGTCTTGTACCGCAAATCCTGTAAAAAATTTACTTGGTTTTCTGTACCGAGTTGATGCCTCATCAGCTAACAGTAATCCTGGGGCTGATGAGCACGACGGCCATTTTCTGGAATTTAATATCCAGAAAACCGGTCGCGATAGACTTGGTATCAGAGCTAGGCTGACCATTGGCTAATCCTATCTTAGCCAGGTCAATAAACTTAGGCAAACCAAACCACCAAGCCATAAGTAAACCCCAGCCAAGCTTCTCGCACAAGATAGCCACACAGTGACCCGACGCTTTTGGCAGTCGGTACCCAACCTATCAACCTAGCCCATCTATCACGCACCAGTGACCAGCACCCAAGGTGTCTCATTCGCAAGCGTGCGAGGGAAGACTCCGTCCCCTTTTTCTATAAAAAGGGCACGCTAGCCCCAACCCAAAGACAAAGACAACATTTTCCCCAAACCAAGCCACAATGCCCGGACCCATCATACACAGTGAGACCACAGCAACCAACCTTGGAGGCTTCGTGACCATACTCGCAAACCTCACCCGCCGTGCCTATGCGTTAGAAGAGCCACCTGAGTATGTTGTGTACCAAGGACCCCTGAGCGGTGAGAGCCGTCAATTCTGGGCCACAATACACATCTACGGTAGGGGTTTAGCGCCCGAGCGCCCCTACAGGTTCACCGGAAGGACAACTTCCTTTGAGCCACAAGCCATCCAACTAGCTGCTCGAGAGGCTATAGTTCATCTCAGGCACTTGTCGCCCAGAGTTAACTGTCGCTCGTTCCACTACTACCCCAGGCGTGAAGGGTACGGTAGACCACCCCATGTAGCCAACGGAGATCACGAGACAGATCCCGCACTGTTGCACCTAGTGCGCTATGTGAGTGCAGTAGAGGCATTGTTCGATCAAATCACCATTGATCTGATCGCAGCTCGTGGAGAGCTGGTTCGTCGAGCCCAAGTGAGAGAAGAGATCGAGCCCAACGCCGACAACCCAGTCGTGCTGTTCGGACACCCGATCGAGACCCTGAGGTCAGCCCCAGCCGTCAGCCAAGGTGATTTGATGACCCCAGAAGTGCTTCGTCGCTTCCTGGGAGCACACTCCAACGGGGTTGTGGTCAATAATCCCCGTGATGGTCATCATCACTACCCCGAGCCTGTAGCCCCTCAACCCTCTCCAGCGAATTCCGACGGTGAGAACCGTGGAGAAGCCTCGACATCCACAAGGGACGCCCGCTTGGATGTAAACAAAGTAGACTAAGTCACTCGAGTAGAGTCGAGTCCCAGTGTATCCTCGCCTTGTAATCCTGTGATCCCTTAAATTAACGCAGCCTGTCATCGTGCCTCTGTTTTATATAGTAGTCTTGCATGGATGTATTGGCATGCAGTGTGATTTCTCTATCCTTGGCGCAGCCACCAAAAACCGCCCCGACAACACCCACAGTGATACGTCACTTTAGTGAGATGTGTGTATCTGTGGCTTGACCCCAAGCTGAGCCGCAAATTCTTTACCCTTCACCACGGTAAAAAAATGATCCATTACCGGTGCTATAAAAAGGACCACCAAGTGACCCTGCCAAGCACCCCTCACCTTGTGCACCATTCTCACAACCATTCCTTGCAATGTCGAGCCCCAGTATCTATCTGAGAACTCCAGATGCAACCCCGGGTAGTTTTGTCAAAATATTGTGGGATTTTACCCGCAGTACCATGGGCGCTACCCAGCCACCCCAGTACGAGCTGTTCAAATCGAGAATCACCCCTTCCTCCTCGAGATATTGGGCAGCCATGCACATCCCTCCCGTAAACCCAAACCAAGATCCAACGGAGGTCTCCTTCGTAGGGAAATCTATGCCAACCCCACATATGGCCGTAGAAGCTGCGGCATCTGGTTAGCCGCCTTCGATTCGCGGTGCCCTTTGCCAGCGAACGAGGGTATTATTATTTTTCGAGCCGTGCAGCACCCGGAGGAGTAACATCTTTTCCAGGTGGACGTATCAAGAGAGACCCCATCTTGGCCAACCTCGTCCAATACGTCATCGCTCAAGAGCGTTTAACCCAACGCGTGATGGGTTATCTGCAGAACCTCGCAAATTTAAATCCTCAGATCGCCATCGGCAGATCATTGAGGCCCGACCAGGAGAGACACATTCATCGTCTAGACAATCCACTTCCTCCGATAGAAGAAGAGTGTATCCCAGAGACGTTTTCTCAGGACCCCGTCCAGTTACCGTTTTCACTTTAGACGTCGCCGATATATTTATTGCTGTGACGTTTAATCATGTGTTGTGACTTATGTGTGGTGCCCCGAGTTTGTGCGGCAATGTAAACCATTTAGTTTCAGTTACTGTTGCAATTTGACTCTAGTGTATTTCTATGTTCTCTCGCGAGAAATACTGGAGTGAGATTTCTTTTCCCAGGTATTGCTGCATCGTTCACGACTTGGATTATTTTATTTCCCGCAGCACCACGGCATGCAGACTCACAACTACAATTACACGAACACATACACTGGTTGCAAAAATTTTGCAACAGTGTTACATCTAACTGAGCACCTCCCGGCAACAGTCAGCGCCCGACACACCCCCACCTACTCCTCATGGTCACCACCACCATGAAGAACCAGCAACCGGGCAGCGGCATCGCGACGATCATTGAGGGTCATCGCACACAGGAGCACGGAGAGCCCCAAAGACCGCCATTACTCCGCAAGACAAAGACGATCACGCATGCAGTCCGGCACCACCTCTGCCATTAGAGCCCCGTCTCGAGCTCCGGCCAACGGAAACAGAGGAAAAGGAGGGAGGAGGAGGAGCGAGGCCATGTGCGAGGAAAAGGAGGAGAACACCTCGGCCGTTTTATAGCTCGAGCCCGGTGTACGGTGGGCGAGGTCCACCAGCGCCGCTCGTCGCTCGATCGCTGGTGTTCGGAGGCGAATCCTCGAGCAGTGCCGACATCACACTGGCCCGCGAAGTGAGTGCACGCTGCACCGGCAGCTAGCACGCCGCGCACTACCGCAGTACGGCCTAGATGCCCTACGCGCTAGGCATTGCCGGTGGAGAAATCGCGGGAAAGCGCGCGGGGGAGAGGAAGAAGAGAGAGCCGGAGGAAGAAGAAGAGGCTGACCGTGGGCCCGGGTCCACCTGTCAGCCAGAGAGAGCACTGTGCTCTCGGGTGCGACCAGCGTATTTTGAGATTTAGAATTTATTCTAAATCTATATCCGGCATAGAAATCTCTCGTTTTGCCCCTAACCGTAGATTTCTTTTCACACAGCGCCAGTGTTCCACACTGTATTTTGCACTACGTATTGCCCTCTCACTATAGCCGTTTTGTTTTGATGCAATTTTTCTATAGAGATAACTCTTAGCAAATCTCGAGGACGAGATTTTTCTTAAGGGGGGTAGTGTTGTGACACCCCAAAATTTTTAACTTTTTTTTGCTAATAAAAATCTTGCCAGGAAGTTTAACTTTCCTTTTTCTTGGTTTTTTTTATTTCAAAACCACTCTTTTCTTGGTTATCCTGGAGTTGTTCCCTATGATGGAAAAACTTTTACATATAATATTGCACTTGTTTAACCACTCAAGAAAAACTTTTCTTTTAATAGTAGAACTAATTACATAATTAATTTGCCTGATCTTTAGTTTCTTGAAAAATGGTTTTCCAAGATTATATGGCCATAATTGAACTACAACCATTTGATAAAATCACCTAATATTCCAACCAAAAATTGGAGATGTCTGGTGATGTTTTTAAATCACTTTCGTGCGAAGCTATAATTTATTCATGAATTATTTTGAGCTCTGCACCCAATTTTCTTCTCTGGTCCAGTAGGCATTTTTCCATTGCAACTCATTTAAATACTTCTTTCTAGTCTCCACCAAAATTATGGGATGTCAGTAGGAGCATATTATTCCACTATATGCAAAAATCCAAGGATGTTCTTTGAAAATTTTGAGTGAATCAGCCTCATCTTCATTCTGGTCCAACATGATGGATTGTACAGCAACCATATCCTTGCTTGCTCATTGGCCCTTGATCCTTCCTCCTGCTTGTAGTGTACCTTGCCAAACCCCTAAGTCCAGGAGCATGCAACCATTGGAATACTTTTGTTTCATGAGATGATGCCATTTAAGTTCTGTCGAATTGAAGTTACCGCAAAACTTGCACTAGCAAGTTTGTGCTTTTCTAAACCAACCTCACTACCCTCTTGAGCATCCAAAGAGACTTCAATCTGGAAGAAGTGGCCACTCCAAGAAATGCCTAGGTGCCCGTGGCATTTTGACAAACACCCTGAGTGCAAGGCCAGATTTGGCATGATTTCAAGTCTACATGGTGAACTTGGTCTCCAGACCAAACCACCTTGTCCCTTGATCTTCCCTCTATCACTAACTTAGTTCTGTTGCTTGCCAACCTCACCTGAGACCTCTAGCATGCCCCGGCATTTTATCGAACACATCCAGTGCGTGCTCTGGGCGCGAGCAGAGCGCGCGTATTGCACGAGCCACGACCGAGCCGACACGTCGCACCCCTGGTTTTGGCCCGCTCTGTAGCGCCACGCCACACACTCCCCTTCTCACAGCAACGCCGCCAAGCATCTGGCAGCCTACAGCGCCGCCGTCGAGCCTTGGCGGCACGCCCGGCGTCAGCGCGCCCGCCTCGGCCGGTGCCGCCAAAGCCACCGGGCCGCCGCCTGCCCCTTAAGCATCTCCATATTATCCGCAGCCTCGTCTCCTAGCGCGCGTCGCCGCCACGTCGCCATAGCTACAGAAAGACGGTTCGCCGTTGTCCTTATCGCCGGCCACCTTGGAACCGACCTCCACCGCCTATATAAGGGCCCCGGAGCTCATTCGAGTCCTCAAGCAACCTCAAATGATCCCCCTAGAGCTACCTTGGCCAGCATTCGAGGAGGGGAAGGCCATCTTCCCTGAGTACGGCCGGTTCGCTCGCCGCCAAGTCCCGGCCGATTCCGTCGCCACCAGTGCCTCCCCCTCTCCACTCTCTCCACCAGAAGCTCTCCCTCCCTCTCGTGAGTGCAGCCCCACGCTCAATTTTGGTCGGAAACTACCGTAGCCCCAAACCCACTACCCACCCGAATGCCTTCTCCGCCGCGAAGCTCGTCGCTGGTGACTCCGTACACGTCGGTGACCGTGGTGGGTACCCATGGATTCGTCTCGACCCCCTGAGCACACCGATGTCCTCAGATCACCAAGGGACGCCCCCGTTTGCTGGCAAAACCTCGCCGGAGCTCCGCCTCTGTTGATCCGGAGGGGACGACGCGCGCGTGGACTGGTCAAACCTGACCAGTGGGCCAGGCGGGCCCACCGTCAGTGACCCAGTGCCGGTCCATGCAGGAGTAAGTGGAAACGCATTTCCCGAATGCGCCTTCGACGTGTATTTCTCTTAAAACGTTTTTCTTTTTCTGTTTATTAAAAAAAACAGATTTTGACCAGGACTTTGACTGGCTATAACTTTTTAAATACAACTCCAAATGAAATGATTCTTTTTCCTACCTCTCTCAAATTTGATGTAGTTTATTTTAAGATTTATTTGATAATTTTTCAAAACAACTTTTTGTGCTGTTTTGAATTTGTGTGTAATTCATATTTATTTTAAAATAGGACTTTGGAGAGTGAGAAGAAAACTTTCAAAAGTTTTGGAGTGCACCCTGCCTTACCACACATTGAAGGCAAGCATTCTGAACCCTGGCACAATATGTTGCATGCATTGTTTGACACGATCATGACACCATCTCATTGCATGGAACTTGTTATTTTATGTGGTGCTATGGTCATTTGCATGCATGCTTATTTAAATTTTCCTTGCTGTTGGAAATGGACTTGCTTGGGATGATAACCATCCTCGCATGCCTTTCGTGCCTACCAGAAGGAAAATGGGAAAGTCGCTGTCTTGGGTAGACCAGAGCTTGTCCCTAGTTCCTCGTCGAGACGAGTGTGTACGGCATGGCATGAAGGGTATGATGAGTGGTGACTCTGTCTGTTGGATGAAATATTTTTGTATACTAATCATGCAGGGCATACTTAAACCTCCTGAGTCGACCCTAGATCGAGTCTTGCTCCAGTAACCCCCATGCTTGTTTCGTACTACCACTCGTCTCTAAAACAAGTAGAGTACGGTTCAGTAAGTTGTCAACCTCTTTCACACACCGTACAGAGAGGCCATGGTGGAAGATATCGGTTGAAGCCGGTAGGCATGCTACCTGGTCCAGGGGCATGGGTGTTTCCGGTTGAGACCGAGAGGGGAGGCCACCCCTTAGAGCACGCGTTATAAATTTGATCCCATGCTACGCGAGGTTGCAGCCTCCCCACTTAGAGTTTTGCTTAACAGGTGCCATGGGTGATTCCAGACACGGGTAAGTTAAGCTGGTGTGTGCAAGCCAGATGTGTTTTCAATTAAAAGACTGTAGACGGATTTAGTCCCGAGGGACTAAAGAAATCCGTTACTCGTGGGTAAAGAGTACACCCTCTGCAGAGATTAAACTTATTCGGATAGCCGTGTCCATGGTTAAGGATTACAGTCTGGGATGGGTCAAGTGTCGGTCTTAGTGTCGGTCTTCGGAGGAGAAACTGTTAAACCAGAACATGGTTTATGACTTGTGACTTGTGATGACGATGATGATTATTATTATGGATGATTATTATTATGGACTAACCCCTTTATATTATTTGAATCCTTGAGTATCCCTGGGACGGTTCTACCTCCTGGATATTCACCGTATCCATTTTTTTAGCCCTTTATGTGGTGTCGCTCAGACGCCCGACTGTGGCATCGCTTCTGTTTATTTATACGCACTTTATGTGGTGTCACTGAGACGCCCGACTGTGGCATTTCTTTTATAAGCCCTTTATGTGGTGTCGCTGAGACGCCCGACTGCGGCATTTCTTTTAAAGCCCTTTATGTGGTGTCGCTCAGACGCCCGACTATTACATTGCTTCTGTTTATTTATACGCCCTTTATGTGGTGTCGCTGAGACGCCCGACTGTGGCATTTCTTTTATAAGCCCTTTATGTGGTGTCGCTGAGACACCCGACTATGGCATTTCTTTTAAAGCCCTTTATGTGGGGTCGCTTAGACGCCCGACTGCGGCATTTCTTTTAAAGCCCTTTAGGTGGTATCGCTAAGACGCCCGACTGTGGCATGTTTGTTATTTATTCCATAATTATTTTTACTATGTTATTGCATATTCATGAATAACATGCTTGCGTGCATCAGAATTTTCATTATCTTTTGTGACTGACGCCATGAGCATAAAATGTTTTCAAAGACATCATTGTTATATTACACCTGTGTTCCTAATGTTTCAGTACATTCAAAGTACTCACCGGCTTGTCCACGGCTATTGTCTTGGCCAGATTTTCTTGCATGGAGCGGAGCGTTATGACGACCGCCCGGAACTTATGCTTGATGATCGCCGCCTCGCGAAGATAGGAGTTAACCTGGTCAGCTGTTCCCGTGGGAAATGGAGTTCCACTGATGATCCGCAAACTGCTTCCGCCACCAACCACTAGAAACCATTTGTTGTACTCTCAGGCCAGAATGGTCTTGTACCGCAAATCCTGTAAAAATTTTGCTTGGATTTTCTGTACCGAGTTGATGCCTCATCAGCTAACAGTAATCCTGGGGCTGATGAGCACGACGGCCATTTTCTGGAATTTAATATCCAGAAAACCGGTCGCGACATACCATAGGCTAGCTTCTAGGGTTTAGCCTCCTTGATCTCGTGGTAGATCTACTCTTGTACTACCCATATCATCAATATTAATCAAGCAGGAGTAGGGTATTACCTCCATCGAGAGGGCCCGAACCTAGGTAAAAACATCGTGTCCCTTGTCTCCTATTACCATCCGCCTAGACGCACAGTTCGGGACCCCCTACCCGAGATCCGCCGGTTTTGACACCGACAGTGGAGCAACATGGGGCCCACGAGGGTGGAGGGCGCGCCCAGGGGGTAGGCGCACCCCCCTACCTCATGCCCTCCTGGTTGATGTCTTGACGTAGGGTCCAAGTCCTTTGGATCACGTTCGTTCCGAGAATCACGTTCCCGTAGGTTTCATTCCAATTGGACTCCATTTGATATTCTTTTTCTGCGAAACTCTGAAAGAGGCAAAAAACAGCAATTCTGGGCTGGGCCTCCGGTTAATAGGTTAGTCCCAAAAATAATATAGAAGTGTATAATAAAGCCCAATAGTGTCCAATACAGAATATAATATAGCATGGAACAATAAAAAATTATAGATACGTTGGAGACGTATCAAGCATCCACAAGCTTAATTCCCGCTCGTCCTCGAGTAGGTAAATGATAAAGACATAATTTTTGATGTGGAACGCTACTTGGCATAATTTCAATGTAATTCTCTTAATTGTGGTATGAATATTCAGATCTGAAAGATTCAAGATAATGGTTTAATATTGACATAAAAGTAATAACACTTCAAGCATACTAACTAAGCAATTATGTTCTCTCAAAATAACATGGCCAAAGAAAGTTCATCCCTACAAAATCATATAGTTTAGACATGCTCCATTTTCGTCACACAAGAATGCTCTGATCATGCACAACCCCGATGAAAAGCCAAGCAATTGTTTCATACTTTAGTAATCTCAAACTTTTTCAACCTTCACACAATACATGAGCGTGAGCCATGGATATAGCACTATGGGTGGAATAGAATATAATGATGTGGGTTATGTGGAGAAGACAAAAAAGGAGAAAGTCTCACATCAACGTGGCTAACCAATGAGCTATGGAGATGCCCATCGATTGATGTTAATGCAAGGAGTAGGGATTGCCATGCAACGGATGCACTAGAGCTATAAATATATGAAAGCTCAACAAAAGAAACAAAGTGGGTGTGCATCCAACTTGCTTGCTCACGAAGACCTAGGGCATTTGAGGAAGCTCATTGTTGGAATATACAAGCCAAGTTTTATAATGAAAAGTTCCCACTAGTCTATGAAAGTGACAAAACAAGAGACTCTCTATCATGAATATTATGGTGCTACTTTGAAGCACAAGTGTGGTAAAAAGGATAGTAACATTGTCCCTTCTCTCTTTTTCTCTCATTTTTTGGGCCTTCTTTTTTTTATGGCCTTTCTCTTTTTTCCTCACTTGAGACAATGCTCTAGAAAATGATGATCATCACACTTCTATTTATTTACAACTCAATGATTACAACTCGATACTAGAACAAAGTATGACTCTATATGAATGCCTCCATGGTGTACTGTGGTATGCAATGAATCAAGAGTGACATGTATGAAAGAATTATGAATGGTGGCTTTGCCACAAATACTATGTCAACTACATGATCATGCAAAGCAATATGACAATGATGAACATGTCATGATAAACGGAATGGTGGAAAGTTGCATGGCAATATATCTCGGAATGGCTATGGAAATGCCATAATAGGTAGATATGGTGGCTGTGTTGAGGAAGATATAAGGAGGTTTATGTGTGAAAGAGCGTATCATATCACGGGGTTTGGATGCACCGGCGGAGTTTGCACCAACTCTCAATGTGAGAAAGGGCAATGCACCTGCATCAAGAGGCTAGCAATGGTGGAAAGGTGAGAGTGCATATAATCCATGGACTCAACATTAGTCATAAAGAACTCACATACTTATTGCAAAAATCTACAAGTCATCAAAAACCAAGCACTACGCGCATGCTCCTAGGGGGATAGATTGGTAGGAAAAGATCATCGCTCGTCCCCAACCGCCACTCATTAGGAGGACAATCAAAGAACACCTCATGTTTCAAATTTGTTACATAAAGTTTACCATACGTGCATGCTTACAGGACATACAAACTTCAACACAAGTATTTATCAAATTCACAACTACTCAACTAGCACAACTTTAATATCACCACCTCCATATCTCAAAACAATCATCAAGCATCAAACTTCTCTTAGTATTCAGCACACTCATAAGAAAGTTTTTACTAGTCTTGAATACCTAGCACATTAGGATTAAGCAAATTACCATGCTGTTTAAGACTCTCAAAATAATATAAGTGAAGTATGAGAGAATAATAGTTTCTATAAAACAAAACCACCACCGTGCTCTAAAAGATATAAGTGAAGTACTAGAGCAAAAACTATATAACTCAAAAGATATAAGTGAAGCACATAGAGTATTCTAATAATTTCCGAATCATGTGTGTCTCTCTCAAGAGGTGTGTACAGCAAATATGATTTTGGTAAACTAAAAAGCAAATACTCAAATCATACAAGACGCTCCAAGCAAAACACATATCATGTGGTGAATAAAAAATATAGTTCCAAGTAAGTTACAGATGGAAGTAGAGAAAAGAGGGGATGCCTTTCGGGTCATCCCCAAGCTTTGGCTTTTTGGTGTCCTTAGATTATCTTGGGGTGCCATGGGAATCCCCAAGCTTAGGCTCTTGCCACTCCTTGTTCCATAATCCATCAAATCTTTTACCCTAAACTTGAAAACTTCACAACACAAAACTTAACAAAAAATCTCGTGAGCTCCGTTAGCGAAAGAAAACAAAACACCACTTCAAGGTACTGTAATGAACTCATTATTTATTTATATTGGTGTTAAACCTACTGTATTCCAACTTCTCTATGGTTTATGAACTACTTTACTAACCATAGATTCAACAAAATAAGCAAACAATACACGAAAAACAGAATCTGTCAAAAACAGAACAGTCTATAGTAATCTGTAACTAACGCAAACTTATGGAACTCAAAAATTCATCCAAAATAGGACGTCCTAGAAAATTTGTTTATTGATCAGCAGCAATTGGAATCAGTATTTTATCACGTTCTGGTAATTTTTAACAATTATTTTCGTGAACAGAAAGTTTCTGGAATTTACAGCAAGATCATATAACTATCATCCAAGAAGATCCTATAGGATTAACTTGGCACAAACACTAATTAAAACATAAAAACACATCTAACCAGAGTCTAGATCAAATATTTATTCCTAAACAGAAGTAAAATCAAAAAACTAAAAATAAAATTGGGTTGCCTCCCAACAAACGCTATCGTTTAACGCCCCTAGCTAGGCATAAAAGCAAGGATAGATCTAGGTATTGCCATAATAATAGGATAGATCATTAAAACTCATTTCATATTCTCTATGTTCAGCAGCAAGTTTTATTTGAGGCAAGCAAAAGTAATCAAAAGGGCTAAATTTAATGGGACAAAGATCCCCAAGATCAACTTTAGGAGGTATAGGTTCCTCCTTCGGCCCTTCGTATTGCACAACCAATTAATCATTATAAGCATTCTTTTGACAGAACTTTGTAAGCCTATATTCGAGAGAATATCCTAGCTCATTATTTTGAATAGCAAAATCATTATTAAGTTCGGAAATTCTATCAACTAGAATATTGGTAGGAACCTTTTTTCTAAGGTTTTCATTAAAAACAAGATAGTCTAAAGATTGAAAACTCATTATTTCCTCTTGATCAAATAAAATAGTTTCTATGGGAGGACAGCCAGCGTCCACCCTATAATGCGGAAAGATTTCTTTGGTCTCTTTTATTATAAATCTGAACTCATGAGCCAAAAAGATAGTAGCGGCACGCTTAACATAAGAATGCTCGATATTAGAAAATTCTAGGAAAATCCTTTGTATGCAAGGATGCATGTGCATAAATTGTTCAACTACAAGCATGGCGATAGCGTCCGTAAGACTACTAGTTCTATGAAGAATAGAACTACCCATAGAAGGCAAAGCACCGACACAAGTAAAGAAATCTTGGATAACTCCTTTTCCAATAATATTACCACTACCAATTCGGAATTTTTTTGTATGAAAGATAGGGGGTTCTTCAATAGGAGCATCAGAATTTTCCATGATATTTTTATTGTCCATATCGACAATAATTTCCCCAATTTCAGACATAACGACAAAAAGTGCAAGGGGCAAAAAAAAGAAAGAGGGAGGCGAATAGAAAAGAGAGGGTGAATAAAACGGCAAGGGTGAAGTGGGGGAGAGGAAAACGAGTGGCAAATGGCAAATAATGTAATGCGGGAGATAAGGGTTTGTGATGGGTACTTGGTATGTTGACTTTTTGGTAGACTCCCCGGCAACGGCGCCAGAAATCCTTCGTGCTACCTCTTGAGCACTGTGTTGGTTTTCCCTTGAAGAGGAAAGGGTGATGCAACAAAGTAGCGTAAGTATTTCCCTCAGTTTTTGAGAACCAAGGTATCAATCCAGTAGGAGGCCACGCACGAGTCCCTCGCACCTACACAAACAAATAAATCCTCGCAACCAACGCACTAAGGGGTTGTCAATCCCTTCACGGTCACTTAAGATCTGATAGATACGATAAGATAATATTTTTGGTATTTTTATGATAAAGATGCAAAGTAAAGAAAGCAAAATAAAAACGGCACCAGAAATAGCTTGTTGTCGGGAGATTAATATGATAGAAAATAGACCCGGGGGCCATAGGTTTCACTAGTGGCTTCTCTCAAGAGCATAAGTATTACGGAGGGTGAAAAAAATTACTGTTGAGAAATTGACAGAATTGAGCATAGTTATGAGAATATCTAGGCATGATCATGTATATAGGCATCACGTCCGAGACAAGTAGACCGACTCCTGCCTGCATCTACTACTATTACTCCACACATCGACCACTATCCAGCATGCATCTAGAGTATTAGGTTCATAAGAACAGAGTAACGCTTTAAGCAAGTGACATGATGTAGAGGGATAAACTCATGCAATATGATATAAACCCAATCTTGTTATCCTCGATGGCAACAATACAATATGTGCCTTACTGCCCCTACTGTCACTAGGAAAGGACACCGCAAGATTGAACCAAAAGCTAAGCACTTCTCTCATTGCAAGAAAGATCAAATCTAGTAGGCCAAACCAAACTGATAATTCGAAGAGACTTGCAAAGATAACCAATCACACATAAAAGAATTCAGAGAAGATTCAAATATTGTTCATAGATAAACTTGATCATAAACCCACAATTCATCGGTCTCAATAAACACACCGCAAAAGAAGATTACATCGAATAGATCTCCACAAGAGAGGGGGAGAACATTGTATTGAGATCCAAAAACAGATAAGAAGCCATCTAGCTAATAACTATGGACCTGAAGGTCTGAGGTAAACTACTCACACATCATCGGAGAGGCTATGGTGTTGATGTAGAAGTCCTCCGTGATTGATGCCCCTCCGACGAAGCTCCGGAAAAGGCCCCAAGATGGGATCTAATGGGTACATAAGGTTGCGCCGGTGGAATTAAGTTTTTGGCTCTGTATCTGATAGTTTGGGGGTACATAGGTATATATAGGAGGAAGAAGTACGTCGGTGGAGCAACGGGGGGCCCACGAGGGTGGAGGGCGCACCCCCCTACCTCGTGCCCTCCTGGTTGATGTCTTGACGTAGGGTCCAAGTCCTCTGGATCACGTTCGTTCCAAAAATCACGTTCCCGAAGGTTTCATTCCGTTTGGACTCCGTTTGATATTCTTTTTCTGCGAAACTCTGAAATAGGCAAAAACAGCAATTTCAGGCTAGGCCTCCGGTTAATAGGTTAGTCCCAAAAATAAATAAAAGTGTATAATAAAGCCCAATAATGTCCAAAATAGAATATAATATAGCATGGAACAATCAAAAATTATAGATACGTTGGAGACGTATCATTGTACTGCACACGGCTGAACCTTTGTATATACTTGCGCAGGGGTTCACCGTCCTTCTGTGGGATGACATGCAAATCACTTGCCTGGCCAGGAGCTTGGTGGCCCCTAGTAAAGGCGCCAACAAACTCGTGGCATAGATCCGACCAAGAAGAAATGGAATCCACTAGCAGGTGCATCAACCATGACATGACGTTGGGCTTAAGTGCCAACGGGAAGTAGTTGGCGAGCACCTTGTCATCGCGAGCCCCGGCGGCTTGCATCGCGATGGTGTAGATGCAGAGGAACTCTGACCGGTGAGTCTTGCCGTTGTACTTTCCTCTGACCTCAGGCTTGAATGTGCGGTGGGAGGGCCACTGGAACTGCGATAGCTCACGGGTAATGGCTGGACAACCTACCTCGTAAGGTAGGTCACGGGAACCCCCCGGCACTGGGCGGTCCACAGTGGGCCCCGCACACCTATCTGACTAATGGCATGCTTCCCGCCGCCGCTCGATTGTGGTCCGAGCGCCTTCCTAGGCTCGCTCCCGAAGAACTTGACGTTGGTCGCAGCGGGCTCGTGAGTCGGATGACGATATGGAAACGTTGTCACAGGCGTTGGCCCGACGAGCCGGCGGCTGCTGTTGCTGGCGTGGGGAAGGAGAGTGCACCATGGTTGCAGCACCTCCGGCCCTCCCACCACTGGCGTGCACCGGCTCTACAGAGCGCCGGCACGAGGGTCCCGCTAGTGGTGGTTCATCTTTATTGGCGAAGCTCATGAGGCTTCGAATGGTGGCTCTCCACTCGCCGAGCTTCTCCGCGGCAGTAGGAAAGTGGAGGACCAGTTGCACGCGCGCCAACGCTTCTGCTAGCGTGGGGGGCGGCAAAAGCTGCGTGGACCGTGACGCGCTCTGACTTCTAACCACGTTAGAAGGAGCTCTATCACGGTCTCGCGGTCGCGCGCCATTTATGCCAGCGTGTGGGCGCGCACGCTGGCCCGGTGCATCTCGAGAGTGACGCAAAGGGCTCTTCCCGCGGTGCCCGAGGGCACCGACGTGCAGCGTTGCTCGTCGCGCGCGACCTGGGAAGACCGTGGCACGGACGCCGGCTGGGGCATCCTGGAGGTTGTCGCGCCGCCGTGGGCAGCACGACTTGGCCCCTGGGCGCAGCGGCGTGCGGTTCGTCGTCATGGGCACGAACGACGCCGCTCGCCTGGCTCCGATTGCCAGGGTGTCGTGGTGGCTCGCTGGCCGCGCCTCCGCCACCATCCGCGGCCGCCCCGTCGCCCGCCCGGGCTGGTACGGGCGGTTCGGCTCCATACGAACCGATCGCCGTGATCCCCTTCTTCTTGGGAGCCATGGCAATGATGAAGACGATGCGCTAACTCCTAGACCATATTTTCACAACCTCACGCCCCCTATCTGGCGTGCCAAAGATGTCAGGGAAAACGACACCTATGGGATCCCAGGGAATCCCTTCTACGGTTGGCGGGGGTGAAGAGTTGTGCAAAGAGCAGGTCTAGCGATCAACGCGAGTGGATTGTTACCCAAGTTCGGGCCGCAAGCGATGCGTAAAACCCTAGTCATGCTTTGCTGCGTTTATCTTGTGCTCTTGGACTAGCTACTATGCGTGTTTAGTCCAAAAAGTTCGAATCCTCCCACAGTACGCCTTGGGCCTCCTTTTATATGTCAAAGGGGTCGCCATAGTGGTATACAGGAGGTGGAAAGTATCTACTGTGTACAAGTTTATCGCCTAACACCGTATGACAAACACATTTAATGCGCTGCCTACGTGCCCTCTTGCTTTATCGGGGACGACAACAAAGCTCGTCCCATCCGTCGCTGCCTCGCCTTCCTTTGACACGCGTCCAAGCTGACGAGGCATGCAGCACCATGCTGGCTGGCAGGTTGCTGTGTTGGTGCGGTGACAGGGTCTTCACAAAGATCTGCAAGCCACCACCACTACAAAAAAAAGACACATCCGTGACATTTTGGGCCGAACGAATTTTTTTCTGTCATACATATGACACTTCTATGACGATAATTGTGACAAAACCCGGTATCATCATAGATGTGGTGGGCTCCTATTTCTATGACAAAAAATCCTGACAGAAAATGGGCTTTTCGTCTTGGGCGGGCCAGAGACGCAGCTGCATGACATTCTTTGGGCCGTCCATGATGGAAAAAACCATGGTAGAAGCGAGGGGGAGGAAAATTTCGGGGAGTTGCCGGTTACGGTGGGAGAGCGATGCGCGTTTCTCTCGTGACGCACGCTGCTGGTGTAATGCGGCGTTTTCTAATCAAGCCGAGCGATGCGTTGGGCTCTAACTGAACCCGAGCGATTGCACTGCACGCTACGCGTTACTGAACCCGAGCGATCGATCGATGGCTTTTAACTGAACCCGATGGAATGATTCCTTTGCTACTGCTGCTAACTTAAGCCGATCGATGTTGCCTCTGGGATGAACAAAGGAGCGCTATGGGGGGGGGTTGGATGAATAGTGAGCGGTAGCGTTGCCTGCAGATGAACAGGAACCCGTGGTGTGGAGGGCTGGATGAGCGATGAGACGGTGGAGGGGTGGCCGTGGAGGGGTGGTTGAACAGGACCCCATGGTGTGGAGGGCTGGGTGAACAGTAGACGGTGCAGGGGTGGTTGAACAGTAGCCGGTGGAGTAGCGCGTGGTGGAGGCTGGATGAACAGGAGCCCGTGGAGGCTGGAGGAGTTCGACGGTAGCCCGTGGAGGCTGGAGGAGGTCGACGGTGGAGATGAACAGTATCCCATGGAGTCCCATTTTGCGGTACGCCACAGCCCGCCCCCGTTCGACCGTGAAGCGCTCCAACACAAGTCTGTTTTCGTCCGTTTTATGCACGCCACACCCTCCCGATCAACAGGACCCCCGTTTCGACCGTAGGAGGCCCGTTTCCTCCGTTTTGCAGTACGCCACGCCCATCCCGATCAACAGGACCCCCGTTTCGACCGTAGGAGGTCCGTTTCTTCCGTTTTGCGGTACGCCAGGCCCCTCCCGATCAACAGGACCCCGTTTCGAACATGGCCGGTCAAACACAAGGCCGTTTCCTCCGCCAGCGATACGCCAGGCCTCGTTTCCATCGCCTGTTCCGTCCAAGCCCTCCCGATGAACACGAGCACGCATTCCGTTCCGACCCAGCTGGTTGGCTCCCCATGAACACGACGACGATGTTGTTTCTCCGTTCCGACCCAGCCATGTACGTATGCGCGAGTAGGCGTTCGAGACCCTGCCCGTATGTACGTATGTGGCCGTATTTTCTTTCTTGCACCCTCGCCGATGTACGTACGTGTACATGCTACGTGCGCGCCTCTACTACGACACGTGTGCGCCTCTACATCTACGACATGTGCGCGCCTCTACATTGACCAGTATGTACGTACACGTTCACGACCAGAATGGCAATTCTACGTACGCTTCGACCAGGTGGGTCCCGACTGTCAGGCACTTCCTTGCGTGCGAAGATGTAGCTGGTGGGTCCCACCGTGGGCGAAGTTGTTTTTGCCGGACGCACTTCCTTGCGTGCGGAAGGTGTAGCTGGTGGGTCCCCAGCGGTGGGGAAACGTTTTTTCGCGAAATATGGTGGCCCGTCCGGTGGGTCCCCGCCGTCGTGGAGGAATAATTATTTTGCGCGTAATAAGGAGGCACTTCCTTGCTGCGGCCATGGACCCAGCTGTCAGCCTCTCCACGTACAGTCCACTTCCGATGGAAGCCGTTCCTTGACCACGTTGACCACGCCGCCCCGAGAGCACAAGGGCGGTGGACGATGGCGAGGCCTAGGAAGGGGACGAAGCGGAGCCGGGGAAGACGCGACAGTGGATGCCCACGCGTAGAGGAGTACGAGGGTTCACTGGTTCACTGCGGTGTGAGGCTGCCGTCACCGCAGAATAACAGGGGGTGTTGGTGAGTAGAGGGATGGCCTGGCCAACGGTGGGAGTAGTAGGGGACGGTGAGGCCTCTTCCGCATCGCAGCCGGCCACGGGAGGCAAGAGCACGAGGCACGACCGGCGCTGGTTTGGGCGGCTGGAGCAAGAAGACCAGAGGTTGAAGAAGCACTACGGCCGTTGGATGTACATCGTACGGTCACTGGAGCTAGAATCGTGCATATTGACTAAGTTGACAAAGCCCTCCGTCCCCGTCAACTTAGTAGACCCACAAGTCAGCCTGCCACTATACTGTGTCCCAGCTAACAGGGGGAGTATTCATATTTTTTGTGCGTAATAAGGAGGAACTTCCTTGCGTGCGAAGATATAGCTTGTGGGTCCAAGCTGTCAGCGGCGGTAACGTTTTTTTTTGCGAAATACTGAGGCCCTTTCGGTGGGTCCCTGATGTCAGGTGGAGGAATCATTATTTTGCGCGTAATAAGGAGGCATTTCCTTGCGTGCGGCCGTGGACCCAGCTGTCGGCCTCTCCACGTACAGTCCACTTCAGATGCATGTCGGTTGTTCACCATGTTGACCAGGCCGCGCCGAGAGCACCAGGGCGGTGGACGACAGTGAGGCCTAGGAAGGGAATGACACAGAGGTAGGGAAGACTCTGCAGTTGTTTCCCACGCGGAGGGGAGTATGACTGAACGAGGGTTTACTAGTTCGTCTGCCGTCACCGGAGAATAACATCAGGTGTGGGTGAGTAGAGGGATGGCTAGGCCAGCGATGAGAGTACAGATGAGCGGTGAGGCCTACGCGGCAGCACATCCGACTGCGGGGAGGAGGGAGCAGGCAGTCCCGCCGGTGCTTGTTTGAGCGGCTGGAGCAGGAAGAGCAGAGATTGAAGAAGCACGACGGCCGTTGGATGGCCATCCAACAGTCACTGCTTGTGCGTCAACCTTTTTTTTTAGGAAAGCCTCAAATCTATGGAAAACAACATATAGCCCATCTGCCATTATTTCTATTAATTTACAGCCCATTTGCTAATTCTTAAGGTTTTGTTTGGAGCCCATATTCTTTTTGTTAGCATCACAACCCATATTGTGGCCACTGTTAAAAAATTATACGATATTTTGCACATTTCGGTGCGGTCCGAACAGTTTTTAATCCTGAAATTTCGACTCGCATTCAAACTGATTTTAAAAATAAATGTATATCAATATAAAATCCAACAAATTCTCCACGCATAAAAATTAATGTAATTTAAAATCTCGAAATGAAAAAAGATATTTGAAACTAATTGCCGGTTTGATGTGTTTTAAAAATGTACAACCCATTTCTCACTACTGATAGGCCATTTTCTCGGCCAGCCGAATGAAGCTCTCCTCGTCTTGAAAGATTTGCAGCCCAACAGGCCTGACAAAGCGACTTACTTGGCAAATCACAAAAAAACTGGGCTGTGGCCTTTGACCCAGCTGTCAGCCTCTCCACGTACAGTATTCTTCCGATGGAAGTCGGTTGTTGACCACATTGACCACGCCGCGCCGAGAGCACCAAGGCGATGGACGACGGCGAGACCTAGGAAGGGGACGATGAGGAGCCAGGGAAGACGCGGCAGTGGATGCCCACGCGGAGAGGAGTACGAGGGTTCACTGGTTCAGCTGCGGCTTGAGGCTGCTGTCGCCGCAGAATAACAGGGGGGTGTGGGTGAGTAGAGGGATACGCTGGGCCAGCGGTGGGAGTAGTAGGGGGCGGTGAGGCCTCCGCGGCATCACAGCCGGCCATGAGAGGCAGGGGCACGCGGCACGACCAGTGCTGCTTTGGGCGGCTGGAGCAAGAAGACCAGAGGTTGAAGAAGCACTATGGCCGTTGGATGGACATCGTACGGTCACTGGAGCTAGAATCGTTCATATTGACTAAGTTGACAAAGCCCTCCGTGCTCGTCAACTTAGTAGGCCCACAAGTCAGCCACCCACTATGGTGGGTCCTAGCTAGCAGGGGGGTATTCAACTTTTTGCGCGTAATAAGGAGGCACTTCCTTGCGTGCGAAGATATAGCTGGTGGGTCCGACCTGTCAGCGGGGGGGGGGACGTTTTTTTCGCGAAATACAGAAGCCCTTCCCATGTACAGTGCGTAATAAGGAGGAACTTTCCTTGCGTGCGACGATGGACCTCGTGGGTCCCAGCCGTTAGGCTCTCCACGTACAGTCCTCTTCCGATGACTCTCGTATGTTGACCACGCCAAGGCCGAGCGCACCGAGGCGGTGGGCGACGCAAGGCCCTGCATCGGAATGACCGGAGATGGGGAAGACGCGGCAGTGGAGTCGCAGACGGAGAGGAGTGGGAAACTTGACTGGTTTGGGTGCGGGGTGGGCCTACACTCGGCAGAGAATAACAGGAGGTGCGGAGTGGAGGGATGGCCTGGCCGTCGGCGGGGTAGCGTTTCGCTGAGGAGCGCAAAACAACGCCGCTGGACGCCGATGGCTGGAGCAGGCGGTTCCGGCAGCGCTGGGGGAAGAAGACGAGAGATTGAAGAAGAATGCCGACCGTTGGATGTAAATCCAACGCCTTCTTAGGCTGGGTGAAACAATGATGTAGCATCTATGCAGCCCATTTAAATCCCATTTGCATTTTTCTCGAAATCCGCGGACTTGCTGGGGTGGGTGAAAATATCATGTTGGGCTAGACGGAGAAATGTTATAAAAACATAAACACATGATTGTACGTTAGTAAAATCTTTGCAAGCTTATGTACGCAATCACTAGGAGTTAACTTGGCAAGTTATATATAAACAATTATTATTATTATTTTGTAAGAACTTTCAACTTACGAAATAAAATATCATTTTAATTTGATGAGTTAATAGTACATGGGGTATTATTATTTTTTAGGCTAGACATGGGACAGTTGAGTTGGTTCTAGGGGAAAGTACTGGGAGAAAACTCAGTTTACATCGAAAAAGAAAGTGGGAGAAAATTCAGAGACCTACTGGGTCCACCTGAGGAGAGGAATATGTTGGGAGGAAGGAGATTCAAAGCATGGCAGCCGAGTGAACTTTTTTTTTACGGACAAGTGAACTAGTTTACATACATTAGCAAATAGCCACTAAAAAAGCAATCAGGTTAATGGGTTCTTAAAAGAAATATTTCGGACAAAACAGATAATCAGGACACATAGGCTAATGCATGAAACACTCAGATGATAAAGGTGCTTATAAACAGATAAAGTACAACATCTAGACCTTCCTGGCATGCTTGATCATGACGCTGTGGCTGTCCGTGTACTCGCTTCACGGAAGCAGACACGCCCTCATGTCCAAGATCTTCCTGTACATGTCGTAGCATGCGTATGCGTCCTTGGCCGTGTAGGTTATGTAGGCTAGATTCAGAGGTACCTCCCATGTGTCTAGGTCGTCTTCTTTCATGTTGGCGTATCAGGAGTTGATGATGGTCTCAGCGAGGTCAACCATGGAGTCCTTCTCCTGCCCGTTGCTGATGATCTTGTATTGCTTCTGGATGTCGACAAGCTTGTTGCACCAGATGGCCGAATCGTCGCGTTCTTCCTTCTCTCCACCGTAGAGAAGGTGCAGTCGGCGCTGCCGATGAATCGGGCGAATGCTCCAGAACCTGGTGCAGCCATAGGACTGAGGCGAGGCAGAGCTTCACCCGAGTCCATATCGTTGGTGTACATCACATTCAACTTGGTGCAGCCATAGGACTGAACGTCGAACTAACTCCTTGCTGAAGTCCATATCCAGCAGGCTCACCCCTCGGATCGCCATTGGAGTCTCTTCGAGCATAGTTAATAGTATAGCCAGCTGCTGGCTATAAGCCAGTGCCATGTCATCTAGAGCCCATCTTATAGTCAACATGTACAATAGTAGATCAAAAGAGTGTACTATTTTTTTATTATGTGGCCCACCTTTCATTCTCACAAAGTGCCTAGGAGCACGTGCTAGATCTGGCTCTTGACGAAGAGCCAGCTTACCTTCTCGCTCCTCTTCTCTTTCCTCCAACTAAGCAGAAATATACTAGTTTATGCCTTATAGCCCGCTGACTCAGCTCTATTGTACTTGCTCTTCGAGTGAACGAGTGTGTAGGCGGCGGCAGCTCGCTTTTTCAGCTCTTGGGGAACTGGATTCAACAAAGAAGCTGAGTGTGTACAGCGACAACAGTTACTGCCCTCCCTAAATCGCTGCACGCCCGGCAGAAGATGCACCCTCGGCGCATTCAAACGCCTCCATTAAGAAACCTACTCCGGCCACACGTCGGTTCACGAGCGAGTCTGTATTGGTACTGTAATAACAGGAGTTAGTGGTCACTTTACTTAAATTTAATTAGCTTTAATAGAAATTTATACTTAAAACAAGCAAAGCATTGGCTCGTTCTATCAGTGCCACGGGATCAACATGCACAACAACTAGAATTATTATTCTCAGGACGCACACGATCAACACATTTGTCGCACTTTCACAAAGATAATACTACCAAGTTTGAATTGTTTGTTATGGTTGTTGTCCTCTGCATCATCATGCCGTGTTTCCCAGCTTGCAAGATTCAGAACCAACAAATAAGATCCAAATAATAAGTACAACAAAGATGCCTACACATCTCATTGATTCCTAGCTTGCAAGATTCAGAACCAACAAATAAGATCCAAATAATAAGTACAACAAAGATGCCTACACGTCTCATTCATTCCCAGCTTGCAAGATTCAGAACCAACAAATAAGATTCAAATAATAAGTACAACAAAAATGCCAACACATCTCACTGATTCCCAGCTTGCAAGATACAGAACCAACCCATTAGAGCCTTTTGATAAAGTGAATATCAGGATTAAATCCATCTTGGCTAGCCATGTCATACAATCGAAGAACTTGGCGAATGCTCTTGACCGTCACAACATCTGTAGTAGAGTATTCCTGTTTGCACAGCATGTTTCCATAGCACAAACAAGGAGACAGGAGAGCATGATTTCGCTTTAGTTGAACCATTTTGTGCAGTTCCACCAAAATTGAGAGATGTTGCTCTTGACCGTCACAACATCTGTAGTAGAGTATTCCTATTTGCACATCATGTTTGCATAGCACAAACAAGGAGACAGGAGAGCATGGTTTCACTTTAGTTTAACCATTTTATGCAGTTCCACCAAAATTGAGAGATGTTGCCAAGTGACATTTTAGTTGAACTGCACAAGACATTCATTCCAAAAAAAGTGTTTTGTGCAGTTCACCAAAAGGTCACAATAGCAACAAGGTGAAATGGATATCCCTATCTGCACAAAATGATAGAAAGTAATCAGTTGCTGGTCAATAAGAATATACTGAAACATATACAAAATGAAAAGAAGCATCTTAATTATGTTCATGGCAATCACGCAAGGACAAGAGAAATTTTAAAAGCGTCAAGAATGCTTCATGTTACCGAAGCATTACGATCAACAATGAGATTCCTCAGATATGGGATTACTTTAATGGTGGCATTGCTTGTTTACTGCATACGATAAATCAACAACAGCTAAAGAGTTGGTTTAAGGGCATGGGACCGTGGGGACACCAGACACTCAAAGGCGTAAAGGAGCAACGTACTTAACATACTGGGGAAAACAACAGGAGTGCCATTTGTAACACAGTTTAATTGCATCTTATCACTGGAGGCATTAGATTAACAATAACACTGGTTAGACATGTCCATAAGGTAACAGTGTGATCGCTTCATTTTACATGCGCCCTTACAGCAAAAGGTTGGTTTACCCGCAAAAAAACAGCAAAAGGTTGGTATAAGGACATGCGACAGTGGACGCATCAGCACAATGTACCTACAAGGAGGCATAAAGTGGTGATGCCGAGCTTGTTCACGCTATGTGAGGGCAGCAAACCTAATCCTGGAGACCTTTTACTATGTGAGGGCAGCAAATCTAATCCTCGAGGCCTTTTACTATGCGAGGGCAGCAAATCTAATCCTGAGACCTTTTACTATGTGAGGGCAGCAAATCTAATCACGAGACCTTTTACTATGTGAGGGCAGCAAATCTAATCCTCGAGACCTTTTACTATGTGAGGGCAGCAAATCTAATCTCGAGACCTTTTACTATGTGATGGCAGCAAATCTAATCCTGGACATACTCTGTTGACTTGTCCACCAGCCGCCACTTTCTATCCTTTTTTCAACCAATAATAGATTTGTTCCTTATCCAGTTTGTAGTGCATTTTCCCATTATTTCCCTTTTCAACCAAGAGACCGGTTGGGTATCCGGTCTCTACTACTTTTACCATATTATTTCCTCTTTGAATAAAGTCCTAGATTCATGCTACAACTTTCCCCCCTTTCTTCGTTGTTTGAACAAAGCCCTAGATTCGAATGCATGAAGTAGCTTTACCTCTAATAATACTAAAAATTTAGGTGGCTTTGGCAGAGCTGATGGAGAAGAAAAAGATGCACATGCAGACACGTGGGGAGCTGGGGCAGTAGAGCAAGGCCGCTTTCGAAGAACTTATACCCCAGGGTTGCCGGGATGTCGGCGGCGGCAGGTCGGATCTGCGGACAATACGACAGGCATGAAGAAGGGTTGGAGGACCTCCCGAGCCGGCAATGTGTCAGAGAGAACGGCACGGGCAGAGGATCGGGCCCCTTCGGCAGCTGTGGGTTTCCTCCCTCGGCGGCGATGACCGCGTGAACGATGCACCTTTTAGTCCTCTACACACACCGGCCGAAGGGATCCAGCCGGATCTGTGACCAGTGGTGAGCAGAGAGAAAATGTCGCTACTGCTGTCTTGTTTATATCTGGAGAGGATGAGAGAATGAAGAGAGCAACCCTAGTAAAGCAAGCGCTCAGGCCCCTGCGTCCATATATAGTGGAGTGATTATCTTTTTTCTCTCCACAACAAGCGTTTCAATTTGTGTACGTGGCATTAAAGAAAAGAAACTCTCTATTTAAGGTGACTACTCTACGACTCCTACTTACTATACTACAGTACTACCTCCGTCCTAGTTTATAGGTCCCTTTTATAGTTTGTGCCAAATTTTGACTAAATATTTAACTAACAAAATGTTAATGCATGTCAAGAAAAATTATCTCATTTGATTTGTATTTTAACATAGTTTTGAAAAATATAATGTTTGGTGACATGCGTGAACATTTTCTTAGTTTAATCTATGGTCAAATTTTGGCACGAAATACAATGGGGACCAATAAACCCGGATAGAGGTAGTATTGTTCACTTGTGCTCCCCGCCCCTCCATTCATTGAACAGCCCCACGGGTGAATAAACATACAATAAGTACTGTATTTATATAGAACGAACCAGCTCGAACTATTTTCGCGTAGTTAAAAGTTGAGGGCGGGCTTTTCCCCGGGCAAAGACACGCGACAGTTTTCGGGTAGGCGGTTTGACAGAGAGGCGAGGAGGGTGAGCGAGTGGGGCTATGCGATTTGACGGCGCGTTAATGCTGGAAAGACTTGTGATATGACCACTCACGATAGTCATGCATTACTGGCGCTCCGACAGGGGTGATGCCGCCCTTCCGTTCCGCGCTCTAATCTGGTGCATGACACGTCGACCCGTATGCTGGCTCTCCCACATGTCGGAGTAGTAAGAAGGAGCAAAGAATGATGCGGTATATACTAGTACTATACTACTCCCTCCGTTCCTAAATATAAGTCTTTGGAGAGATTTCACTATGGACCACATACGGAGAAAATGAGTGAATCTACACATAAAATGCATCTATATACATCCGTATGTGGTCCAAAGTGAAATATCTACGAAGACTTATATTTAGGAACGGAGGGAGTACTACTCAGGCCTGAGGAGTGCGAACCACGGCAGCCCAAAGGAACTACTGCAAGTAACCACGGTAGCTCAAAGGAACTAGCAGTAGAAAACAATAATGTGGTGATATGGCCATAAAAAACAATGTGCTACGGTCCACACTGTAGCATGTACAGTAACACTCCTCTTTGTTTGGATCCCTGAGTTAGAGCTAGTTCGGGTTGAAATAGCCTCAAATTATCGAAACAAGAGGGGTTAGTTTGAGCTAGTTTGCTCTAACCCAGCTAAAAAAACTAGCCCGGTGGAGAGGTTCTAATTGGGTAAGTTATCCTGGGCCCACTAAAAGAGAACTAAAAAAATCTCACCTGCCCGCAGCAGACCGCTCCCCTAAAATAATCTCACATGCCCGCACCAGATCGCTCCCCCCCTCTCGCACGAGTCCTCTCTATTCCCCATAGGGCCGCCCGCCCAAGCGCCGCTCGCCCTCTCTCTCCTATGACCGCCCTCTCCTATAAGCCTCCGCCGCCCTACTCCGGCCGCCGTCTCCCTCTGACCTTCGAAGGTCGCCCCGCTCCCCCTTCACCAGTCGTTTTTCTCCCTCACGTGCTGCAGTGCAAGACATCTACCAGGTAGGTCACGAGAGGGGTGAGTTTGTTCGTTCCTTCTCTGTCTCACGACCATATCATTGATCTTGCTTGCTCTACCGCTAATTCTGATTTGGAAAAGTAGATCCTGATCAAACTTGCTATAGATTTGTGGTGCACGCATGGAATTGTTTGATGCTGCTTGAGGAGGTAATAAATCTTTCTAGAGCCCAAAGATTCAGATCACCTTTCTAGGTATTTCAGTTTCAGGCTTGCATTATTTCTAGAGGCCCAAAGTTTCAGTTCACCTTTCTAGGTATTTAAGTTTCAGGCTTGAATTATTTCTAGAGGCCTAAAGATTCAGTTCACCTTTCTAGGTATTTTAGTTTCAGGCTTGCATTATTTGTAGAGGCCCAAAGATTCAGTTCACCTTTCTAGGTATTTTAGTTACATGCTTGCATTATTTATAGAGGCCCAAAGATTAAGTTCCCAGTCGGTGGCAAGCGGCCCTGCTACCCATGCCGGTGTCGACCTCAACTCGCAAGGGCCGGCGTCGGAGGGGTTCCCGGGGCTTGGGCTCTACATAGCCTTCCTCCAGAGCGACGATGGCGAGCTCCTCCCTCGGTGCGTGAGGGGCTTCGGGCTCCCTCCCTATCGTGAACAACTTCCGTGATGAGTTAGCTCATTCTTTGTTTCATGAAGTGTTTTTTATTTTGTGAAGCTTGATTGACTGACTTGTATGTTTAAGTGGGATATCTCATTTGTATGGACAAAGTAAAAATTATCATGTTTTGCATGCTTGATTGTATAGATGGTTCGTTTATGTCAATTGTGAGCGGGAGGAGGCCACAGAAGAGCCGGCCACACCAAGAGGGTGCTTGGATCCAAGGGACTTATTTTAGTCTGACTAAAAATAGGGTCCAAAGTAGTCAAATGATTGTGATAGAGCATTTATTGTCAATCTAACCCTGCCATCCATACATCTCTTTGGTTTAGAGTTAGTTCAGGGTTAGAATCTAACTCTAACCTCTAACTGAGTTAGAGTTCTCCTCGTCTCGGTTCATCGCCATCATACTTTCCCCTGCTCCTGTGTTTTCAGATCTCATTTAATCAAAGAGGCCCTTTTTTCGGGAAAAAACAAAGAGGCCCTTAGACTGGTTTAGGTCCGGTCATTTTTTATAAACGTGTTATGTCCAAAATTTAATGAACGTTGTCGGTGTCAAAACCGGCGGATCTCGGGTAGGGGGTCCTGAACTGTGCGTCTACGCGGATGGTAACAGGAGACAAGGGACACGATGTTTTACCCAGGTTCGGGCCCTCTTGATGGAGGTAAAACCCTACGTCCAGCTAGATTAATATTGATGATGTGTGTTACAAGAGTGGATCTACCACGAGATCAAGGAGGCTAAAACCCTAAAAGCTAGCCTATGGTATGATTGTTGTTCGTCCTATGGACTAAAACACTCCGGTTTATATAGACACCGGATAGGGTTAGGGTTACACAGAGTCGGTTACAATGGTAGGAGATCTACATATCCGTATCGCCAAGCTTGCCTTCCACGCCAAAGAAAGTCCCATCCGGACATGGGATGAAGTCTTCAATCTTGTATCTTCATAGTCTTGGAGTCCGGCCGATGATGATAGTTCGGCTATCCGGACACCCCTAGTCCGGAACTCCTCAAGAGTCTCTGAACCAGGCTTCAATGACGACGAGTCCGGCGCTCATATTGTCTTCGGCATTGCAAGGCGGGTTCTTCCTTCGAATAATTTATAGAAGATTGTGAATACCAGGATAGTGTCCGGCTCTGTAAAACAAGTTCCACATAACACCGTAGAGAGAATAGTTTTTGCACAGATCTGCTGACGTATTCCGCGGCGTGACATCACACCACGGCCAGGCCTTCATATGAATCGTTTTTTATTGTTCCACCCCAGCGTGTTTAGCGAGGCGGTTTCCTTGGCACGTCTTATGAAAGCGTAGATCATGCCCCCTTATTCCGGGATTCTCATCAGTACAGACGTGGGTAACCCAACCGTGCCCGTCGGCCTCCCTTTTCTATCAAAGGCGAGTCCTAATCGACCACGGGGTGGGCTCTTGGTATTCAACCTCTTTATAACGAGACCAAGGCCCTCTCCTTTTTACACCCTCTATCGAGTTCGCCTCGCCGAGTTCCAACACCCCAAAGCTTCAGATTCAGCGCCGGACTTTCGATGATGTCCGGCTCCGGACCAAAGACGGCCGATGGGTGTCTTCCTCCGTTCTGAGAAGAAGACGCTAAAAGCTGCGAGACGCGGTATCTAACCGGCGAGATCTCGCATAGGCTGCCTGCTCCAGGGCAGGTCATTCCCACTCCTGAGCCCGGCGAGAACGTGGTGTTCATGTCTCACTTCCGTCGGGGTTTAGGCTTCCCGACGGACCCCTTTGTGCGAGGGCTCATGTTTTATTATGGGCTTGATTTCCATGACTTGAATCCGGAGTCCATCCTCCATATCTCGTCATTCATTGTTGTATGTGAGGCCTTCCTCCATATTACCCCTCACGTTGGATTGTGGCTCAAGACCTTCAAGGTGGAGTCAAAAGCGATCAAGGGGCAGCAAACAGAGTGGAGGGGGCAGTCATAAGCAAATGTGCTGATGCTCCGTGGCTGAGGGCTCTTTTTCAAGAGGAGCTTGGTTTGTGGCAACGGGAGTGGTTTTATATCACCGCTCCTGTGGGCACCAAATGGGTGGCGCCTCGCCTTCCGCTCAGGTCCACCACAGCGGCTGGCGTCATCGGTCAACAAGGGGCTCGATTGGGGGCCGTCCAAGGACGTTCCCCTGTTGCAAGGCCGCATTCGAGATCTCCAGGAAAGAGGGATCAATCTGGTTGCAGTGGCGCAGGTTATGGTGATCCGACGTCTTCAGCCCTGCAAACGTGGCCCCCTCCGCCTGTGGGAATTCAATCCAGAGGGACCACGAGCTCTCCAAAATTTTATTGGCACGACGCCCGTGGAGATGTATAAACTATTCTTCGGATCACAAGAGAAGTGTCCGGACTTGACCGAGGACGCAGGACTAAGATGCAATCGCCCAGATACTCAAGTAAGTAGTCCTGTAACCGGACAAGCCGTTCGTTCATTTATTTTATATATATGCCCTTTAAAGGAGCCATTTCTTGAACATGAGTGGATTACCAAGGCAAAGTTGATAAGGTGTCCGGCTCCCCTCCCAGAGACCACGCCGGATCCCATGTTGACCAAGATGTTGAAGGTCGCGCCTTTTGAAGAAGGCGAAGGGAGGAGTGGGGGAGCAACTGCCTCTGCGAAGGAGGCTATCAAGGAAGGAGGGATTAAGAGTCCCACCTTCCGAGGAGAGAAGAGGACCGCTTGAAGATCCGGAGGTCAAGGCCTCAAAAAAGGAAGGGAATCTTTGTCGAGAGTCCGCTGGCGGGAAGTAACCCAGCCGCACTATTTCCCCAAGGGATCAGCCCTCCAAATGAGCCGTAAGTAAAACGAAGGGGTCTTGTAAATAAGGAACATCCCTGCATTTATTTATGAAGATAACCAAAATTGTACCTTGTAGTTCGGACCTCGGCCCTTCTCAGCAGAGCTCGTCTTCGGGGGATCTTCTTCCGGAGATGATGGAGAGCGAAACGTCTCCACCTGTCGCACCCTCATGTGAAGCGGACGACCCGGAGGTGTCGTCGCGGAGGGTTCCCCCAAGTCCGGCGGGGGCGGATGGTCCGGCGCCAAGTGGTGTGCGGTCGGAGGATATGAAGGATCTGCTTGGGCGAGCGGCTATCTCAGAAGATCACCGTGCTCTAATGGGTACGGTGATTGAAAGAATAGCATCCGCGGAGAGCGGATTGCATGAAGCCGTCAGAAGCTTACTGACGGGATTTGAGGTATGCAAAAAATGATGTACCTTCTGACAGTTATGCATATAAAATGCGCCCTGTATAGATAGTAGCCCCTGAGACTCGGTATGTTGTCAAAATTGACAATGTGCCGAGGATCAATTTCTCAGTTTTAACACATCGCCGCTTCTAAACAGGTGGCGGAGCGTCCGGAGGCCAGCCGGACTGATGAATATGCCGAACTAAATCGGCAACTTGACGAGGCAGACGCGACATCGCTAGTCAATAAACGGTTTGACGAGTCACAAGGTATGCGACTTCTATGTGGACACCTGGTAAGGGAGCTTGACGCCCATGTCTTACTGTGTGTATGCTTAACGCAGATGGTGCCGCTGCCGTTGAGGAGCTGCGGGCAGAACTTGCCCGAGCGAAAGAGCAAGCCAGAGCGATGTCACGCGCCGCTTTAAAGGCGGCCGAAGAGCTAGAAGCTGAACGGGCTGCTCACTTCCGAAGCGAGGAGGAGATGGCCGAGATGGCCAAAAAGTTAAGGAATGCTGCCGATCGCCGCGAGGTTCTTGAAAAAGAGCGTCAAGCGGAACAAGAGGGCCTAAAGAAGGCCGCCACTGAATCCAAGAACGCCCAATCGGCTTTGAGAGCTGCCAAGGAGGAGCTGAGTCGGGCGGGGCAATTGCGGTGGAAAACCGTTTACTCTTGCGGAGGAAATATCTGAGATCCAAAGTATGCTCCGTTGGATAAATTATGGAGTTCAGAGGATGCTTATCTGGACTTGGCGGCGAAGCGCCAGGACGGTTGAGCACTTCCGGGGCCGGAAAGGGGCACGAGAAGGGAAGAGCTATATTGGTCGCAATTCCATAGTCCGGAGCATCCTCGCCACGACCGATCGGTTGGCGAATGGGCCGAGCTGAATCGATTGTCCGGATTGGCCATGAAGCATGTCTTGACTCACTTGTGGCCGGACGGACCCCACCAAGAGATATTTTGGTGTAGTACAGCAGTTTCTTGGTGCGGTGCCGCGTATCGACGCAATGAAGCGATCAGCGTGTATTGAGGGAGCGCGGATGGCTCTTGCCCGTGTCAAGACATACTGGGCAGAGATGAAGACCACCGACGGTGCATCCCAAGACTCAGACAGAAGTCGAGTACCTGCCGAGCACTACATTGAAGAAGTCCTACCGGGCGCTCGTTTAATAGAGACGCAGTGCTCGAAGGATATTATGTTGGAATGACATGTATGATTTGTGAAGACAATGTTTCAATGTAATATGAGTGCTTTTTATACTTGTGCATTCAAGTAGTAAACTACTCCCTGTGCGGCCATTTATGTATATGTTTATATAACACGAAAGATGGCAGTCCTTGGTTTCAGCCCCACGCACATAGTGCGGGGTGTTTGCAAAAGAAGCGCTTTTTCACTCTTAATCCAACGTCTTGGTCTGTTAAGGAGGTGATAGCGAGCAAACCGTGCAACCGGACTGTAATGCTTTATCACTTTCACTTAGCCATAGGAGTTCGAGGGTGGGGCTACTATATAGCCCCGGGGCACCGGACTCTCCTGAATTCCGAAGTGCGTATGTGCACGACCGAAAACCGGTCCTTCGTTAATGCGGAGGAATTCTAAACATTCTTGTGAGTCATCGAGTGGTTGACGGTCTCTCGCTATATCATAATGACAGTTTTCGGCTTTCTCTCGAGGTGCTCGCCCGGCCGAACCGGGGCACAATCGCAGTAGTTCTCATGGTGCCGCGTTAGCCGTGAAAACGGAGCGTAAGGCAGCAAAACACAGGAGCCGGGCAGCCCAACATTTGACCAAAGACATGATTCGGAGCTGATGCATATAAGGCCTAACTCGAGACGCCGAATACTCCCTAAGGTATTCGGTCTTTATAAAAACGGGCGTAATAATGCCCTAAGCCCCACAGTGTCTAGGTAAATGCAGCAAAAATTCTGGTGCAGCCAATGCCAAAGCACCAGCCTCCTCCTCGGTTATATTAAGGAACCGGGGGGATGTGTATCAACAAGAGACAGTGAAAGAAGGTTTACGCAGGGTCTTAATCTGAAAAGAATCCTTGCAACGGGTCCCTACTGCATGTCTGCGCCCGTGTCTCCGTTGTGCCGTATCCTGGACGGGTGTAGCACGTTGTTCATCTGTAAAAGAGAGGAACTTAGTTTAAAAGAAAAAAAGGATCATGCGAAAGATGTACTTAATATTTAAATATACAAAGTAAGGTTCGAAGAAGTGAATAAAATTTGAGCTTTATTGTCTCTTGTTATACATGCATGCAGCCCCTTGTATGGGGGTATGCCGCTAGTGGGTGCCGGACTCGTCTAGCCATATCCGGGGTTTGAATGACCTATTGCAGGTTCTTTGCCCAGTGGAGCCGGATAGCTGTGGAGCTGTCGATGCAGTCTCCCCTTCTTCCGCGCTCGAGTAACACTTAATACTTCCTTTCAACGAGATGATGCCGCGTGGACCGGCATTTTAAGTGTTAGAGATGCATAATGCGGTATTGCGTTAAAGCGGGCGAAAGCTTCAAGGCGTCCCAATAGTGCTTGATCGCTACTTTTAAACGGGCGACATGGAAGAATAACCTTTCATGACGGAAGTTGTCGGATGAACCAAACACAACTTCTAGCAAAGATGGAGCCCGTGCAAAGGGCGTATGGGCTCGGCAGTACTCCTTTAAAGGAGGTGTTGCTATGGCGAATTTTGGTTGGGTTTATCCCCATCCTACGGATTGTGTCACGATATATCAGGTTTATGTCATCGCCGCCGTCCATGAGGACATGTGTAAATTGGAATCCGTCGATTATAGGGTCCAATATCAAGGCAGTCCATCCTGCGTTCCGGATATTATCGGAATAGTCACGATGGTCGAAGGTGATTGGTTTTGACAACTTGATCTGCGGCGCGCATTTTAGGGGCGCCGCTTTGTTTTTCCCTTTGATCACGTGGAAGTGAGTTTACTGTTTTAACCTCCCGTGGAAAGTTTTTCGCTTTTCCGGAGTGCTGCTTTTGGTTTTCGTCACTCGCATTTGGTTTGTCGAGCCCCTTGTGTTCGGCGTTAAGTCGGCCGGACTGCTTGAAGACCCAGCAATCTCTGTGGGTATGGTTTGCAGGCTTCCCGAAGGTACCATGTATTTGACACAGTCTATCCAAAATCTTGTTTAGGTTGGATAGCTCGTCACTGTTATCCTTTAGGGGCAGTATTTTTTTGTTTGGCCGAGAGTTTTTGAATCCGGCGTTGACGCTACCGTACTATTTGGGCCATTTTCCTTATTCCGGCGCCGATCTTTTCAGGTCGTGATTTCCCGATTCCATCCTTGATTTCGGATGTACTTTCGGTCATTTGGTGCTGCATCTAGCCAGCCAGCTGTCTTCTCAGCAAAAGCGGGTCATGAGGCTTGTTAATGCGGCCATTGTTCTTGGCTTTTCTTGGCCGAGGTGTCAGCGAGCCATTCGTCTCCTGACGTTGTGTTTGAAAGCTGCTAAAGCTTCGGCGTCCGGACAGTCGACTATTTGTTTTTTTTAGTAAGGAACATGTTCCAGAATTTCCGGGCTGACTCTCCGGGCTATTGAGTTATGTGACTTAGATCGTCTGCATCCGGAGGGCGGACATAAGTCCCCTGAAAATTTGCCCGAAATGCATCCTCGAGCTCTCCCCAGCTTCCAATGGTATTTTCGGGAGGCTTTTAAGCCAATGCCGAGCTGGGCCTTTGAGTTTAAGGGTAAGTATTTTATGGCGTGGAGATCGTCTCCTCTAGCCATGTGTATGTGGAGGATGTAGTCCTCGATCCAGACTCAGTGCATTGTTCCGTCGTATGCCTCTATGTTTACGGGTGTGAATCCCGCTGGAAATTCATGATCCAGCACCTCATCGGTGAAACATAGGGGGTGTGCGGCGCCCCTATATTTGGGTGTGCCGTGATCTTCGGAATTTTGGCGTATTGCATTGCTTTGACAAGCCTGCTTTCTTGGCCCATAGATGGACCTAACTGGGCCATCCTCTTGATGTGAATCCTTATGCGGATCGCATATTGGCTTGTGTGCGGCGCCATTCGCCACTCTCTTTTTGCCATGAGGTCGTCCATCCGACCAGTTGGCCTTCTTACTTTTTAATTGTGGGGGCTCTAAGGCCTCCTCGTCGAATTCGGGCAGTAGCTTTCTTTTCAGGTAGCTCTTTGTTCGGCGACTGTCGCTGCATTTCTGTCTGGGCGCTGAATACTTTGCTCCATCTGATCTCGAGTGCATCTTCCGCTGTTTTGAGCTTCCGCCGCTTTTTTCAGGCTGCGTGGCGGTGGCGATGAGCCTTTCCGGAGGTTATTTTGCTCCAATGGTTTGTCCGGCGTGAGGTCGTGACGGACTGTTGTCTTCGCCGGGGACAAATTGTTTATCCAAATTGTCTTGTTTGGACGGTTGCTCGATAGCTTGTTCGTTGTCCCCCTGTTCGCCCTGCTCTATGGCTGGGTCTTTGTTGAGGCGGGATTTTGTTCGGCGTTTACGTTGCCGTTTTGACTGCTTTTCGAGGGAGGTATCCTTCGTTGCGTCCCGTTGTTCCTCGTCTTCATTTCCTTTAGGTGTATCCACCATGTATACATCGTGAGATGAGGTTGTCCAGCATCCTATAGGTGCTGGTTCATTGTTGTCTCCTACATCGTCGTCCATACCGTCGATGTCTTCGAGTCGAAATCGAGCACGCCGTGTAAGCTTTCGGCTGTGGCTATGTAGTGGGTGGTGGGTGGGCTTTGAATTTTTCGTCGTCCACATCCCAACCGTTCGACCGCAGATCCCGCCAGTGGCTCTCCGGATAAAGAGAGAGACTTTAGTGAATTCAGGATGTCGCCAAAGGGCGAGTGCTGAAAGACGTCCGCGGCCGTGAACTCCATAATGGGCGCCCAATCGAATTCGATTGGCAAGGGCGCGGAGGGTTCGGAGTCCGGAGTGGAGTCCGGCACCCTGGAGTCGAGGTCTTCGCAAAGGACAGGATAGAGTTCGGCTCGATCGCCGTAGAGATTAAAGCCCCCGAGGCGGTGTCCAACCACTCGTCCCCGATCGGGGAGTCCGGCTCCGGATTAAAGGTTGGAGCGGATACTGGTGCGGCCTCAAGGACACTGTTCGGCTGCAGAGCTAGATCATGCCCATCGAGACGGTCTTGGCGGCGGCTGGCTGCGGCTCGAATCCGTCGAAGATCAAGTCCCCGCGGATATCGGGCCGTATAGTTTAAACATCGAATCTGACCCGACGGCCAAGGGTGTAGCTTCGATCTGCTCCGGATGGCTGCTTAATTGGCCCGCAGCGTAAAGCCGCCGGACACGAAGATCTGTGCGGGAGAGAAGTCTCACCTGGACCGCGTCGTTGTTGATGATCGAAGGAGCCATCGGGCCTATCGGTGGCGACCACGCAGGAACTCTCAATGAAAGCACCAATGTCGGTGTCAAAACTGGCGGATCTCGGGTAGGGGGTCCCGAACTGTGCGTCTAGGCGGATGGTAACAGGAGACAAGGGACACGATGTTTTACCCAGGTTCGGGCCCTCTTGACGGAGGTAAAACCCTACGTCCTGCTAGATTAATATTGATGATGTGTGTTACAAGAGTGGATCTACCACGAGATCAAGGAGGCTAAAACCCTAGAAGCTAGCCTATGGTATGATTGTTGTTCGTCCTATGGACTAAAACCCTCCAGTTTATATAGACACCGGATAGGGTTAGGGTTACACAGAGTCGGTTACAATGGTAGGAGATCTACATATCCGTATCGCCAAGCTTGCCTTCCTCGCCAAGGAAATTCCCATCCGGACATGGGACGAAGTCTTCAATCTTGTATCTTCATAGTCTTGGAGTCCGGCCGATGATGATAGTTCGGCTATCCGGACACCCCCTAGTCCGGAACTCCCTCAAACATGCTCCGGTTTCCATGAAAATAATCCGATTTCATGTAGTAATTCATTGATTTATTTATTCTTCCGCGGGGGGTTTGCATGTAATTCGTGAGGTCTAAAATGTAAAGTACCCCAGCATATGCTCCGAGTCGTGCATGCACTACAACCCAGATGCTCTATGTCCCACATGTCGTCGAATGGGAGCACGTGGAAATAGCCTAGGAGTACATATAGGAGGATAAATGCGTGAAAAATATGTGCTGTGAAGCGTGGCATGGGTTGAAAAGTAGACCTAAAGTGATGACAGCTATAGGTCGCACACACCCAACTAGTGGTACTAGACATACGACTAATTTTCCCTCAAAAAAAAGAGGCACGAGTGCTCAAGTACTCCTATTCTATAAACACGAAGTCCCATCTCGACAACAACGTCTGCTACAGCTAGCCCTCCTCCCTCGTTTCTCTTCTAACTCTAAACTCGGCCGACGCCGGTGGGTGGGGTGGGTTTGCTCAATCATGCCCCCACCTCACAAAGTGAAAACGTTCTGACTGGAATAAAAATGCCATATACTCCCTCCGCTCATAAATATAAGCCTTTTAGATACTACTTCAAATGGAATACAACATCTGAGATGTATGAAGACATAGTTTAGAGTGTAGATTCACTCATTTTGCTCCGTATGTAGTAGTCACTTGGTGGAATCTTTAGAAAGACTTATATTTGGGAGCGGAGGAGTACTATACTAATAAAACATTAAGGCCACGAGGCGATGCATTGCTGGTTACAGGAGGCAAGAAGAAGAGATGCATCCATCGATGACGTCCACCTCCTCAACTCAGGGCGCCGGCCCACCGAACGACGCCTAAGTAGCAGCGGCTTTCGTGGCAAGGTCGACGTAAGCTCACGAACAATGGCGTCCAAAGATTCCAGCTACCTGGAAGAAGGCCAACGTCTTTCTGTCCTCGCTTTCCTTGTAGTGGCCTATGTAGACGATTTCCTCAGAGACATGGATGTGCAGGTCGACAGTTTCTTGCATGGCGAGCGCTGGCATGAAGCGCGGCCTCGAGGTGCACATTCTTCGTCGCGACCTCCGGCACCTGCAGGGCCACCAGGGCTTGAAAGAGTTCATCACCATGTAGGCCGATGAGGGTGGTAGACAATGAGGAGCCTGGGCACGCGGACTGGAGCAGTACGGCAAAGTCGTCCGCGCGCTTCTTGACGGCGATGAACTTGCGAATGGAGTTGACCATCATTTCTTCCATGCGAGGGGCGAAGCTGGCGTCGGCGAGGGCTACGATGCCTGCGATCGCCAGCACCATGTGGAAACACTGCATGGTGCTGGGCCGCAGGCCGGCGCCTTGGATGATTTGGCACAGCCGACTGCCGCTCACGTCCATCGCCTCCATAGGTTCTTGTGGCTTCTGGTCACTTGGTCTTGGATTGGAGTGAGCAGTGTTGCGCAGAGACTTGGGAGTAGATGGATTGGAGTGTCTTTGGGCGCTTTTATTATATGAGAGTCCAAACTCTGTTGCATTCACATCGTGCTGGCTCTAGTCTGCTTCTCCAATTAATTCCCTCTACATGTAATTGAGAATGCATCATTGACCGTTCAACGTCTCGGGAACCGCTACCCTCTTACTCCTTGGCATTCAAGCACCTATGGACCCGTCGACGATGAGGTGCCTATGGTGACTTCGTAAGGGGCAGTTTGGTTCTGGGCCTAGCATTGCCACACTTTGCCACACATTTTTGCCAAGCTTGCCTAAGGTTAGTTCATCAAAGTGAGAGCCACAAGTAGGTAAGCCTAAGGGAATCTTGCCACATTTTTTATGTGTAAGCCATGTGGGGCCCAAGTGTGGCTTGCCTAAGATGTGGCTTGGACCAAATACTCACCTAAGTTGGTCAAACTTGCCAAACTTTAGATGTGGCAATCTTTGGCAAAGTTAGTCACAAACCAAACAGGCCCTAAATTTCAAGATGATAGTTCCGTGCATGTTTCCGTTCATAGGGGTGAGTGTATGCGCGTGTATATGAGCGCTTGCGTCTGTACCGTGTAAAAAACAACGTAAATGCGTGTCAAAAAGAGACTAGTCAGTATACTCAATATTGTGCACCTCAGAGAGGAAAACGATAGAACTAGTATGTATTTATTTACGGTGCAGATTCACTCATTTTGCTCCATCCGTCTCGGTGTAGTGTAGTCACTTGTTGAAATCTCTAGAAGGGCAAATACTCCTTTCCGGTTTACAGGGCTATACTAGCAAGTAGTTGTACGTACTAGTACAATAGTGGACTCACATAGCAATTTTGTCTCATGCAAGAGCTCGGCTATATGCGTGCTCGATGTTCGCAGAATCGCAACGCTCGGTTTGCGCTTGGCTCTTCGCCTCTTCGAGAAGACGAACAATGATGTTACTACTACTGCTTCTACAGTGTCGAATCCACTGATGCATGTCCGTCCACCGCGAGTAGGACGGATAGCTTGTTGTGGAAGCACTACTACTAAGCAAAAGCATGTCCTTGTTTGCGATCAACCGCGTGCATGGGCGAGGGAGAAGGCGTGTAGTAAAATCAAGCTTCTCCTCGTTCTACGAGTTGACGCGACACATCATAGCACTGGACCCACATGCTTGCCTCTAAACTTGGCTGAAAGACCAATGATGTACAATATATTTGCTGCAACCTCTAACATTTAACCACCACAAATTAAAATATATGTGGCCGTATGCATCGTTACGATGCAGAGGCCGGGAGTCCTTTTCAAAAAAAAAACAAATTAAAATATATATTCCTGTCTTGACCAGATGAGCGTGCAAACTACAATCACCAGGGTGACAGGTAGGGCCATAAGACTATTTAGTTTTAAAAAAAACTTCGAGACGGCCACATAGCATGTGTCGGCGTTCAGCGAAGGGGGGTCCCCAGACTTGCCTGCCTGCGGTCTACGGCGTGGCTCAAGGGGTGGCCCATCAAGGCCCATCTTCATCAGCACAAGCTCAGGACCCTCACGAGGGGCCAAGCCTCGCGGGGCGGACAACTGGGGGCTTCCTCAGGCACGGCCTCGTCAGGCTGGCTCACGAGGAGGCGGAGAGATCAAGGCGGGGTACCTCATGAGGTGCCCATGATGCAAGCCATGACAACCAAGGGCGCCAGGGGCGCCAGCCAGCAGATGTCCTCCTTTCCTCTTTGGTGCAAAGGGAGCAAGCCTTGAGCGAGAGCATCAAGCAAAGGCATCTGTTTTGGTGCAACAAGACCAAGACCGTCGCAACGGCAGGAAGGAAGTCATTGTGGAGCCCAAGCCGGCGTCACCACCAGAGCCTTGGACAGGCGAGGACCAATTTTAGTCAGGATAAGTGTACTAGATGTTCCCCTTCAAAATGGCCAATTGTTGGCGCCCTTCCCGCTCAATATTTGGGAAGAGGCCCAGGGCCTTTGCCTATAAATAGGACTAGCCACCCATAGGGTAGGGGAAGCTGGATCTAGAGATCTAGAAATCTTGGAGATCGCGTAGAAAGAGAAAGAGAGAGAGAGAGAGAGCGAATGAACTCCCCCCTAGCAGTTCCTCGCACCAGCCAAGAACAGACCCTCGTGAGGATGTTCTTCCTTGTATTGTTCATCATCATTAGCCCCAGAGGCAATCCACCACACGACAAACTAGAGTAGGATATTACACCACGATGGTGGCCCGAGCTAGTATAAACCCTGTGTCTCTTGTGTTGTTCTTTTCATAGCTTAGATCCTAGCGAGGCGGCGAGGTGCAGGTAGGTAGAGGGCGAGATCTCCGCGCGCACCCCAGTGTTCGAACCTAGACGGTCTGCCAGAATCCGAAATCTGACATTTGGCGTGCCAGGTAGGGGTGCGCCGGAATCCACCTTCTGCCGCTTCGCGTCTCGTCGCATCGTCATCATCATGTCCGGCGACCAGGCGGGCAACCCTGATCCCTGGGTGGCCCGGCCCGCCCGTGCAGAGCCGCTCGCCCCGGGCAACTCCATGCCCCAGGCAGCTCGCGGTCCGCAGGGCGCTGTGGGCCGCAGGCGACGCGGACAGTCAACGACAGCTCTCACGCCACGGCAGGCACTTGGCGGCGTAGGGCCTCCAACCACGCCATACACGACGCCAGACACCCGACGGGAGCGAGGCGAACTCAAGGGCCGCGCTCACGGTGGCTCCGAGAGCTACTGCGATGCAGGCTGGCCGGAGGGCGGCATGACGCGTCTGCTGGAACGGGTGGCCGAGCTCGACTTCGGGCCACTGGGGCTCACCCCTTCTGCACCCAACTCCCACCTCAGGTCCAGGGTGGCCCGCGCGGAGGCGCCACGCACGCTCGCGCAGCTCCAAGCGGACTCCAAGGCCACCCCAACACCAGCCAGGCCGCCAGCACCGGGCCAGCAGCGGCGCTGCCTCCGCTCCCGGCCAGCAAAGAAGGACTCGTCACGACCCACAGCCCCGGTGGGCCGCCGCGCTACCACCCCCAGGTGGGCACCTCAAGCAGAGATGCATGGCACACGGAGCACTACGGCGCAGCCTTCGGGATGGCGGCCCCAGAAGAGTACGTGCCCCACATGATGGACGAAGGGCACGCACATGAGGACGAACAAGGCTCGCTCCTCGGCCCAAGCTGGGGGACGAGGCACCAGAGCTGAGCTCTTCCAGAGCCAGGAAGGCCCGTCGGCCACGCTGGAAGCAATGATTATCGGGTACCGCTAATTCCTCGGGAGCAGGCATACGCTAACCATGGATCGCAGGAGGTGCAGGTCGCCACAGCGGGCGGCTGCCCCGCTCCAGTTTCCTACCCCTCAGGAGGAGGGCGCCGGGGGCTGCAGGAGAGGGGCCGAGATCCGGCATCACCACCTCGGTGTTCGGAGCAAGGCGTCCTCAGGAGGTAGGCCCTCTGCTGGGGAGGTGCCTCAGGGCCTGCCCCTGACAGAGGACCCGTGGTCGTCGGGGGAACCATTGGCGACCGCTCTACCCCATCGGCGGCGTCCTGGTTTCTGGTCGTCGTCGGTGGCACTAGAGTGTGGCGCAAGGCGGGGCCCTCGTCTGGCGATATGAAGCAAGGCATGTACCTCTGAAGAAGGCCCAGTGCCTGTGAAGCTCGCCGCCCCGTGAAACTCTCACGTAATAATGAGTGGGGCTGTACACGCCTGAGTCTCAGGGTGCCGGCCTCAGCCCTGGAGCTCCCTCCCACGCCTGATGGCAGCACTTAGCTCCGCGCTGGTGAGAAGACGTCCAAGACTAGACTAGGTGCCGGACGCGGCCTTTTTCTGCTTTCCTTGCTTTTCCCCTTGGCTGTCATTTTCCCCTGTTGGATTTAAGTTGGATTTGAGCTTGAGATTTGCGTGTGTCCGGGGAAGGGGTGTTTAGTCTCGTTCCAGCAATCTCTCACGTTCTGGTTACCACTTTGCCTCAGCTGCCTCCCATCATGAGCCCCTCGCGAGCCGGGTCAGGCCTAGCTTGCGTGCAGCCCAGACTGCCGTCGCCGCGCCCTCTTAGGATGTTTTTATTACAGGTCCTATGGTCTTGATCACGAGACACTCGAGACACCGCAGCCCTCCGCAGGCTATCTCAAGGCCCACACAGGTCGAAGGTAAACAAGCCAGCCGGCTCGTCGCAAAGCCAGCCACTTGGCGCAGGCGTACGGGTGATATTGCATCTACTAATACGCTGAATGTAAGTTTTTTTACATGAGGGGCTCCCCCTCCCAAAATGCTCTTACAACCTTCAGGGCAAAGCCCGAACTCTATTTGCGCAGGGTAAGGTAGCAGGGACAACATGCGGTCAGTCGGATAAATCCCCCAATGCATCCTCAGGGCATCTCCTGAATCGTCGCTGGCGTCGCTGGCCTCGCCATCGCTCTCCGCGTTTCCATCAGCGGCGTCAGGACCGTTCACCACGCCGCCCTCATCAGCAGCTACGACCACGCCGTCGTTATCAGAAGCAAAGGCCCTGACGAGGGCATCCACGTTGTCTTCCACCCAGTGCGCTAGGTCGTCCCGGACGGCCTAGGGTACTGGGGCGATGGCGGTGTCAAAGTCGAAGTTGGGGTCCATGTTTCGAAGATGGCTGAAGACACGAGAAAAGGCGCGCCCGAGTAGGGCCCGGCTCCTCTCCTCCACCAAACTGTTGGCTCTGACCGATCGCACCTCCAGCTGCGTCACCACGTCGGTGAAGAACTGAAGATTGCCAACATAGTTGACTGCGTGGGGCTCGCCGACGGCCGCCTCGCAGATGTTACCCAAGGTCGTGTTGGCTCTTTCCCGGAGCGTGGTGAGCATAGGGCCATGCTCGTGCTCCAGGATCCGCCGCTGGCGTATCTCATCCTCGTTCTGCCGCGCAATGACCTCGGCCTCGTCCACCCGTTGACGGAGAAGAAGCGCCTTAGCGCGGGAGGTAGTCAGCTCCTCCTGCGCCACGTCAAGGGCGGACCGGGAAGCATCGGCCCGCCGCGTCACTTCATCCAGCTTGGCCCTCAGGGCGGCGGTCCTGCCTTCAGCCTCGACCCGGATCAACCCCAGCCTCTCCTCGAACTCGCGCTCAAGGTTCAAGCGGGCCGTCGCCACCCGGCGTCCAACCTCTTCCAGGACGCGGGCTTCCCGTGCTGCGACGTCATCCTCCACCCGCGTCACCAAGCGCTCCCTCGTCTCCAGACGCTCAAGATCGCGTGCGCGTTCGGCAGCTTCCAGCTTCAGTGCCTCCTCACGCCTACGGAGCTCTGCCTGGTCGACCAAAGCCACCTTCATCGACGCACGGGTCGTCTCACACAGCTCCACCTGCTGCTCCAGGGAATGGCACCGGGCCTGGAGTTCCCGCGTCCACTCCTCCGCCGCCTCGCGCCGCCGGCCAGCCTCTCGGGCCTCCTCGACGACCCAGGAACGGGCCTCCCGAGAGGCCGCCAACGACGCCTCGGCTTCCTCATGGTCGAGGTCATGCTGGTGGCGCGCAAGGGCAACAACTGCCTTCAGCTTGCGCCTCTCTTCAGCCAGGCGCAGGCCCTCGACCTCAAAGGCAGCGTCTTCGTCAGCGAGCTCTTCACCAAGCAGGCTCACCGCGTCAGCCGCCCTCCGAAGAAACCCTTGGCGAAGAGCGCGACGCTCCCGGGCGCGCTCGAGCACGTCTTCTGTGCTGTCATCCGCCCCAAGTAAGCGCGGAGGGCAACAAATCAGCGCTCCCCCTCTGGGCAGGGGGCTGGCGCTCTAGCGATGGCCGGGCACGCCTCGCCAGAAGCCCGGCCTGGAGCCAGCCCATCCCCAAGTGAAGAGCGCAGGGCTGACCTCAGCCAGTCGCCATCCACGACCAGACGAGAAGCCCAGGGCAGGCTGGCTATGCCCCGAGAAGGCTCGCGAAGGAGGGTTGCAAGGCACGCAGAGCCGCGATGCGCCACAGGATGGCTCACCTCTCCGACCAGCCTCACCACAAGGGCTCTGCTGGAGCTCGGAGTGCTCGAAGACGGTGGAGAGGGCGAAGCCTAGGGGGATGGCTCCTCAGCCATCTCCGTGAGCTCGGCAGGAAGGGCCCTGCAGAGCAAGGATCAGCCAAAGCAACGAGAGGATCAAGTGCTAGGAAAGGGGAAGGCTTACTCATCAATGGCGAAATACTTCCAGCGCTTCAGCAGGCGGCAAGGGTAATCGTCACCCAAGGCGTCCCTTCTCTTCCGGAGAGCCACGAAGTCCATGCGGAAGCGGCCCAGGAGTTGAGCGCAGGGGTTAGCCTGTGACGAGGGAGAAGCATCAAGGTGACCAGCGTCAGGGGCGTCGTCCTGATGCACGCCGATGGTCGCCTCACCAAGAAGGGTAGCTGGGGCCTCAACCACGGGCGACGTGGGCAGCGGCTCAACGCATCCAGCCGCAGCAGTACGGGCCTCAGGAGCTGCCCCCTCAGGAGTGCTCCCTGGCGTCATCATCCCGGCGGGGGCCCCCTCAGCCTCCATCGGCCCGTGCCTCCCTGCTCCGCCACTCGAGGAAGGGCCGCCGTGGGCGACTGGAAGGGCAGTTATCACCACTTGATTCTTGCGAGGCCCCATGAGGCCAGCGGGGCGCAGCCACCATTCGTCGAAGCCAGGCATATGATTCACAAAGTCGCCCCTGTTCAAGCATAAGTACAGCAAAGCCCCACCTTGCCGGATGCTGTCGGGGGAAGGGTCCCCAGTCAAGACCAAGAGCACCTTCCTCAGCGCTTCAGGCGTCAGGTCCTCCTCCTGGAGTCTCATGCGATCTTCACGACCGCCGAAGGCCCACATCCGGCGGGATTGACGCTGGAGAGGGGCAATGTGGCATAACAGGAACTCCTTCACCACCTTGGGCGCCGTCACATCGAGCGCCCTCAGGAACGCGAAGCGACGCCAGACGAAGACGAGCCGGGAGCTCGTGAGCGTCTCCTGGCCCCAGCCTGAATTGGGGACAGCGGGAGATGTTGGCTCCGAAAGCAGGGGGCTGGGCACCCCGACATCCACGTACAGCCACCGCTCGCGGAACCCAGGCGCGGGCTGAGGAAGACTGAAATCAATCCCTGAAGCCGATGTTTCTGGTGCGGCAATGAAGCTCACGCACCCCGAGCATTGGGTGGGGTTGACGAGGCACAGAGAGAAGAAGTGACGTAGCAAGGCAACTGAAGGAGAGATGCCCATCATTGCCTCAGAGACAAAGGCGAAGACGGCAAGAAGAGTAATGGATTCAGGACCCAAATGCATCATATGGATCTGGTAATGGGAAAGCACAGCATTGAAGAAATTGGAAAAGGTGGAACCAGTCCCGCCCATTGTAGGCCAAAGAAAGTACCGGACCTCGGTGACTATTCTGTCAATGGAGAAGTGAGACGCGGGCCAGGCCATCGTCCTCCTGCACTCGTTGAAGATAGTGGCCAGAGCAGAGCTGACCTTGCCCAAGCCTTCTCGGTTGAGTATGATCGACCGATCGACGGCAGGAGCCGCCGACGACGGCGAGCGAGGCGGAGGCACGGGTTTCTTCCCTTTCCCCTTCTTCGTCGGAGCCATGGCGACGGAAGGGGGGAGGATTCGAGATTGGATTGGAAGCGGAGACTGGAGCTTGAGAGGAGGAAGAGCAGGGGATGGATGAAGTAGCAAAAAGAGGGACGACTGTGTGCAACCACGGGTCCGCCTAGCTGGGCGCAAAATAAGGAGGCGTGGGGGAACAGTGCCGCCCACGTCCAATCAACCGCCACGCGGCGCCCGAGGCCGCAGGCTGTTAGGTTGTTAGGGCGCTGACTTGCCCCTTCGCTTCTCTGCTCAGCCAAGTCCAGGCGCGCCTTGGGCCCGGGGGCTACTGTCGGCGTTCTGGGAACGGGGATCCCCAGACTTGCCTGCCTGCGGCCTACGGCGTGGCTCAAGGGGTGGCCCATCAAGGCCCATCTTCATCAGCATAAGCTCAGGACCCTCGCGAGGGGCCAAGCCTCGCGGGGCGGACAACTGGGAGCTTCCTCAGGCACGACCTCGTCAGGCGGGCTCGCGAGGAGGCGGAGAGATCAAGGCGGGGTACCTCACGAGGTGCCCATGACGCAAGCCATGACAACCAAGGCCGCCAGGCGGGCGCTAGCCCGCGCAGTGTCCTCCTTTCCTCCTTGGTGCAAAGGGAGCAAGCGCAGGCGAGAGCATCAAGTGTACTAGATGTTCCCCTTCAAAATGGCCAATTGTTGGCGCCCTTCCCGCTCAATATTTGGGAAGAGGCCCAGGGCCTTTGCCTATAAATAGGACTAGCCACCCACAGGGTAGGGGCAGCTGGATCTAGAGATCTAGAAATCTTGGAGATCGCATAGAAAGAGAAAGAGAGAGAGAGAGAGCGACTGAACTCCCCCCTAGCAGTTCCTCGCACCAGCCAAGAACAGACCCTCGCGAGGTTGTTCTTCCTTGTATTGTTCATCATCATCAGCCCCAGAGGCAATCCACCACACGACAAACTAGAGTAGGGTATTACACCACAATGGTGTCCCGAACTAGTATAAACCCTGTGTCTCTTGTGTTGTTCTTTTCATAGCTTAGATCCTAGCGAGGCGGCGAGGTGCAGGTAGGTAGAGGGCGAGATCTCCGCGCGCACCCTAGTGTTCGAACCTAGAGGGTCTGCCGGAACCCGAAATCTGACATTTGGCGAAACCCTAGAGGCTGGAGTTGAGGAAATTGAAGATAAAGACGTGGATATTGGATGCACTACGCCTGTGATGAATGATGACTTTTGGGAAAGTCAGCATCCCAATTCTCCACTCTTCACCCCAATCCAACAAATTCCTCAGTCCCCTGCACCAACGGTTCAAATGGGCTCTGAAGAAACTCATCCCAACTCATCCGTGCATGAAGAAATTCCAGCCACTAGTGCTGAAGAACCTGCTGCTGCTCATCCTATGAACACGCAGACTGCATATGCAGAGGAACCAGAAAATCCTCAGCCTGAAGAACCTGAGATTGCGATTCCTGAGGTCGTGATGCAACTCACTGTCACTCCACTGCCAAAGCCAAAGAATCCATTCTCAACAAAGCAAAAGTTCAAGGCTGAAGATTTCTTCGGCGAGCATGTGTTCTTCACTGACTACAACCCTTATGACTCTGCTCGCATAAGGAAGAGGCGTTTCTGGACTGCTAGTCAAGCCAACTTCTATTTCCTTTGTGCTATTCAACAAATACAAAGTCTTCGATCATGCACATATTCCTCACGTGGACATGGAATCTCTGCCAGGCTTCGAGCCAGTCCTCAGTGTTCTTCACGATGCTGGTTTGCTGAATTTCTGACCGACATCTCGTGATTGGTATGAAGAACTCATTCTTCAATTCTATGCGACGCTGCACATCACCGGAGACTCTAAAGATGTGAACTCATGGGTATTGGACTTGGATGACGTAAAATACTCACTACAAAGGCACACAAGAATCAATTGCTTCGTGCCCTCCCACTCAGTCCTCCTCTTGACGGTGCTCGTTGCATCTACAACGAACCTGAGCTTTCAAATCATTACATGCAAGTGCTGATGAAGCCTTTGAAGCCAGGGCAGGCCCCACGAACCAAATTCTTCGTCAAGGAATTACTATATGTGCCTCGGACTGTCTATCGCATTCTGACGAAGACAATGAGTCCAATCAAAGGCCACGACTCAAATGATGAAGAAGTCGTTGGCATCATGAATAATATGCTTTTCAATATCATTCATGGTGTTCCCGTCAACTTCCATGATTTCTTCATGAGGACTCTGGCAAACATTGCTATGTCACCTTTTGAGCTGAAGCCTTTTGCACCATGGATTATGAGGTTCATCAGGACAAGGTCTTCACTCAACTACGAGGTTGATACTCTGAACCACTGCAGCTACTTGCCTCCAATTGAAGTCCTCAAACGGACATTTTCCTCGGCTGATGACAAAGGCAAGGCAATTGCTGTGATAGATGATCAATTTCGCAAAGGTGCATCCTACTCCACCAATGATGACTCTGCCACACATGACTCTGCCGCCAATACCTCAGCCAAGCAAAATCCTCAAGCCAGAGCACCCAGGGTGATGACTGATCGTGAGTTACTCCTCAGTCTTAATCAGAAGGTTGATCGCAATCATAAATGGGTCAAGCGTCAATTTGGTTCAATTCTTCACAACATGACCTCAACACACAATGCAGTGAAGAAAAACCAATACTACCTCCATGAAACCTTCAACCGTACAGGGTTGTTCTATCTCATCTCTGTTAGCAGAAGATCTGAAGAACATGGGTCTCAAGGAAGAATTTGACTGGTCTGCACCTCCACCGAAGAAATTCAAGAAGGTCAAGGTTCCTTCCTTGGTGGCTGTCGGTGTCAAAACCGGCGGATCTCGGTTAGGGGGTCCCGAACTGTGCGTCTAGGTGGATGGTAACAGGAGACAAGGGACACGATGTTTTTACCCAGGTTCGGGCCCTCTCGATGGAGGTAATACCCTACTCCTGCTTGATTAATATTGATGATATGGGTAGTACAAGAGTAGATCTACCACGAGATCAAGGAGGCTAAACCCTGGAAGCTAGCGTATGGTATGATTGTTCTGTCCTACGGACTAAAACCCTCCGGTTTATATAGACACCGGATAGGTTAGGGTAACATAGAGTCGGTTACAATGGTAGGAGATCTACATATCCGTATCGCCAAGCTTGCCTTCCACGCCAAGGAAAGTCCCATCCGGACACGGGACGAAGTCTTCAATCTTGTATCTTCATAGTCTTGGAGTCCGGCAGTGACTATAGTCCGGCTATCTGGACACCCCCTAGTCCTGGACTCCCTTAGTGGTCAGCTCCTATTCTTCATCGCGCAACACTGATGAAAATGAAGAATTGGACGACACTGTGGCAGGCCCTACTACGACAACCGACCCCGACAACGCTGGCGCTCCTTCATCAACTTGAAATTCTTCAGGGGCGTTAGTCCTCAGTTTCAATCCTTTTGGTCATTCGATGACAAGGGAGAAATTTGAGTTAGTCTTCAAGCGGGTCTACTATATGGGCGTTTTTTGCTAAGTTACAACTCTCGTTCTTCTGAAACTTTATTGGATCGAGTTGTAATCTTAAACCCGATGGTGCTCTGATACTTTTGATGTGTTCCTATGCATGCTTATTCCTCATTATATGTCAATACACGCATGCTGAATTACATCAGTCACCATATTTCATCATGCATTTCAAATTGTTCATATTATATGTCAAATGCGTGTATGAATTACAAGATATAGGGGGAGATCTCCATGATTCAACTCTTCAAATGTGCAATCCCTCAAAAACAAATTCCTCACTATGCACATCTTCAGGGGGAGTTCTTCAATATCTTGCAATCAAATTCCTCATATCAGTATTTACACTTCATATGTTTATCCTCGTTGAAAACTTAACCTATATTGTCATCAATCACCAAAAAGGGGGAGATTGTAAGTGCATCTAGTGCGCCTTAGTGATTTTGGTGTATTGAAGACTTATAGGTTAAGGGACTAATGTGTTTATGAGTGTACACAGGTCTATAAGTCTATGAGGAGTTTGATATTTACAAAGAAAGTTGACCCCTAAAAATGAAATTCTTCGACTGAAGACTTTGATATTCTGAAGACTTTCTGAAGACTATGAAAGTGAAGAAATTGGTGTGACCTTGAAGACTTGGTATTCATTTGAGGAACATGAAGCGAGAAGACTTTTTTTTCGTAGTTTCGTTTCTCTCTTTCTTGAGTCATAGGAAACACCGTACTGTTAAAGGGGGTCGAGGAAATACTAAGGAAAAATTTCCATGTGATGCTCAACTCAAAATCCTACACCTACCAATCCCTTCGAGTGAAGCCTTTGGAAATCTCATTCAGTTCAGTCAATTTCGTAAGTGACAGAGACAAAGTTCTTCTGGCCGCTGAGGAATTTGTTCTGACTGAGGAGTTAGGAATTCGCCAGTGCGGATTGCCTACACAGTGAGGAACATGATAGCCCTGAGGAATTTGAGAGTCAAATTTCCGACCGTTGTTGTGCTATGCGCCAGCTGTCCCAAAATATCTTATCCACCTAATGGTCATATCATTGAAGGGCATTTATGTCTTATCATGTCGGGCTGCTCCCTAGGCTATAAATAGCCGCCCCCTACAACCACTAGCTGGTTGGCTGCTCCGAGAGAACTTGACACTTGTTATTCGAGAGCAACCCATCCTCCGAGGACTTTGAGCGTAAATCATCGAGTGAGGAAAAACCCAAAAACCAAACCCCTACAAACCCAAAGTGATTGAGCATCACTGAAGAGATTGATCCTGCATGGATCCGACGCTTGTTACCTTTGAAGACTGTGCTTCTTCCAGATGGTTAGGCGTCATGGTCTAGAGCATCAAAGAGGAATTGTGGATCACCGAGTGACCGAGTCTGTGAAGGTTTGGAACTCGCCTGAAGACTTACCACAAGTGATTGGACGAGGTCTGTGTGACCTTAGTTCAAGGAGAATACGGTGAGTACTTGGTGTCCTGAGCTGCATGCTCAGCGACTGGGTGTCCAGGACTGTGTGTCCTCGAGTTTAAATACTCAGCCGCTTCCAACAGACGCATAACCGAGACAATTGTTGGAACTGGTCTACCAAATCATTGTCTTCACCAACCTAATCGGGTTCTATTTCCTCAACTCTTTCATTTCCTCATAAGCGTGTTGAGTGTTTGTTCATATCTGTGTTTGAAGACTTTGATCAAGACTTTCTCAATTTCCTCAGTTCAATTTCTTGATCTATTTGTCTTCATCTTGTGTTATCCTATGTTTACGCTTTACGTACTGTGATTGTCTTCATTTCAGCAGATGATGACCATGCCCGCATTCTGTTATGCTTACTTCGAGTACTTATTCCATCGCAAGTAGTTCTTCGCTAAGGAATTTCCTTACCGCAAATTCCTCAAGAAAGAATTCATAAAAATCGCCTATTCACCCCCTCTAGTCGATATAACGCACTTTCAATTGGTATCGAGTGAGGTACTCCCTTGTTACGTGTGATTTTGGTTTAACCACCGGAGTTTTAGTTATGTCGCACTGCAGGTATGAAGAAAGTGACATGCCCTATCTTTGTTGTCATGATTATCCCAAGTGGAAGGCCATGATGAGGAAGCGCCTCATGGCAATGGGCTGACAAGTTGTGGACCGTCACTGAAATTGGTCTTACTGATCTATGCAAGATGGCGAATGCAGATGATATTCGCAAGTACACTCAACTTGACATCATGGCGAAGGATATCATCTGTTCCTGCCTATCTAGAGAAGAATTCAAGTGCATTATGCATCTTTGCAATGTGAAGCTTATCTGGGACCGAATCTCCGACGTCTATGAAGGTCATCGAACCCGTCATGATCCTTGGTTTGAGGACTTCAAGGAATCTCTCAAAACGATGACTTACGAACCAGAATCATCATCTTCTGCATCATGTCTCATGGCAAAGGGTGATAAGGTAACCGAATGTTCCTCATCCGAGTTTAGTGACGATGAATCTGATGATGATGGATCTGATGATGATATTGAACCTAGCTATACCAAGCTTGTTTGTATTGCCACCAAACAACAACATGCCTTGGAAAAGGTTCAAAACATGCTAGATAAAAGTGATGATATGTTGGGTGAAGAAATGGATCGCACTAAAGCCCTGACTGAAAATCTTCAGAGACTTCAGTCTAGGTTTGATAGCCTTCAAGGTCATCATAACACTCTCTTGTGCGATCATGAGAAACTTTCTTATGAATTTCTTCAAAGAAAGCAAGATCTTGAGAAGCTAAGAGTGAGTTATGAAGTTCTTTAGAAGGAGCGCGTTTCATTACTTGCTCAACAAATCAGAGCTTCTCATGAAGAATTTGTTCCTCCATGCTTAAAGTGCATTGAACGTGAATCTGCTAATTCTTCACCTGAATGTTCAAATGCTTCAACTGTTACAAATTCTTCACTTGCCTCTGCTATCACTAATTCCTCATCTGAGGACATTGCTAGTATCACTGACAATGCAGGGCTGAAGGAATTGTACATGACAGGCATGTACAAAAGCCTCAAAGGGCATCAGACTCTTTGTGATGTGCTTAAAAAGAAGAGCCTCAACAGGAACCCTAGGAAAGAGGGTATTGCCTTTGAGAGGAAACTCAATCTTGATGGAACATATTGGAAGCCCGAGCGGTACTCCAAAACCTCATGGGTTGCTTTGCAAAGGGACCTCCAATTGATCCATCTAACTTATCCGGCTTTACATGTGAATCTCCTCATTCTTCCGATGAGTCATTTGACTCCAACTATAAACTGTTCAAAAATCAGAATGGTGAAGTATTTGCTAGATATGTTGGCACTAAGCTGCAGAACGGTTCTCCTATGAAGAAAATATGGGTTCCCAAGAAGTGCCTTGAAAGTCTTCAGTGAATGTCCTCATGACACCACCTGAAGAATAGGAACCCCAGATCAAACTCTTCATATGGACCAAAGTCGTCATAGGGATCCAAGTCCTCATACGGACCAAAGTCCTCACGTGGATCAAATTCCTCAAAAGGATCAAAGTCCTCATAGGATTATCATCGTGCTAACAACTCGGTTTCGCAGGTATAGCTAAGGGCTATGAATATGTGCTTTATTCTTCAAACCAATATGTTCATAAGTCCTTGAAGAATTTCTCTGCTTATTCATATGCTTACCCTAACCCCTCTTATGTGAAACGAAATGGATTGGCATCTATGCCACCATTCTCATATGGAGATTGCAGAGTGATGAACTCTTTGCCACCCCTTCAGATGTGGGTGGTGAAGAAAAAGAACTAATTTCCTCTGCAGGGTCAGGTCTCCAGACGTGCTTTAACGTCTAAAGAATTTGCTGGGGACCTGACAATAATGCCTGAAAGGACACATGCTAATCATGAAGAAATGAACTTTCATTTCACACGTCCTCATACTGCTATATCTGCTTTACTGCTTGATGAAATTCATCTGATGAAATTGATATCATATTCTTCACTGATGAAGTATATGAGATCGTAAGTTGCACTAATTCATCTGCAGGATGATCAACCCGAAGCGAATGCGTGGGTCCTCGATAGTGGATGTACAAATCACATGACTGGTGACAAGAATCTATTGATGGATGCTCCCTTATCACCGTCACATATGAAGCATATCATCTTTGCTGACAAAGGCAAAAGTCAGGTATTGGGTCTTGGTAAGGTTGCGATCTCTAAGGACATACACATGGACAAAGTCATGCTTGTTGGGTCCTTAGGATACAACCTCATCTCAGTCTCAATGCTTTGTGATCTTGATATGGTTGTTGTCTTTGGCAAGTATCGTTGTGTTGTGATCATGGAAGCTGAAAATTCCAAAGTCTTTGAAGGCTTTAGGAGAGGAGACTTGTATATTGTTGATTTCTCTACAGGACCACAACCAGCCGTGTGTCTACTTGCAAAAGCTTCAGAAGGCTGGCTATGGCATCGACGACTTGGTCACGCAGGCATGAGGAATTTGCACACGCCATGCGAAGAAGAAGCATGTCATTGGCATTGAAAATGTCAAATTCCTCAAGGATCACTTATGTGGAGCCCGTGAAGCTGGAAAGATGACCAAGGCCAAGCATCCAAAGAAAGACTATCATGACCACTACTCGTCCATTCAATTGCTTCACATGGACCTCTTTGGTCCTAATCATTACTCAGCAGTCACTAATGATGCATCTCTATATGGCTTTGTTATTGTTGATGATTACTCTCGTTACACATGGGTACACATTGTCACTTACAAAAATGAAGTGCAGGAAGTCTTTAAACGAATTTCCTCGAGGGCTTCAACCAACTTTGGTGTGAAGATCAGGCACATCAGGAGTGACAATGGAACTGAGTTCAAGAATTCCGGTCTTCATGACTATCTTGATGAACTTGGTATTACTCATGAGTTATCTGCTCCTTATACTTCTCAGAAAAATGGCGCTGGAGCGCAAGAATGTAACTCTTGTTGATATGGCTCGCACTATGCTTGATGAATACAAAACGCCTCATCGCTTTTTGGATTGATGCAATTGATACCGTGTGCCACATCATCAACAGAGTATATCTTCACAAATTCTTCAAGAAGACTGCCTATGAACTCCTCACTGACAAGAAACCCAATGTGAGTTATTTCAAAGTCTTCGGTGCGAAATGTTGGATTAGAGATCCTCATCACAATGCTAAATTTGCACTGAAAGCACATGAAGGTTTTATGCTTGGTTATGGAAAGGACTCGCACACCTATAGAGTCTTCAACAATGTTCTTTACAAGATTGTTGAAACTACTAGATGTGTGGTTTGATGAAACTAATGGCTCGCAGAGAGAGCACCTACCTTCTGTGATAGATGAACCAGCACCTGAGGAATCTATCAAGTTCAAGGCAACTGAGCATGTCATTCCTACTGAAGAATCTGCTGAAGAATTCATTCCTGAACGTGAAGAACGCCGGTGATGCACTGAAGATAATGTCAAGAAAATGGTGTTGAAGAAAATGCTGATCAAATTCCTCGACGACAACCAGCTCATCCTCACGTTGCAAAAGAAGTGCAAGTTGACAAGATCATCGATGACATTGAAGCACCATGTCCTCTCACACGCTCAAAAGCTTCACATTTATCTAACTTTTGTGGGCACTATGCTTTTGTCTCTATCACAGAGCCCACTAAGGTAGATGAAGCATTTCTGGAGCCTAAGTGGATTCAGGCCATGCAAGAAGAATTACATCAATTCGAGCTCAACAACGTCTAGGAACTGGTCAAACGTCCAGATCCTCGCAAGCACAATATCATTGGCACAAAGTGGATCTACCGCAACAAGCAAGATGAAAATGGCCTTGTGGTGAGGAATAAGGCGACTTGTAGCTCAAGGCTACACAGAGTTGAAGGAATTGATTTCGATGAAACTTTTGCACCTGTTGCTAGACTTGAGGCTATTCGCATATTACTTGCTTATGCTAACCATCATAATATCACTCTATATCAAATGGACGTGAAAAGTGCATTCCTCAATGGTAAGCTTGAGGAATAAGTATATGTTGCTCAACCCCCGGGTTTTGAAGATCCAAAGAATCCCGACAAAGTCTTCAGACTCAACAAGGCCCTCTATGGCCTCAAGCAGGCCCCTCTGGCGTGGTATGATACTTTGAAGGAATTCTTCGTGAAGAATGGCTTCACACCCGGTTCACTCGACCCTACTCTCTTTACTAAATCTTATGATGGTGAACTATTTGTGTGCCAAATATGTGTTGATGATATTATCTTTGGCTGTACTGACCAACGTTATAGTGATGAATTTTCCTATATGATGAGTGAAGAATATCAAATGTCTATGATGGGAGAGTTGAAATTCTTTTTAGGTCTTCAAATTCGTCAACAACAAAATGGCATATTCATATCTCAGGAGAAATACCTCAAAGATGTTACGAAGAAATTCGGCATGCAAGATTGCAAAGGCGTCAAAATTCCTATGCCCACAAATGGCCATCTATGCAATCGATGAAAATGGTATTGACTTGATCACAAGGTATACCGCTCCATGATTGTTCTTTATTGTACTTATGTGCATCTAGGCCAGATATAATGCTTAGTGTTTGCATGTGTGCCTGATTTCAAGCTACACCGAAGGAATCACACCATAAGGCTGTGAAGCATATTCTTTGATATCTAGCTCACACACCAACACTAGGATTATGGTACCCCAAGGGTTCTATTTTTGATCTCATTGGATATTCTGACTCTGACTATGCTGGTGATCGTGTGGACCGCAAGTCAACATCTGGTACTTGTCATTTCCTCGGACGATCCTTGGTCTGTTGGTCCTCGAAGAAACAGAACTGTGTATCACTGTCTCATCGGAAGCTGAGTACATTGCTTCCGGCTCTTCTTTGTGCTCAATTGTTGTGGATGAAGCAAACTCTCAAGGACTATGGCATCAAAGTGAATAATGTGCCTCTCATCTTGTGACAATGAGAGTGCCATCAAGATTGCTCACAACCCAATTCAGCACTCGAAGACAAAGCACATTCAGATTCGTCATCATTTTCTTCGTGATCATGTGTTGAAGGGCGACATCTCCATCGAGCATGTGAATACTGAAGAAAAGCTAGCCGATATCTTCACAAAGCCCTTGGATGAGAAGAGATTTAGCAAGTTGCGGTGTGAGCTAAATATCTTAGAATCTTCGAATGTTCTTTGAAAAGGACACACATCCTGGCACTTATGCAAAATTGATGACTTAGATGTGCAACACATGAAGAAACATTTTTCTTCAATCAATGAAGAATAACACTCTAAGTGTGAAGAAATTAATGAAGAATTTGATTCTTAGAACCCTACGACAATTGTACGCGGTGTCTGAAATCATCATTCTTATACGGTGGGTCACGCCACCACCAAAGTTGAAAATCTTCAATTTGAGTTTTCTTCAGTTTTGAAATTCTTCAGTTTTTCAAATTCTTCAACTTTGCAAAATCTTCACTGTTTCCGTTGTTTTTCTTCATTGGCTATATTTATATATATGGGTTTATGTCCTCTACAACATTCACTTATGGCTATTTCTTCAAGTTTCTTTTTCTGCTAAGTGAATGTGATCGGACCCTTCCCCCTCTATGCTATACTCAACCCAATCTATTCACAAATTCTTCATGTGCATTCTATGTGAAACTCGTTCAAAATCTTCACTGTGTCCTTGTCAGCTGAAGAAATTGCGAACAGAACTTTTAACTAATCTTATCCAAATTTTCGGCTTTGCCGCTCAATCCGTTCCGCTTCCTACGTTAGACTTATCTATTCACCCACGATCTTACACGATCTCCACTTTTCGATGCGTGGGTGACACATGTCAGCGAATGAGAAGGGTCAGGGGCACGTTCGTCCAAAATCTTCGGGCGAACAGTTTTTCACCGTGGCTATATATACCCCCTCTCCCCTTCCTCACTTTCTTTACTCTGCTCGACCGCTCTCTCTCTTGCTCGAGCTTCTCAAACCCTAGCGCCGCCGCTACTCCATCGTCGCCGGTGAGGAAGAGCTTCACTGCCTCGACCTCGTTGCCGTCGTACTTTCGCGCCCGACCATGGAAATCTTCACTCCGCCGCCAGTAGTTGTCTTCCTCCGCCCGAGTTAGGGCGTGGGAGATCTGAATCGACGAACTTCTAATCTACACTTCTCAGTTCGTCGTGTTCTTGATTCGGGTAATTAAAAGCTACTTTTATTACTCGCTTTGATTCTCAAACCTTCCTGAAAATCTTCAAAGGTGTTTATTCTTCAAATCTTCACACATATGAACACCTCAAACGTAATATGCTCTTGATTTGTTTCTCTAAGCAATGATTTTTCTTCAAGATTCCTCAATTGTGTGGATCCTCGATCTATACAACTCTGGAACCTAAGACAAAGTTCGCTTAGTGAAATTCTTGAAGGCTCATCTGGTCAAATTCCTCAAACTTGTTCTTTTTAAAAAACCTTCTGAGAACGCATATGACCTCTCCAAATTCCTCGCAACTATACTCTATTCACAGGTACTCATGTCCGCCGCTGAATCACTAGGTTCTCATCAACTTAACTCATTTGCAGAGTTCCTCGAAGAAAAGTTGCATACTTCTTCAGAGAATTCGATTGTTCAAATTCCTCGGCTGAAGAATATGGCAGAAGGAAAGAAGCCCCAGAAAGGAAGAAAGAGGCCTGAGGTCATGACTGCTTTTGGAATACCTGAGGACATATATGCTGACTATTGCACACCTGATGAAGCCAAGTTTGGCAAGGAAAACAAAAATCAGCGCAAGGTGCGCATTCAGAGGATTGAAAGGAGATGGGCAAGGGAATGGAGGGAGTACAGGTATGTTACTCCAAAGTACATGAAGAAATTCGCACTTAATCCTCCATGCCCAAGAGCTCCATTGGCACCTGGCCAAGAAGCTGACCCCACCAGCATCAAGCGTGGTGAGGATTTTCCTGAAGAATGGGCCAAGCGCCAAGCCAAGTTGGCGAGACAAGCCAAAGAAGCAGTGAGGAAATCCAATGAAGACTCTGCTACTGCTGCTGCCACTGAGGTCCCTGTTCAGCCTAGAAAATCAATGGCAAAGAAGCCAGTGCACAAGCCAAGTGCTTCACCAATAGTGCCCTCACGGCCAAAATCCTCAGCAATGCCCTCACGGCCAGAATCTTCAATGCCCTCACAGCCAGTTCCGCATGCTGCTCCTGCTCCTCCCAAATCCTCAACTCCTCCTCCAAAGTCCTCAGCAGCTCCTCCAAAGTCCTCAGCACCTGTGCATCTGGCCACGTGCCAAAGGACTGCATGCATCTCTATTGCCTCTGGTTTCTCAGCAAGTTCCTCAGCTGCACCAAATTCTTCATCAGGCCCCATACTGCTGAAGACTAAGGCAACTGCTGGACGAGGTCCTCGGCCAAGTCCGAAGAAGAAACAGGTTTCCTTCCAAGTGCCATCTGACGATGAAGCTGATGATGATGAACTAGCAGAAATCATCAGAGACCGACAAGTTAGGGCCGCTAGAGCCAAAGGCACACATGTGCCACTGCTTTTGGATCCAAGGGCGATCCTTGAATACATTGATCTATGGCACAAGGATCCAGAGACACCTATGCCTGATTTTCATTTGACTCCTGGACAAAGTCACATGCTCACCCATTTCATCACTTAAGAGAAATGGAAATTTGAGAAGGCAAGGCAGATCAAGAAGGCTCAGTTCAGGAAAGAGAAGTTCCTGAGGAAAAACGTTGTCAAAATGACAACAGAGGAACTCCTCAAGATCCAGTCTGAAATCAAAGCCCTCAGTGATAACTTTGATGCCTATTATGCTGATTGGCAAGGAGCCAAAGTCAGATTTGTCAATCTGACAAATAAGTTCACAAATGTTGAAACCCCAACGCAACAATAAATTCCTCGAGGATGGAGCCTCCGCTCACCTTTCTGAAGAACATGCCAAGATCACGATGATTTTCAGCCTGCTGAAGACAATGCTAGTTCCAGGGCTGATGACTCCATTCCAGCCGCTGAAGAAATCGCCAGGGCATCCATTAGTGGTGCGCCTGAAGAAACTGAAGAAGTCAGGGCAACTACATCAGTTGCGCCTAAGGAAATTCAACCAGATTCCTCAGATCCTCCCGCGCCTACACCAACTCCAATCCTTCCATCTGCATCAGATGTGAAGAAGACCAAGGCTGCAGAGTGAGCTGCAGTGAAGAAAAGGAAAGCATGAACTGCTTCAAATTCTTCAGCCCCGAAGAAAATGAAGCCTATGACAAGCTCTTTTGAAAATCCAATCGATGTTGTTCCAATTTCCTCCATTCCATCAAAGGACCTTGTTCCTTTTGGTGAAGAGTATGAGATCCCAAGCGGATCTGATGAAGAAAGTCATTTTGCTGCTTCGTCAGAGTAGATTGATGAAGAAATTGAAGTGGATGCAATCCCTTCAACCCCAATCATTTCCTCGCCTATGCCTCAGTTCACAGCTGAAGAGGCTGGTGTTGAGGAAATTGAAGATGAAGTCAGCCTACCAATTCTCCACTCTTCACCCCAATCCAACAAATTCCTCAGTCCCCTGCACCAACGGTTCAAATGGGCTCTGAAGAAACTCATCCCAACTCATCCGTGCATGAAGAAATTCCAGCCACTAATCTTTGAAGAACCCGCTGCTGGCGATCCTATGAACACGCAGATCGCATATGAAGAGGAACCGAGAAAATCCTCAGCCTAAAGAACCTGAGATTGCGATTCCTGAGGTCGTGATGCAACTCACTGACACTCCACTGCCAAAGCCAAAGAATCCATTCTCAACAAAGCAAAAGTTCAAGGCTGAAGATTTCTTCGGCGAGCATGTGTTCTTCACTGACTACAACCCTTATGACTCTGCTCGCATAAGGAAGAGGCGTTTCTGGACTGCTAGTCAAGCCAACTTCTATTCCTTTGTGCTATTCAACAAAGACAAAGTCTTCGATCATGCACATATTCCTCACATGGACATGGAATCTCCGCCAAAGCTTCGAGCCGGTCCTCGATGGTCTTCACGATCTTTGGTTTGCTGAATTTCTGCATCGACATCTGTGGATTGGAATGAAGAACTCATTCTTCAATTCTATGCGACGCTGCACATCACCGGAGACTCTGAAGATGTGAACTCATGGGTATTGGACTGGATGACAGAAAATACTCACTACAAGGCACCAGCAACTGAATTGCTTCGTGCCCTCCCACTTAGTCCTCCCCTTGATGGTGCTCGTTGCATCCACAATGAACCTGAGCTTTCAAATCATTACATGCAAGTGCTGATGAAGCCTTTGAAGCCAGGGCAGGCACCTTGAACCAAATTCTTCGTCAAGGAATTACTATATGTGCCTCGGACTGTCTATCGCATTACAGCGAAGACAATGAGTCCAATCAAAGGCCACGACTCAAATGATGAAGAAGTCGTTGGCATCATGAAGAATATGCTTTTCAATATCATTCATGGTGTTCCCGTCAACTTCCATGATTTCTTCATGAGGACTCTGGCAAACATTGCTATGTCACCTTTTGAGCTGAAGCCTTTTGCACCATGGATTATGAGGTTCATCAGGACAAGGTCTTCACTCAACTACAAGGATGATACTCTGAACCACTGGAGCTACTTGCCTCCAATTGAAGTCCTCAAACGGACATTTTCCTCGGCTGATGACAAAGGCAAGGCAACTGCTGTGATAGATGAAGGCATTTGTCCATTGGATGGTCAATTTCGCAAAGCTGCATCCTGCTCCGCCAATGATGACTCTGCCACACATGACTCTGCCGCCAATACCTCAGCCAAGCAAAATCCTCTAGCCACATCACCCAGGGTGATGGCTGATCGTGAGTTACTCCTCAGTCTTCATCAGAAGGTTGATCGCAATCATAAATGGGTCAAGCGTCAGTTTGGTTCAATTCTTCACAACATGACCTCAACACACAATGGAGTGAAGAAAAACCAATACTACTCCATGAAACCTTCAACCGTACCTGGGTTGTTCTATCTCATCTCTGCAGCGCAGAAGATCTGAAGAACATGGGTCTCAAGGAAGAATTTGACTGGTCTGCACCTCCACCGAAGAAATTCAAGAAGGTCAAGGTTCCTTCCTAGGTGGCCAGCTCCTATTCTTCATCGCGCGACACTGATGAAAATGAAGACTTGAACGACACTGCGGCAGGCCCTACTACGACAACCGACCCCGACAACGCTGGCGCTCCTTCATCAACTTGAAATTCTTCAGGGGCGTTAGTCCTCAGTTTCAATCCTTTTGGTCATTCGATGACAAAGGGGGAGAAATTTGAGTTAGTCTTCAAGCGGGTCTACTATATGGGCGTTTTTTTTGCTAAGTTACAACTCTCGTTCTTCTGAAACTTTATTGGATCGAGTTGTAATCTTAAACCCGATGGTGCTCTGATACTTTTGATGTGTTCCTATGCATGCTTATTCCTCATTATATGGCAATACACGCATGCTGAATTACATCAGTCACCATATTTCATCATGCATTTCAAATTCTTCATATTATATGTCAAATGTGTATGAATTACAAGATATAGGGGAGATCTCCATGATTCAACTCTTCAAATGTGCAATGCCTCAAAAGCAAATTCCTCACTATGCACATCTTCGTGGGAGTTCTTCTATATCTTGCAATCAAATTCCTCATATCAGTATTTACACTTCATATGTTTATCCCGTTGAAAACTTAACCTATATTGTCATCAATCACCAAAAAGGGGGAGATTATAAGTGCATCTAGTGCCCCTTAGTGATTTTGGTGTATTGAAGACTTATAGGCTAAGGGACTAATGTGTTTATGAGTGTACACAGGTCTATAAGTCTATGAGGAGTTTGATATTTACAGAGAAAGTTGACCCCTAAAAATGAAGTTCTTCGACTGAAGACTTTGATATTCTGATGACTTTCTGAAGACTTTGAAAGTGAAGAAATTGGTGTGACATTGAAGACTTGGTATTCATTTGAGGAACATGAAGCGAGAAGACTTTTGTTTTTGTAGTTTCGTTTCTCTCTTTCTTGAGTCATAGGAAACATCATACTGTTAAAGGGGGTCGAGGAAATACTAAGGAAAAATTTCCATGTGATGCTCAACTCAAAATCCTACACCTACCAATCCCTTCGAGTGAAGCCTTTGGAAATCTCATACAGTTAAGTCAATTTCTTCAGTGACCGAGACGAAGTTCTTCTGGCCGCTGAGGAATTTGTTCTGAGTGAGGAGTTATTAATTCGCCATTGCAGATTGCCTACACAGTGAGGAACATGATAGCCCTGAGGAATTTGAGAGTCAAATTTCCGACCGTTCTTTATCTTTGTCGCCAGCCGTCCCAAAATATCTTATCCACCTAGCGGTCATATCATTGAAGAGCATTTATGTCTTATCATGTCGGGTTGCTCCCTAAGCTATAAATAGCCGCCCCCTACAACCACTATCTGGTTGGCTGCTCCGAGAGAACTTGACACTTGTCATTTGAGAACAACCCATCCTCGGAGGACTTTGAGCGAAAATCATCGAGTGAGGAAAAACCCAAAAACCAAACCCCTAAAAACTCAAAGTGATTGAGCATCACTGAAGAGATTGATCCTGCGTGGATCCGATGCTTGTTACCTTTCAAGGTTGTGCTTCTTCCAGACGGTTAGGCGTCATGGTCTAGAGCATCCAAGAGGAATTGTGGATCGCCGAGTGACCGAGTCTGTGAAGGTTTGGAAGTCGCCTGAAGACTTACCACGAGTGATTTTACGAGGTCTGTGTGACCTTAGTTCAAGGAGAATACGGTGAGGACTTGGTGTCCTCGAGCTGCGTGCTTTCGCCGATTGGGTGTCCGGGACTGTGTGTCCTCGAGTTTAAATACTCAGCCGCTCCAACCAGACGTACAACTGAGACAGTAGTTGGAACTGGTCTACCAAATCATTATCTTCACCAACCTAACTAGTTCTATTTCCTCAACTCTTTCATTTCCTCATAATTGTGTTGAGTGTTTGTTCATATCTGTGTTTGAAGACTTTGACTGAAGACTTTCTCAATTTCATCAGTTCAATTTCTTGACTGCTTTGTCTTCATCTTGTGTTATCCTGTGTTTACGCTTTCTGTACTCTGTGATTGTCTTCATTTCATCATGATGACCATTCCTGCATTTTGTTATGCTTACTTCTGAGTACTTATTCCGCTACAAGTAGTTCTTCGCTAAGGAATTTCCTCACCGGCAAATTCCTTAGTGAAGAATTCATAAAAATCGCCTATTCACCCCCCCTCTAGTCGATATAACGCACTTTCAGCGAGGCGGCGAGGTGCAGGTAGGTAGAGGGCGAGATCTCCGTGTGCACCCCAGTGTTCGAACCTAGAGGGTCTGCCGGAACCCGAAATCCGACAGCATGGAGCCGACCCCAATGATTTTAAACTTACAGGCACAGTACATGCTATCTAGACTACTCTACACATGAAACTGCCACACGAGCGTCCGGACGGTGCTTGGCTCTTCGCCTCTTTGGGAAGTCGAACAATGATGGTGTACTACTGCACTGGAGGAGTACTACAAGACGCCGCCATCGGCACCGATTGAACTGCTGCATGTCCACCGCGTGCGGGAGGGAGAGCATGTAGCGAAAGCTTCTCCTAGTATTGCCAGCCACCACGCTCATGGGCGAGGAGGGACGCTCCTGTCTTTGCGTGTATGACAGGTGGGCCCGACAGGTGTGTGGCCAACCTGTCATACAGCCAAAGGCAGGTGCAGTTAAGTCCGCGAGGGAGAGGATAATCAAACTTCTCGTTGATGTACGAGTTGACGCGACACATCAAAGCACCGCACTCGATATATTTCAATAATTTGTGTTTACCGATGCATTAATTACAACGCATTCATGCATGCCGTGACTCTTCTTTTGATAGTACTTGCATGTGTTGATTTAATGCACCTTGAAGGATGGTTGTGCACGAGGAGGGCGAGATCATGCAGACCGAACAGGAACAGGACCCGATGATGGAGCTCTCTAAGGTCTCGATGGACCTCACCGTCCTCCACTGCCCCTTGTGCCTCTGCCCCTTGACGCCTCCAGTGTATGAGGTTCGAATACACCTCGTCCGTTCGGCGGATTGAGCAAGGTGCGGGTTCTTGATTGATGTGTTGTTGGATTGATTTCTGCAGTGCAAGGGAGGGCACCTGTCCTGCGCGAACTGCCGCGTCGAGCGCCTCGGTAACCAGCAGCAGTGCCAGAAGTGCGAGCGCGGCGGTGGCTTCGACGTGTGGAACACGGCGGTGGACTCCGTCCTTTCGTCGGTGACGGTGGAGTGCCCGCACGAAGGCTGTGGGCTCTACGTCACTTACCACAAGCTCGCCGATCACCAGAGCGTGTGTCCGCTCGCACCCTGCAAATGCCCCTGCGTCTGCTCGCAGCTACGAAGGCCCGGCCACGGCGCCTACCACCACATCAGCACCGCGATCCCATGCCCGCATGCACAAGATCCAAGACGGCAAGGTGCTCCAGCTGCAAGTGTTAATTGCCGGAGCCACGGCTCTTTTGTTTATGCGGAGGAGGACCGCCAGACGTTTTTCTTGGTCGGTGGCGTGCTCGACATCGGCGCGCCTATCGCCGTGGTTTGGCTGCGTCGCATCGAGCGGGGCGCCCCCACCGCCGCACTACTTGGTCAAATCAGGCGAACGGCCCGCCGAGGGAGCCCAAAGGCACGACCGACGCTGTCAAGGTGGAAATGGAGGTGACAAGCAGCAAGGATCCCGACGACATCGACGCAAGGTGAGCTGACCTTCTTGACAGTTCCGCCCAAGCCACTGGCCGGGCTAAGCTTGTGTCCCTCCACATTCAGATTGACAAGCTCATGTCCTAAATGTTTTGACAGTGCCTTCTGTTTATCTTAGTAATATGCTAATATAGGGATTACCTTGGTCTACTTTAGCTTAAGAAATGGTCGGTTTTGGTGGCGCTGCAAGAATTACTTTGACATCAGATCAGTAATTTCCAACAGTCGAACGGATATTTTGTGTCTGTTGGATATAAAGTTCCTTTGGGTAAGAGTACTACTTGTCCTCAAAATGGATAAAAGGAGATGTATGTAGACGTATTTTAGTTCTAGACACGCCCTTTTATCCATTTTGATGACAAGCACTCCCTCCGTTCCACAATACATGCCTTCCATTTGTTAAAATATAGATGTATCTAGACATGTTTTAGTATATAGGTACATCCATCATAGAGCCAATCGGATGGTTGAGAACACTACAATTCGTAGCTGAGATGCGTGTGTGACTCCCAGATGCAGAGGCGGGGTCATCATCCTCCTTTTCGAGAAAAAACAGACGCGTGTGTGAGAGGACGAGTGCGTGCGTGCACCTCTTCTCTTCCTGTATAACGCACTACTAAACTCAGAGTACAAGTTTTTGAGCTTGCGTCTCGTCACATTCAAATTACTCCACGCTATATTGAATTGCAAACCTGTTCACACCGATCACAACCTAAACGGTTTCCCACTTAGGAGCGTATTAGTACCACGCTAGTATATTGAATTCCAAACCTGTTCACACAGATCACAACCTAAACGGTTTCCCACTTAGGAGCGTATTAGTACTCGATTATAAATACTAGTGTGCCAAGATGACTGCAGATTCCTCCTCAACTCCTCATCCACAAAAACAAACAAGTCATTCAGCATCCTTCCCTTGCGTCTGCCATGGACAGCGTGAGTTCTGGGTCGAGAGATTGCTACCAGGGAGAGGCAAGCATGGAAGCGGAAGCACGAGAGATGTCCTGCCTCGCTGCGAGAGCAGCCGACATGTCCTGCCGCGCGGAAGTAGCAGCACAGAGGTCCTGCCGTGTCGTCGATGCAGCAGACTGGTCTGGCCGCGCCGCGGAAGCAGCAGAGATGTCCCACCGTGCCATGAATGCAGCAGAGATGTCCCGCCGCGCCGCGGTGGCCTGGGAAAATTTTCGCGGGCAGGCGACGACTGTTACACGCGCATGCATGCGATCGTCCATAGCCAGATGGATCAGATCTCCGGCTTGGCGAGGTTGCAGGGCGACGTGAAAGCCTCGTTTGTACAGGCTACCGGCGTCATCCGGCAACTAAGGGAGGGCAATGAGAGGCTCCGGGCGAGCGCGACCTCTTGAGGGGAGAAGATCGTGCGAAGTGCAGACCAGCAGGAGGAGACCAGTGCCTTGTTCAATAGGACCGGCGTCATCGTCAAGAAACTTATGGACGAGAATGACATGCTCCGCAACGAGCGCCAAAGGCTGGTGGAGGAATCCGTGGATGTTCTCAAGCAACGTCTTGAGGACACGAAAGAGCTCATCGCCAATCGCCGCGGAGACTAGTTCCCGCGGCCTGCAGCAACCCATCAAGAAAGTAGAGATCAGCAAGCCAGATCCTTGTCTTCCTTCTTCTTTTGCCCTTGTGTATTTCGGGCGTAGCCGCATGTGGCTTTTGTAATTATCTTTCTAATTATGTAAGACAATTAATCGTCCTTATCTTTCTGTGGAAGATCAATGTTGCGAGGCTGGAATGAAGAAAACTCTTGCTGTGGCGACCCTGGTGTTGCTGTTCTTCTAGTTGCTGCTAGGCTTCCTTCAGTTTCCTGGTTTCTTTTGATGTAATAATCAGTTTAGGATGTCGATTGTGTCGTCGGTTGTGAAATGTTGGGTTCTAGCGCGGATGTTTGGCCTTTGTTGACCTCTTGGGATGTTGCGATTTCAATCTGGTACTTTTAGTCCTTCGTGTTAGGCTGGAGTTGTGCTGAACTTCTTGTGAATTGTGGTGGTTTTCAGTAATGAAAATCGGAAGGGCAAGCCCTTCTTTGATAAAAAAAATCTTCCTTATATATTCATCAGTCTTGCTATAAGTCGCAGTAGATGCTATATAGGTCCGTCGGATCTTACATCAAGATCCGTACTTTGTCGATTTTATTTTTCTCTCTTAAATCTCAGTTGAGTGAGACATAGCCACGCCATTAAATGCAGGCTCGGCGCCATTAATGGAGACCTTGGGAGATAGGTGGACGGCAGATGGAGGTCAAAGGGCTCTCCTCCCGGTAAGCACGCAGTAGGGTCCGATCGCACGCCTCTCATACTCAAATAGCTACCTGCACGGGCGCCTCCTAGCTAATAAAAAATGGGGACGCGTGGCGGCACGTAAATGGTACTAGTAAGTAGAACGCCCACGGTTTCAATAATACTTGTGTTTCCGATTGTAACATGACAGCACTTGTTCCAAAATGACTTTGTTGATTGTTAATGTGTGCACCTTCGCAAATCGGACTACAAATTTACCACAACATGTTGGTGCCATGTCATGACACCAAGACAAGTTTCATTATTTTCATGCGTGTTTTGGATTTACAGGAATTAAAAAACCAAGTTTCTCAATGTTTCCAACCCAGCCACGACGCCCAGAATTTTGAATTTCATTCTCATTTCTTGCATGGAACCTAGAAATTTACCCGAGGACACACATGTGATTTTTCAACCAACTTTGGTGCCTTTGGAACATGTGCTTGTATTTCAAATTTGAATTATGCACACAAAGGTGACACGCTCCTCCCGTAACTACTTCTAGCCTTCTTGAGAGAAGCTCCGATTTGCAAGAAGCTTATACCAAAATTTGCTCCTATTCGCCAATTTTTTACCACGGCATGGTACTACCATGACATGACACCATGCCAAGTTTCATGATTTTAAAACCAAGTTTCTCAATGTTCTTGACCGAGCCACGATGCCCAGACGTTTGAATCTTATTCTCATTTTTTGCATCGGAGTAGAAATTCACCCGAGGACACAAATGTAATTTTCAACCAACTTTGGTGCATGGGAGCACGTGCTTGTAGTTCAAATTTGAATTATGCACATTAAATGACCAAAAACTCAATTAATGTGTACGTAAGGCCAAACGAAGCCGGAATAATTCCAAAATTTAATAGGGCACTCATGTAGTTCTATGTTGCCTTTGTAAATAAACTCAAGGGGGACAACATATATCGTTTCGCACTCAAAGGTGACACGTTCCCTCTCAGAACCACGAGCCTTCTTGAGAGAAGCTTCGGTTTGCAAGAAGCTTATACCAAAATCTGTTCCTATTCAGCCATTTTTACCACAACATGGTAGTACCATGACATGACATCCATACCAAGTTTCATAATTTTTAGACGTGTTTTGGATTTACAAGAATTTTAAAACCAAGTTTCTCAATGTTCTCGGTCGAGCCACGATGCCCAGATGTTTTAATTTTATTCTCATTTCTTGCATGGGACCTAGAAATTCACCCGAGGACACAAATGTGATTTTTCAACCAACTTTGGTGTACGAGAGCATGTGCTTGTAGTTCAAATTTGACTTATGCACATTAAATGACCAGAAACTCAATTAATGTATAAAAACAACAAAGGAACCCGGAATAATTCCAAAATTTAACATGGCACTAATGTAGTTCTATGTTGCCTTTGTTAGGAAACTCAAGGGAGGGGGGGTGGCACGTTCCCTCTTAGAACCACGAGCTTCCTAATCGGCCCAATTTTTTATCACAACATGTTAGTGCCATGACATGACTCCATGCCAAGTTTCATTACATGGGTTTAAAATCTAAGTTTCTCGATGTTCTCGGCAGATTCATGACGCCCAGATGTTTGAGTTTCATTCTCATTTCTTCCATGGGACCTAGAAATTCAACCAAGGACACACATGTGGTTTTTCAACCCACTTTGGTGCACCGGAGCATGTGCATGCAATTCATATTTAGATTATGCACATTAAAAGTCCGTAAACTCAATTAATGTATAAAAAGGCCAAATGAACCCAAAATAATTCCAAAATTTAACAGGCACTCATATAGTTCTATGTTGCCTCTGTAAATAAAATCAGGGGAGGAAGCGTATATCGTTTAGCACACAAAGGTGACACGTTCCCTCTCAGAACCACGAGCCTTGTTGAGAGAATCTCGGTTTTGCAAGAGGCTGATAACAAAACTTGTCCCAATTCAGCCAAAAATTATACGTATAAAAACAGGTTTAGATTATCCCAAACATCTCGCTACCTAGACCAATAATGTACTATGATTTAAATTCAACATAAAATGGTTACATATATTTGAATTGGAGAGCGTATGGTACATGTAGTTCATAGTGAAATATGATTACTGCTATATGCATGTCTTTTTGTTATCAAGATAATATTTAAATTATTGTATAACTTGACAACAATCATATTCAAATAAGGAAAATTTATTCAAACTTAGTCCATATGGTAGACGACAATATATATGTTCACATGGTGGAGTAAAATGTTCATATATGATGGAAGATCAAAATGTATGACTACATCAATAATAAACCGCAAGGTCACCTAATGATATATTCGAATTCAACATAACATGGATTCAAAAATTGAAATTCGAGATCATGGCATCTGTAGTCATATAAAAAGGGACATTACTCTTTCATTGTGGGAATTGATTTGTTTTTTGTTGTTGTTGAGGGAAGTGCGGATCGATTTGTACTGTGTAGGGTAATCATGTTCTCCCGATTTTTACATTTTTCTTCTAGTTTTTTCAATGGCATCTATAGCAATATAGTAAAAGGGGAAATGACTCTCTTGTGTATTGTATGATTTTTTTACACGTTAAGTTTGTTCTGCCGAACAAGGAATCCGCACCTTGTTATCCCGAAATTTTCAAGCTCGAGTATCTTTTGTCTCACCTGCTTTGAAACTCCCGCTTCTTCAACCCGCGCGCCTTTGTTATCCCAAAATTTGAAGCGAGAACTTCCTCCTCATCCGAAATCGCTCCCGTAGCCCAGACACACAAAATCCCCCTTCTACCCCTCAGCCGGAAATGAAGCTCCATGTCGCGGTGTCAAAACCGGTGGGGGTACGCTGGTAACTTACCCTACATTTCGGACAAGCGCGTCCCTAAGCTTGGCTCCCCCTCCCCCTTCGCCCCCCCCCCCCCCCCATTCGTACACCGAGGCCGCCAAAACCCGCGAAACCCCATGCTCCTCCGTCGGCCTCCCGACCGCCGCCCAGCCGGAGACTCTTCCCCAACTACGTCGTCCACTGCAACAGCTCGCCGTCCCTCATCCACCGCACCGGATGAGGATCCGTTGTCGATCTCGTCATCCCGCCGGATCAGCTGCCCCCGTCATCCACCTCCAAGGAGATGCCCCGACGTTCGCCTTGTCTATCGCGCCACCTCAATCCCCACAGCACCGTCTTGACCTGCCCCACCGGAACCACAGCACCCTCACCAATTCCTCCAATGAAGCCGAGGCCAACTCGGCGCCACCAAGGAGGTTCTGCATTCACCGCTGCATTTTATCTTTTATTCGATCTCACAGGGCTGCCGGTGCTCGATACCGAGCAGACATGGCGTCTCCATCGATGGCGCCATCGCCGACCACATCATCCACAGTGTTTCTCCCCCATGTCGTTGCTTCCTCAGCGGCGACTTCCACAACGGCACTAGCTACAGCTGCTCCGGCTCTCGCTCGCCGCGCTCGTTTCTGTTCTTTGTCGGTCGCTTGCCTGCTCCTCGCTTTCATTCGTGCTGCTGCTGCTCTTGCTCTCGCTATAGCTTGCTGCTTCTTTGCTGCACGACCTCCGGCAGCTACAGGAGTTGCTACTTTAGCACTCGCTAGCGGTGCTACTGCACGACTTGCTCTCTGCTAGTGCGTTCCCTTCTCGAGCATCTGCTGATTTAGATCACTGCTTCTCTGCTACTAGTGCTCGAACGCCCTAAACATCTGTTGCAATGCTCTGTTACTAGTTCAATCAGTTTCGACAGTAAAATTCAGTTTCGAATGTGAGGTTCATTTTCTTCAGTTAAGTTCAGAGTGAACCGTACTTACAGCATCTGCCGGAGCGGCCGTGGCACGGCTGATGCGTTTTACATCTAGCACTTTTTGGTGATGTATTTTACATCATCTATTGCAGATGATATTAGGGTCCCACTTCAGATTAAAGTTGTCTGTCTTGTCATGCTTCAGCCTCGTCGCCGTACACCTTAGCGGAGCTGCTCCAACGACGGAACTGGCCCATCACGGGCGGAGCAAGACCCTCGGCGCCGCTTCCAGAGGCCTCGGATCTTCTTCCCCGCCTCGACAGTCACACCAACATCATCACCATCCTCCACGTCCAACCCAATGATGCCGAGGTCCACAAGGCTATGCCAAAGAGGTTGTACACTCGTCGCATCACTTTGTTTCTCCATTCCTCTGTTCTTCCAATTCAAGTGAGCCAAACACCTGTGTTGGATGAAATCCTATGTTTCCAAATGCTCTGTTTTGGACGTGCATTGCTATCCTATTCCTGTGTTTTTCCTGTCCCTGCGTTTATAGAATCCTCCAATTCTAAGGAGCCCTTACAGATTTACTTCATTTTCAGATTGGCGTCAAAGAAAACTCTATGTGTTATGTCCTCCTCCTGCCGTGCCATCATCCACCATACCTGAGGTGCACCATCGACAGAAGCGTTCACTGCAGCAGAGATCCCCCCTCCAGACTTTCTTTCGCCGCCTCAGATCATCTTCCCCGTTGCTGGCAGCCATGCCAACTGCATTACCATCATCGACTGAGCAGATGAACCTGAGGACTAGACAGTTCCGGAAGAGAGGTCGCGGTCTTTCGTGTTTTCTTACGTTATACATCGGTTATTATTATTGTTCAATCTTGAGTTTTGAATTGCCCATGGGTCTCATATCGACCCAGCAACAAATAGTATCTGTCTACTATCTGGTTCATCTGGGGTCTTCTATGTGGTTCATGTTGGGTGGGCAACAAACAATAGATGATCCATTGTCTATCTTTTTAAACTGAAGCTATAATCTACCTTCTATCATTAGTTTTGGATCCATCCACTCCTTTGCTACCATCAGTCTTGATTTTTGCATGCACCCCTTAGGCCTTACAAAATCTAACTATATTTTTGATTATGCATGTCAGATTACACAATCGTACTGAACATGTAGAGAAAAAGAGAAGACCGTTGCGTGCGAATATAATGTCATGCAGACGCTGCTCCATGGTGGGCGAAGTGCCCCCCTCTCCTGCATTTCAGCATTGTATTCCAAAGGAAGATAACTGCTCAGATGGAGATTCGTAAGGAAGCGGACCATGCCTGTTTACCACCTGAGGTGTTTGCTCTAACCTGGCATGCTGATGTTGGTCATATCATGCATATGGTGACTTGCATTGTTTACATTATACATCTTATATGTCATCAGCTTAGTTTAGATTTGCTTTGTGTGAATGTGTCGGTGTACTAGAGTAGGGGTACCCTAGTATCCCGTACTGCAGTACCTGACGATTGGAGCACCCATGGCGAGGTTTGCCTCTGCCACCGCTAAGATCCTCCGTGGCTCCTTTGGAGCCATTCAAGAACAAAGTATTTGACTAAGAAGACAAGGCCCTGCAAGAGGAGCTTGCGGGAAGGCCACTCAAGGCATGCAGAAGTTGGGGCCCGGCAAGAGGAGCTTGCGGGAAGGCTCGAGCGCCGACAAGCCTCCAGACGCGACAAGGATTCGGCCGCGGCAAAGGCGCTTGCCACGGCAAGCAACCTCTCTCCGTCTCCGCTCCAGCTCATCCAAAGAACGTGTCGCCATGGGACCATTCCATGCCTGGCGTGTCGAGAGGTCAGTGCAGCCAGCGGAGAGCAGCGATAAGCGGCTGACAAGCTTGCCATCGTGGCGAAGCGGTGGCGCACTGACGGTCTCTGTTGCCTTTGTTAAAGGCGACCGCAGACGGGCATTTATTGCTTTTGTCCCTTGCCGTCGAGTTAGGTATTTTGCACCGCATAATCGTTCAAGTAGGTGTACCAACTCCTGTTTTTACATTTGTATCCTCGCCTATGTTGCCACCTGTCGGAGACCCCTTGAGCATATAAAAGGAGGCCCATGCGCAACGTAGATAGGGTTCGATTCGGTTCGGTTCATTCGACTCACTCGAGACCAGATACGCTCACGCTAGGTTCTGTAGCTCGCATCGCTCCCTAGCAAGAACACAATACATCAAACAAGCAGTAGTAGGAGTTTTATCTCTCCGGAGAGCTCCGAAGCTGGGTAAACTGCTCGTGTGCCTCGCCTCGATCTGCTCTTCGTGCGATCTCCGCCCCCCTCCGAACCACAAGGGGCCTGGTCCGCCGGCCCCATAGGTGTTCGTGGGTACGATCAGCCTCCCCGACAGAATGCCACCTGTTTGGTTTCTATATCATACTCCCACCATTCCTAAATATTTGTCTTTTTAGAGATTTCAACAAGTGACTACATACGGAACAAAATGAGTGAATCTACACTCTAAAATATGTCTATATACATCCGTATGTGGTAGTCCATTTGAAATCTCTAAAAAGACAAATATTTAGGAATGGAGGGAGTATATGGGAATTATGCAATGCCATCTTCTTTAGCCAGGCATCATATACGTGAATCATGCAATGCCATCCTGTTTAGCCAGTCATCATATATGTGAATTGTAGCATGCCATATTTTTTTCCATAATGTGTTCCATTTGTCAGCAATGTTTATACATTCATCTACTCTTCATGTGCATCAGCCATTTGAGTCGGTCATGGGAAAATCTGGAGTGAAAACAAGGTCTTCTGAGCGATCGATTGCTACCGTCGATGCAGATTTCTTGCTGGTTACAAATAGCTCCTCAGAGGAGGATTCAGAGAGAGATGACCAGTCGTATTCCACCCCCCCCCCCTCGAGGTGCATGCTCTAACTTGGCTGGGTCATATTGCTCATATCATGCATATGGTGTCTTGCATTGCCATGCCATCTGCTTAGATTAGACATGCTTTGTGTGAATGCCTCATGTTTGCTTTCTATATCAGATATGTGAATTATGCAATGCCATGTTTTTCAGCCAGTATCATATATGTGAATTATGCACCGCCATGGACCCAGGCATCATATATGTGAATTATCTCTTGCCATATTTTTTTTCATTACGTATTCCATTTGTCGACAATCTGTGTATATTGAATTACTCTTCATGTGTTTCAGCCATTTGAGCCGGTTATGGAAAAATGGAGTGAAAACAAGGTCTTGAGAGCAGTGCAATGGTACTGTTGAAGCATATATCTCGATGGTTATAGGGAGCTCCTCGGAGGAGGATTCAGAGGCAGATGACCAGTGCTATATCCCACCGAGGTGTATGCTCTAAGTTGCAATGTTTATATTTCTCATATGATGCATATGGTGTCTTGCATTGCTTAGTTTAGACATCATATGCAGAATATTGAATTCTATCTGCTTAGTTTAGAGATCATACATGCGAGTGCCAGCTGCTTAGTATATCAATCAATTATGTCAATTATATCATGCCATCCTGTATACTGAGACAACATGTATGTGAATTATTTCATCCCAACCTATTTTAGAAAGACATCATATAGTTTTGTCATGTCATCCTGTTTAGGTACTCATCATATGTTGAATTATGCCATTATATCCTATTAAGTTATCCATCATATATCTGAAACTATGTCATGCTATCCTGTTTAGTTAGGCATCATATATGTGAAATTGTGTCATCTTTGTCTGTTTGGTTAGACAACATATATGTGAATTACCACATCTGTCTATCATACAATGTCTCAGACGTTCAATTTCTTTTCTTGTTTATCACCCATTTGAATTGGAGGGGTGATGGCAGTATCTAAGGGAGCAAAACCCATTCTTCACAAAAGACAAGCTACCCGTCGATGCAGATAGAACCATGGTTGTCTTGGCCCACAAACTAGCCCCACCACACATAATCGAGACTCTTCCAGATTGCACACTTACACACGTTAGGTGAGAACCAGCTACAACCCATCTAACCGCAACCCAAAGCAGATAGTAACCCACTTATAGTTGACAAAGCACCATGTCCACCACAGAGTACCCCCACACGAGCAGTTTGTAAAGCTACTGCAGTGCCCAAAGCATGAAGACCACCACAGCTAACCCAAACTCCACGTTTAAAGCAGAAGAGCAACTGTTCTCAGGTTAGGTTCCATAGCTATGGTCCATACTCCTTTGTTGTTGCATCACTGTATTTACTCATACCAACTACTTCCGAATTTGAAGGATCCAATTGAAACTCCAATGGCGCAACAGGTATGTTTTAAACCTGTTTCTTTAACTGGATTGCTGTTCTAACTTCTTGCTCTATGTTGATTTCAGTTTAAGTTGTATAAACAGTTATGTTCTCATGTGATGCACATTACAAGTGTCGCCAATCTTTGTAGTTTCTCACAGTTATATTCTGTCTATGTTGCCGTGTCTTAAAAATATATGAGTTGAACTATGTCTGTATCTTGATTAGGGAACATAAACTAGAATGATATGGACAATACAGTGACCATAGTACATAGATATATGTTTGTTTCAGGTCATGTTATCCTGTCCACCTTACTATCGAACCGGTTTACCAAAATGAGTTTGGTATACTACAAGCTAAACCTGTGATGTGTCTCGCTTGTTTCTCTTGTAGTATGCAAACAGAATATTGGAGAAGAGCACCCCACTATGCAATGGTAGAGAAAGTAATGCAGATAAGGTTCAAGATAGTGAGACAACCCTGTTGGTCTCCAAGAAAGGTGATAAAAAGCGACCTTGTAGACAAAGAGAAAACCCCACAGTCCTGCATTGATGTAGTGTTCGGAGTTCTTTGGCGCATCACCGGCACAAGCTCTTTGAACTCATTTGCTGAATCACTTCGCTTCTTCAGTCTCAGCTACAAGCTGAAAGGCATCAATCATATCTGCTGCGGCAAGAAGTCAAGGGTGAGGAAGTCCTCGCAGAATTCAGATCGTACTTTCTTGTGCAACAAAGAAGCAATCGGAGGATTTAAGCGCCAAACAAGAGAAAGTTAATAAGCTTGCTAAGAATCTTGCCAGCATTATGGGTACCCAGGATATTGTTTCTTGAACTCTTCTGAAGTGGTTTCAGTTCTGGACTTGTTTTGCTGCGGCGTTTATATGCTGTTGTGTTCCCTATATTTGCACTGGTGGTGAACTTTGATGCCCAGTGGATGTAATATGTGTAATAGCCGTGATAGCCTAGCATAAGTTGCTTGCTTATTTATTTCCTTGTTGTCTTGTTTATTTGTTTGCTTGTAGTCAGTGCAGTTCTTTTACCGCGGTTTTCTAGTGGCTGCAATAACCTATTTTTTAAAACTAGGCCACAATAACCATGGGCTAATATTTACTGTAGTGACACTGGGCCTCCTACGGGTCGTAGAAACAGTGGGCCTTCTACGGGCCGTAGAAACAGTAGGCCTTCTACGGGTCGTAGAAACATTGGGCCTTCTACGGGCCGTAGAAACAATGGGCCTTCTACGGGCCATATCATCAATGGGCCTTATACGGGCCGTATGATCGATTGGCCAAACATGGGCCAATAAAAGGCCGCATTATGGCCGTAAACGGGCTAGAGTTGGAATCGTCCGTTCATGGGCCGAACATAACAGGCCATCGTTCATAGGTTGTATTTGATGACGCTATGAAGACGGCCCAATGTATTAACGGACCACAAACGGGCCGACTGTAACCACTGGCTGAATTTGGCCCACAAGCAGAAAATTACAGTAACGGGCCATAAGTAAATGAATGCTCGAAATGAGCCCAAGAATAAATGAGCTCTGAGAAGGCCGAAAGATAATATGGGCTGGAAACGGCCCAACTGAATAACGGGCCATTAATGGGTATAAAGTGATACACTGTTCATTACGGGCCAGTTTCACCACGTGCCGTTAATGGGTCTAAAGTGATACCTTTGTTCATTGCGGCCGATTTCACCACGGGCCGTTAATAGGCCAAGAGTTACATAGGGCCTCATATGGGCCGAAGACGCCATGGGCCCTACATGGGCCGGCGAAAACGGGCTGGAATCATATTGGATGGCCCAGATGACGCCATCGGGCCTAATTCGGTAGGGCGTAACGGGCCTTGGGTTAGTGGGCTGTAAATGGGCTATATGCGAACAGGCCGTTAACAGGCTTTCCATGGGCCGGCCCGTCACCTTTTGACCAAGTCAAACGGGCCGGCCTTTTCACAAGAATGGACCTCTGTTGGGCCGGGCCACGTGTCAACGTATCATAGGCGCCTTCTGTCCAATGAGTGGATAACATCTGTCCCAACAATGAGCCGACACGTGTTTCCTCCAGCCAATGACGATTTTACACGTGGAAAATCCCCATTGGTCGGGGCTGTTAACGGGTTATCGGATCCAAAACCCGACCCGATAGCTTAATGGCGTTCTATTACGGTGGATGCCACGTGTCGGTCACCCTTGACGAAAGCACTTCTGTGACGCGCGATTTATCGTCATGGAAGTGGACACTTCCATGATGATAATTTTGGTAATGTCATGGAACACTTCTACGACAGCACAGGTATGACTATCTTAATTCTGTCATAAATTTGTCGTGGATGTACATGCATGACAAAAAATGCGACCTACTGTGACAAACACGTATCACCAAGGAAGTGTATTTTTTTTGTAGTGCACACATGTGCTTGGCTAGTTGGCCTAGAAGCCGCACGCTGCCATGCAGGCGCTCGCCTAGTTGCTGGGCTGGTTGCCGCGTTGGAACGGTCGCGGGGCAGCGGAGCTTTGGTAGGTGCGGGCCTGGCCGCGGCCCTGTAGATGCCCTCGGCAAGGGTCTTTGCCGGGGTCTCGTGGGCGTCCCCGGCAAGGGTCTTGCCGGGGGTCTTCAGTCGTCCCCAGCAAGGATCTTGCCGGGGGGGGGGGGCTTCAGTCGCCCCGGGCAAGGATCTTGCAGGAGGGCTTCATCTTCTGGTCCTTATCTAGACTTGCAGGCCTTTGGTCTTCACAAAGATCTGCATGCCACCACGGAGGCGTCCCCGATTCATGGTCTTGATGTCGTCGATGGTGTGAGAACTCTCAGGCTCAAGGGTGCCGGCCTTGCTGGTGTTGGGCAAGTTGCCCCGGCAAGGCTCTTGTCGGGGCTATGCAGGTCGCCCCGACAAGGGCCTCTGGGTTGAGTGCTTCCTTGTAGTCTCATTCCTTTCCTTCCTCTGCTCCACCAAGCATGGCCGCAGGTGCGGCTACGACTGCACGTGCACAAGTAAAGGGGTATAGAAAGGCCCCTACTTTTGTACACCGACAAGTTAGTAAAATTTTGAAGAAATTTCTCTTGCTTCAATTAAATTATTTTGAGAGAAAGAAAAAAATCTATGCTCATGATCTTCACTTATATTTGTTTGAGCTTATGAAAAGAAACACATGAAACTTAGTCCCAAAGTGATAGATATCCAAGAAGGATAAAGTAAAAATCTCATGAAGATCATTGGACAAAATAAACTTGGTTCTTAGTAATAGTTTTGAGATATGATGATGTGATATGTGAGTTACGTTGATGAGTAATTATGCTTTAGTAAGAATATTGGTGTTAAGGTTTGTGATTCCCGATGCATGCACGAAAGTCAACAGTCATGCAATGAAAATTATATCCTACTTGTGGTGCACTATTTGGTGTTAATTATGCTTAATGCTTGCTTATGAGATTATTCGTTTCTTGGTTGGTCGCTTCTCAATCTTTTTGCTAGCCTTCATTTTGCACCAAGTATGATCTCTACTTGTGCATCCAAAATCCTTTAAGCCAGTTTTGCCACATGAGTCCACTATATCGACCTATATGATGTATTCTTTTGTCGTTCTAAGTAAATTTGCATGTGCCATCTCTAATTTCCAAAATAAACTTCTCTTTTGTGTATTTGTTTCGCTCGTGGAACGGTAATGGGTGGCTAATAGTTTCCATGCTGGATGTGTTATTCTCACGATGAGTGTTCATTCACTTGTCATTGCACGAGAATAAGGCAAATGTTTTAGGGATGCCCAGTCCCGAATGCAAAAATGAATTTACTTTATGTTGTCAAATAATAAATTCCTTGGAAAGTGTTGGTATGGAAGGCACCCGTGGATACGGCTAGCCATGGAAAGTGAAAGAATGGTGGAAAAAGGAATAAACTTTATTTTCTGTTTGGGAACCGCCTATGGCATATCTAGCATGGAAAGTGTTCAGAACTCTAAATCGTTTTTGTTGGTGGGATGGATACACCTCCCAAAATGTTTTTATCTCTAAATTTTTGCTTTGAGCTCTGGCACCTCTACAAATCCCTACTTCCCTCTGCGAAGGGCCTTTCTTTTACTTCATGCAATTTTTATTTTTGAATTTGAGTCTCCATCTTCTCTTATAAAATCACCAACTAAGAGGCAATATGATCGTACTTGAGTATTGGGTGTAGCTAATATGCGAATGTGTTTCATGAATGGATCAATGTTTGAGCATGATGGGCTAAGGATAACTTATTTTAGCGTTGATATTTTGAAAGACATGGTTGCTTGTTGATATGCTTGAGTATCTAAATTATTATGTCAAAACAAGATTATAGCTTTGAATCACATAAAAGTACAAATGTCCATGCTATAAAGAAAAGAATATTATATGACATGATAAACAACACTCCACATAAAAAAATCTGTTTTTATTACTTACCTACTCGAGGACGAGTACGAGTCAAGCTTGGGGATGCTGATACGTCTCCAATGTATCTATAATTTTTTATTGTTCTATGTTGTTTTATTGTTAATCTTGGATGTTTTGTAATCATTTTATATCATTTTTTGGTACTAACCTATTGACATAGTGCCAAGTTCCCGTTGCTGTTTTTTGCGTGTTTTTTACATCGCAAGAAATCAATATTAGACGGAGTCCAAATGCCACGAAACTTCACGGAGATATTTTATGGACAAGAAGGAAGATGTTGGGACCTGGTTGCACACGGGGGGAGTCCCGAGGAGGGGACAAACCACCAGGGCGCGCCAGGAAGCCCAGGCACGCCCTGCTGGGTTGTGCCTACCTCGGGTGCCCCCCGGACCGCCTCTTTGCTCTATAAATACCCCAAAAATCCCAGAACCCTAGGGGAGTCGATGAAATATTCATCCAGCCGCCGCAGAGTCGAGAACCACTAGATCCAATCTAGACACCATCTCGGATGGGTTTCACCACCTCCATGCGTGCCTCTCCGATGATGCGTGAGTAGTTCTTCGTAGACCTTCAGGTCCGTAGTTATTAGCTAGAATTCTTTCTCTCTCTCTCACTGAATTCTCAATACAATGGTCTCTTGGAGATCCTTATGATGTAACTCTTTTGTGGTGTGTTTGTTGGGATCTGATGAACTTTGAGTTTATGATCAGTCATATCTTTTTATATCCATGAAAGTTATTTGAGTTTCTTTGATCTCTTATATGCATGATCTCTTATAGCCTCGTATTTCTTCTCTGATATTTGGGTTTTGTCATAGTTTTGTCACGGCAGATGTCCTAGTGTAAGGACTTAGTCGTGAGGCCAACACATCTATGTGGTAGCTTGAGAGGGGTTGAGCGGAATCAAGAGACGCGTTTCGCGTTCCCCTTCTAACTTACCTACTACTGTACTGGAGTGGATATGATCTCCCCCAGACATACGCAAGACAAGGGTTTAGACAGCTTCGGGCCCCGGGAAACATCATCCGGTAACAACCCTACATGTTGTTTGTGGCTAGGTCTCATTATCATCACGAGGGAGTCATCGTAAATCGGCTCTCCCAGTTATGTTTAACCCTAGAGATTATTGCTTTTTGCTTGTCCCTCTTTGGGGAGCCCTGCCCCTCCTTATATAAGTTGAAGGGGCGGGTTACATGTAGAGTCCAACTCGGATTAAGACTTAAACTATTTCTGACTTCTCTTCATGGGCTTCTCAATGTCTTGGGCTTTGTCGGATTTCGGATTCCGGCAGACCCTCTAGGTTCGAACTCTGGGATGCACGCGGAAATCTCACCCCCTGCCTACCTGCACTTCATCGCCTCGCAAGGATCTAAACTACACGAAGAGCAACACAAGGGACACAAGGTTTATACTGCTTCGGGCCACCATTGTGGTGTAATACCCTACTCCAGTGTGTGGTGTGGTGGATTGCCTCAAGGGCTGATGATGAACAATACAAGCAAGAACAACCTCGCGAGGGTGAGGGGTTCTTGTGGCTAGGCTCTTGATCGGATTGGATCAAGCTAAGATGAGATGCCTCTACTGTGGTGGCTAGCTCTACTTATAGGCAGAGGCCCTGGGCCTCTTCCCAAATATTGAGCGGGAATGGCGCCAAAAATTGGCCATTTTGAAGGGGAACATCTAGTACACTTATCCTGACTAAAGTTGGTCCTCGCCTGTCAAAGGCTTTGACGATGACGCCGGCTTGGGCTCCATGTTGACCTCCTTCCTGCCGCTGTGATGGTCTTGGTCTTGTTGCACCGAAACGGCTGCCTTTGCTTGATGCTCTCGCCTGCACTTGCCTCCTTTGCACCAAAGAGGAAATGAGGACACTACGCGGGCTGGCGCCCGCCTGGCGCCCTTGGTCGTTAGGGCTTGCGTTATGGGCACCTCGTGAGGTACCTCGCCTTGATCTCTCCGCCTCCTCGCGAGCCAGCCTGATGAGGCCGTGCCTGAGGAGGCTTCCCGTCGTCCGCCCCGCAAGGCTTGGCCCCTCGCGAGGGTCTTGAGCTTGTGTTGATGAAGATGGGCTGTACTGGGCCACCCTTTGAGCCACGCCGCAGGCCGCAGGTAGGCAAGTCTGGGTACCCCCATTCCTAGAACGCCAACAGTAGCCACGGGCCCTAACAGCCTGCGGCCTCAGGCACCGTGTGGCGGTTGATTGGACGTGGGCGTCCCTGTTCCCCCATGCCTCCTTATTTTGCGCCCAGCTAGGCGGACCCGTGGTTGCACACAGTCATCCCTCTTTTCGCCGACTGCCTCCTGCTCTCTTCCTCCTCTCGAGCTCCAGTCTCCGCTTCCAATCCAATCTCGAATCCTCCCCCTTTCTGTCGTCATGGCTTCGACGAAGAAGGGGAAAGGGATGGAGCCTGTGCCTCTGCCCCGCTCGCCGTCGCCGACGGCTCCTACTGGCGATCGGTCGATCATACTCAACCGAGAAGGTTTGGACAAGGTCAGCTCTGCCCTCGCCACTATCTTCAACGAGTGCGGGACGACGACGGACTGGCCCGCGTCTCACTTCTCCATTGTGAATTAGTCATCGAGGTCCCAGATGCCCGATGCCACATGGGCGGGACTGGTTCCCCCTTTTCCAATTTCTTCAATGCTGTGCTTTCCCATTACCAGATCCATATGATGCATTTGGGTCCTGAATCCATTACTCTTCTTGCCGTTTTTGCCTTTGTTTGTGAGTCGATGATGGGCATCCCTCCTTCAGTTGCCTTGCTGCGCCACTTCTTCTCTTTGCGCCTCATCGACCCCACTCAATGCTCGGGGTGCGTGAGCTTCATTGCCGCACCTAAAACAGCGGCTTCAGGGATTGATTTCAACCTCCCTCCGCCCGCGTCTGGGTTCCGCGAGCGGTGGCTGTATGTGGATGTCGGTGTGCCCAACCCCCTGCTTTCGGAGCCAACATTGCCCGCTGTCCCCAATTCGGGCTGGGGCCAGAAGACGCTCACGAGCCCCCGGCTCGTCTTCGTCTGGCATCGCTTCGCATACTTGAGGGTGCTTTGTGTGACGGCGCCCAAGGTGGTGAATGAGTTCCTCCTATGCCGCATTGCCCCTCTCCAACGCCATTACCGCCGGATGTGGGCCTTCGGCGGGCGTGAGGACCGGATGAGGCTCCAAGAGGAGGACTTGATGCGTGAAGTGCTGAGGAAGGTTCTCACGATCCTGACTGGGGACCCTTCCCCCGGCAGCATCCGGCAAGGGGGTGCTTTGCTGTACCTTTGCTCGAACAGGGGTGACTTCGTGAAGCAGATGCCCAGCTTCGACGAATGGGGGCTGCGCCCCGCAGGCCTCATGGGGCCTCGCGAGAACCCAGTAGTGGTGACTGCCCTTCCAGTCGCCCACGGAGGTCCTTCCTCGAGTGGTGGTGCAGGGAGGCAAAGGCCACCGGAGGCTGAAGGGGCCTCCGTCGGGATGTCGACGCCAGGCGGCACTCCTGAGGTGGCAGCTCCTGAGACCAACACTGCTGCGGCTGAAGGCGTTGAGCCGCGGCCCGCGGCTCCCGTGGCCGAGGCCCCTGAGGCCCCGGCTACCCTTTTTGGTGAGGCGACCGGCGGCGTGCGCCAGGACAACGCCCCTGACGCTGGTCACCTTGGTGCTTCTTCCTCGTCGCAGGCTGACCCCTGCGCTGAACTCCTAGGCCGCTTCCGCGTGGACTTCGAGGCTCTCCCGAAGAGAAGGGAGACCTTGGGTGATGATTACCCTTGCCGCCTGCTGAAGCGCATGAAGTATTTCGCCATTGATGAGTAAGCCTTCCCCTTTCCTACTTCCTTATTTTCCCGTTGCTTCGGCTGATCCTTGCTCCGCAGGGCCCTTCCTGCCGAGCTCACGGAGATGGCTGAGGAGCCGTCCCCCCAGGCCTCGCCCTCTCCACCACCTTCGAACGCTCCGAGCTCAAGCACTGCCCTTGTGGTGCGGCCGGTCGGAGAGGTGAGCCATCCTGTGGTGCATCATGGTTCTGCACACCTCGCGACCCTCCTTCGCGAGCCTTCCCGAGGCATAGCCAGCCTGCCTTGGGCTCCTTGACTGGTCGTGGACCGTGATCGGCTGAGGTCGGCTCTTCGTTCTTCATTCGGGGACGAGCCAGCTCTAGGCCGGGCTTCTGGCGAGGCGTGCCCGGCCATCACGAGGGCGCCAGCCCCCAGCCCCCTGCCCAGAGGGGGAGTGCTGATTCGTGGCCCCCCGCGCACACCTGGGGCGGATGACGACGTAGAAGACGTGCTCGAGCGCGCCCGGGAGCACCGTGCCTTTCGCCAAGGGTTTCTCCAGAGGGCGGCTGAAGCAGTGAGCCAGCTTTGTGTAGAGCTCGCTGACGAAGACGCATGCCTTGAAGCTGAGGGCCTGCGCCTAGCTGAAGAGGGGTGCAAGCTGAAGGTGGCTATTGCCCTCACGCGCCACCAGCGTGACTTCGAAAATGAGAAAGCCGAGGTGTCTCTGGTGGCCTCGCGGGAGGCCCCTTCCCAGGCCGTCGAGGAGGCCCGGGAGGCTGACCGGCGGCGTGAGGCGGCGGAGGAGCGGGCGCGGGAGCTCCAGGCCTGGAGCAATTCCCTGGAGCAGTAGGTGGAGCTGCGTGAGGCGACCCTTGCGTCGATGAAGGGGGCTTCGGTCGACCAGGCGGAGCTCCGGAGACGCGAGGAGGCACTAACGCTGGAAGCAGCCGAGCGCGTCCGCGATCTTGAGCAGCTGGAGACGAGGGAGCGCTTGGTGACGCAGGCGGAGGATGATGTCGCTGCGCGGGAGGCCCGAGTCCTGGAAGAGGTTGATCGCCGAGTGGCGACGGCCCGCTTGAACCTCGAGCGTGAGTTCGAGGAGAGGCTGGGGTTGATCAGGGCCGAAGCGGAAGGCAGGACCGCCGCCCTGAGGACCAAGTTGGATGAAGAGATGCGGCGGGCTGACGCTTCCCGTGCCGCCCTTGGCGTGGTGCAGGAGGAGCTGACTTCCTCCCGCACCGAGATGCTTCTTCTACGTCAGCGGGTGGACGTGGCCGAGGCCGTTGTGCAGCGGAACGAGGACGAGATACGCCAGCAGCAGTTCCTGGAGCATGAGCACGGCCCCATGCTCCGCACGCTCCGGGAAATAGCTAACACGGCCTTGGGAAACATCTGTGAGGCGGCCGTTGGCGAGCCTCATGCAGTTAACTATGCTGGCAACCTTCAGTTCTTCACTGATGTGGTGACGCAGCTGGAGGTGCGGTCGGGCAGAGCCAAAAGGTTGGTGGAGGAGAGGAGTCGCGCCGCTTTCGCTGCGTGCCTTTTCTCGCGTCTTCACCATCTTGGACATGGACCCCAACCCGATTTTGATGCCGCCATCGCCCCCGTACCCCAGGCCGTCCAGGACGACCTGGCGCATTGGGTGGAAGACAACGTGGATGCCCTCGTCAGAGCCTTCGCTACTGACGACGACGGCGTGGTCGTGGCCGCTGATGAAGGCGGCGTGGTGAACGGCCCCGACGTCGCTGACGGCGACGTTGAGGGCGATGGCGAGGCCAGCGACGCCAGCGATGATTCAGGAGGTGATCTCGAGGATGCATTGGGGGATTTATCAGATTGACTGTGTTCTGCTCCTGCTTTCTTATCCTGCGCAGGTAGAGTTCGGGCTTGGCCCTGATGGTTGTAAGAGCATTTTGGGAGGGGGAGCCCCTCGTGTAAAAACTTGCAGTTAGCGTATTAGTAGATGCGATATCACCCGTACGCCTGCGCCAAGTGGCTGGCCTTGCGACGGGCTGGCTGGCTTGTTTACCTTCAACCCGCGTGGGCCCCGAGATAGCCTGGGGAGGGCTGCGGCGCTCCGTGTGCTCCCTGAACGAGCCCATTGAACCTGTGATGAGAACCTCCTGAGAGGGCACGGTGGCCCGGTCCGTACGCATGCTGGGCCTGGCCCGGCTCGCGAGGGGCACACGAGGGGAGGCAGCTGAGGCAGAATGGTAACCAGAACGCGAGAGATTGCTCGAGCGAGACTAAACGCCCCTTCCCCGAACACACGCAAATTGCAAGCTCGAATGCAACTTAAATCCAAAAAGGGGGGAAAGGCGACAGCCAAGGGAAAAAGCAAGAAAAGCAGAAAAAGCCGCGTCCGGCACCTAGTCTAGTCTTGGACATCTTCTCACCAGCGCGGAGCTAAGTGCTGCCATTGGGCGTGGGAGGGAGCCCGGGGCCCGAGGCGGCGCCTCGAGACTCGGGCGTGTACAACCCCACTCATTGTTACGTGAGAGTGTCACGGGGCGGCGAGCTTCACAGGCACTTGGCCTTCTTCACAGGTACCGGCCTTGCTTCATATCGCCAGACGAGGGCCCCGCCTTGCGCCACACTCTAGTGCCACCGACGACGGCCGGAAACCGATGACGCCGCCGATGGGGTAGAGCAGTCGCCAGCAGTTCCCCCGACAACCACGGGTCCTCAGCCGGGGGTAGGCCCTAAGGCGCCTCCCCGGCAGAGGGCCTACCTCCTAAGGATGCCTCGCTCCAAACGCCGCGGTGGTGATGCCGGATCTCGGCCCCTCTCCTGCAGCCCCCGGCGCCCTCCTCCTGAGGGGTAGGAGACTGCGGGATTGGGGCAGCCGTCCGCTGCGACGACCTGTACATCCTGCGATCCATGGTTAGCGTATGCCTGCTCCTGAGGAATTAGCGGTACCCGATAATCGTTGCTTCCAGTGCGGTCGACGGGGCTTTCGCGGGGCTCCTGGAAGAGCTCAGCTTCGGGTGCCTTGTCCCCCCAGCTTGGGCCGAGGAGCGAGCCGTGTTCGTCCTCCTGCGCGTGCCCTTGATCCATCATGAGGGGCACGTACTCTTCTGGGGCCGCCATCCCGAATGCTGCACCGTAGTGCCCCGTGTGCCACGCAGCCCTGCCCGAGGCGCCCACACAGGGGTGAAGGCTGGCGGCCCACCGGGCCGTGGGCCGTGGCGAGTCCTCCTTCGCTGGCCGGGCGGAGGTGGCTGCTAGCCAGTCTTGGCCGACGGCCTGGCTGGCGTTGGAGTGGTCTTGGAGTCCGCTTGGAGCTGCGCGGGCGTGCGTGGGGCCTCCGCGTGGGCTGCCCTAGACCTGAGGTGGGAGTTGGGTGCAGAAGGGGTGAGCCCCCGATGCGACGAAGCCCAGGAGCTCTGCCACCCGCTCCAGCAGCACATCGCGGCCGCCCTCCAGCAGCCTGCATTGTAGTAGTCCTCGGGCCACCGTGAGCGCCGCCCTTGAGTTCGCCTGCTCCTATCGGTTGTACGGCACCGTGGCCACGGTGTGGTTTGAGGCCCTCGCCGCTGACCGCGCCTGCCGGGGCGTGAGAGCTGTCGTTGCTTGACCGCGTCGCCGCAGCGATCCGCCTTCCTGCGGACCACGAGGCTGCACAGAGACGCAGGGTTGCCGGGCGAGCAGCTCTGGCGTGGGCGAACCCAGGTCGCCCGAGGATCGGGGGTTGCCCGCTGGTCGCCCGGACATGCGATGACGATGCGGCCAGGTAGCCTTGGCAACAAAGCGGATTCGGAGCACCCTACGGCGCCAAATGTCAGATTCGGGTTCGGCGAGACCCTCTGGGTTCGAACTCAGGGGAGCATGCGGAGATCTCACCCCCTGCCTACACGCGCCGTCGCCTGTAAGGATTTAAACTACGAAGAGCAACACAAGGGACACAAGGTTTATACTGGTTCGGGCCACCATTGTGGTGTAATACCCTACTCCAGTGTGTGGTGTGGTGGATTGCCTCAGGGGCTGATGATGAACAATACAAGGAAGAACAGCCTCGCGAGTGTGAGGTGTTCTTGTGGCTAGGCTCCCGATCGGATTGGATCAAGCTAAGATGAGATTCCTCTACTTTGGTGGCTAGCTCTACTTATAGGAAGAGGCCCTGGGCCTCTTCCCAAATATTGAGAGGGAAGGGCGCCAACAATTGGCCATTTTGAAGGGGAACATCTAGTACACTTATCCTGACTAAAGTTGGTCCTCGCCTATCAAAGGCTCTGACGATGACGCCGGCTTGGGCTCCTTGATGACCTCCTTCCTGCCGTTGTGATGGTCTTGGTCTTGTTGCACCGAAACGGCTGCCTTTGCTTGATGCTCGCTGCGCTTGCCTCCTTTGCACCAAAGAGGAAATGAGGACACTGCAGCGTCTTGGCGCCCTTTGGCGCCCTTGGTCGTCATGGCTTGCGTCATGGGCACCTCGTGAAGTACCCCGCCTTGATCTCTCCGCCTCCTCGCGACCCAGCCTGATGAGGCCGTGCCTGAGGAGGCTTCCTGTCGTCCGCCCCGCGAGGCTTGGCCCCTCGCGAGGGTCTTGAGCTTGTGTTGATGAAGATGGGCCATACTGGGCCACCCTTTGAGCCACGCCGTAGGCCGCAGGCAGGCAAGTCTGGGAACCCTCGTTCCCAGAACGCCGACAGGCTTCATAACGTCTCGGGCTTCATAACTCCAGGCGAATCTACCTGCGGAGTTATGAGTGTCAACCAGTTATCACTGTCTGCCGGTTTATGACTGTCAACTAGTCATCACTGTCTGCCGGTTTATGATTGTCCACCAGGTTAAGACTGTTAACCAGTTATCACTGTTTGCCGGTTTATGATGGTCTGCCAGTTTATGATGGTCTGCCGGTTTATGATTGTCTTGACACCTGCCGGGTTATCATCTGACTTAACACCTGCCGGTTTACCTCCTGCCTTAACACCTGCCGGTTTACCACCTGCCGGTTTACCGTCTGTGTTAGCCATATGTCTTAATTGTTTGTCTTAACTGTCTGCCGGTTTACCATCCGCCGGTTTACCAAGTCCCAGCCGGGTTATGACTTCGGCCGGGTCATACCGCGGGGTATATCCCCGACATTAGCCCCCAGTTTAATTTGGATTTATCCATGTTAAACTGATCCTGATCATCCTTATGTCCTTGTCATTTTCTTCTTCTAGAAAATCTGAGTCAATAGGCCATCTTCGTAATCAATTTGCTGACATTGGTTTGTCACAGAAAAATATTATGAAGAATAATTCATTTGACTCAGCTCCCAATGCTTAACAAAAATATTGGTCCTTGAAATACTCATCTGATCTTCAGCCGGTTTAAGGATATAGAACTCACCGGTTTATCATTGCCAAAATTGCCGGTTTATAAATATTGATGGCTCCGGGTCATAACTGTTTGTTAACATCAGCTTTGAAAATATACCTCTTATATGCCTATCACTTGTAGCCCCAAGTCTTAAGAAGGTAACGTAGTAACAACTTAAGAATTGCTTCAATACGAATTGCTTCGATCACCAGTTAGAACTGAGTATTCCACATATGTAGCCCCCAAGTGCCGGGTTGTCATGCTTGCAGCAACCTGGGACTTGTAATTGCCTGATGCCCATAAAAATTTCAACCAGTGTAGCCCCCAAGGCCGGGTCATTATGCAATAATGAGCAGGGACTTTGTAGATATGATCATGTAGACTTGAACAGCAACGTGTATCCCCCAAGGGCCGGCTCAGTAAGATAATACTGAGCTGGGACTTTATATATACTTGAATTGTTGACATGAGCAATTGGTAGCCCCCAATGGCCGACTCATTATGATGTGATGAGTCGGGTCTTCGATGAGGTGAGCAAAAATGACTTTGCATTAGCCCCCAAGTGTCATGGTGCATGCTTGCAGCGACATGAGACTTGCATATTTGATATAATCTCAACTTAAATAATGTAGCCCCCAAGTGCCGGGTCGTAAGCCTGCAGCGACTCGGGACTACTCCCTCCATTTGTAGAATAAATCATATCCATTGATAAAATAATAACCATTGCACTAAAAGCAACTTTGAAAACCTCAATCATAATATTGGTTATTGATAACCATAATAAAAATCCAGCCATGTGGGCTATTAAAGATTTGAATAATATAACCCAATGATTTATAAGCGCATGATTCCAATGGCGCAATCCCAATATATACTGGCGGTTTAACGTCTAAAGCCAGAACGGGTTAATAAACACTGGATTATAATTGATCATGTACTGACAACTTGTAGTTGAAAGCCAAGCCGGGTCCATAAACGTCGGTTTATCAAAAACATCATAAATCTCATCAAAAGGAGAAAAAACTTGGCAAATAAAAGCATATGAAAACTTGTAGTCGAGGCTTTTCACGGGCTGTCAGGCCCAAAATTCGAGGCTTTTCATGGGCTGCCAGGTCGCTGAGTTAAACCATTTTACAAGGCCTTTTAAGATGGACCGGAATCTTTAACCCATCGTCGTTTTAACTTTGACAAGTTCAGGGTCTTATGGGATTGACTTGTCAAAGTTCGACGGGTCATACCAGGTTTACTTGGACGGAGTGACTTACTTAAAAAAGCCAGGCTAACCCAGGGTTTTAGGTGTATACACCAGGCTTCCAAGCCGTAGCTTGATAGCCTATTACAAGTGTAGATTCTTTGTTCATTGCGCTAGCAAAGAATCCCCAAGCAATATTTTGAGCCGTGCTTAGTGGGTGTCCAGGTTTGAGTTGTGCTTTTTCAACACTCTCTTTGGCCCCTAAGTGATTTCCCTGGTGGCCTTACGTCGATCAAGAGGTGTACCAACGGTTTGAATACAACCAAGCCCTCAAGTAATATTGTGGCATTGCGCCGATCAAGAGGTGTAGCTATGGTTCGAATACGACCAAGCCCCCAAGTGATTTTGTGGCATTGCGCCGATCAAGAGTTGTAGCTATGATACGAATACGACCAAGCCACCAAGTGATTTTGTGGCATTGCACCGATCAAGAGGTGTAGCTATGGTTCGAATACGACCAAGCCCCCAAGTGATTTTGTGGGCTGTGCCCAAAGGGTACCTATGTTTGAGCTGTGCTTTTGCAACAGACTCTCTTTGGTCCCTTTAATTTTTCCTGAGAACTCGAATTTGCGAGAGATTATTCTTTTTGAACCAGAAATTCTTAAACCGGATATTGAGAGCTTCAAAGCTTTGTGGGAGACAGCTTTCCCTTGAGCCGGATTTTATACCGGAATCCTTCTTTTTAAGCCGGAAATTTTTTGACGGCTTTTAATTTTGCACCAATATGGCGGTTTAGGGTCCTGCATTAGATAACTTTGCAAGCCGGAGTAATTGCTCTTTTAAAGAAAGCAATATATAATATGAAAACATACTGTATGGGTTTCACCTGATATGTTAGGCCCAAAATTATCCACATGAGTTGAAGATCACCCGGTAAAAGGCGGGCGAGTCGGTAGGCAGACGATGAGTCGATCAGCGTATGTTGATGTAGCGAGGGCGGTGACTTGCTCACTTATCCGTCCAGCAGTACGGCACGGACAAGCACTAGTGCAAAAACAATATTGGCTTATGCCCCTTTGCCACACCTTTGTAATAAATAATGGTCCTGCGAAATAAAAATACCACAGACCAGAATAATTGTTTTTCAAATAAAGTAATATATACTGATGAGATTTATAGAAATGATAGCACCTGGTGTTTGTGAACCACAGATGATCTGGACGTGGACACCCATAGATAACCTTTACGTCTTTGTCGATTGGATTACATTTTGATCCTTATGTATGCATCCAAAGGATTTTCAACAACGCATGATCACTTTGACTTTTCGTCCCACAAGCCCCCTTTTTTGTCTTAGCAAATCCAAAGTAGTACTACATGGCGTGCCACGCTAGTAGCATTGATCTTATGTTGTTTTTCTTTAGGAGACATGACGTTTTGCCTTAGTTAACGCCATAATGGCAGCAGGCACGCACACACCTGACAGAACCAACGGCCACTGCCCTCTCTTTCCTTCCTCTTTTTTATTCTGTCTCACCGTCTGGCGCCATAATGGTTGGGCGATATGGGTTAGGAGCATTTACCCGTGAGAGTCTGTCAAAGGAGCCACCGTGGAAACAATCAGAATGCTAAAGTTGCTCGTTTAGTGTTACTGTATGTCTGTGCCACTAGATGCTTCTGCAGCGTTTCGCCTCGCCGTTGTTTCTCTGACAAAACTTCATTCAGCTGTTATCACGTCATGATGGACTCTGTTTTTTCCTGTGCAGGTTTCTTGGCTCATCTGTTTGGACTCTCCAAATTACCATCCTGCAATTTTTTCTATACTGAATTTCATTACTGCAAAGGTGCTTCATTCGACTGATAACAGTGACGTCAAGTGGCTTATCTGGAGCCTCTCCATTTTCCCTAATCCTCAGGTGATCTATCAAAATTTCAGATCCTGCTCCATAGCGCCTCTTCAGAACCTCAGGAGGAAATTAATGCGTACTTCAAACAAGATCCTATAACTGCTCCCCGTATTGAAGAAAACCAGCGGAGCGGCGCGTGCGGCTAGGCACGGTGTAGAGGAACAACAGCAGGTGTAGTTGAGCGAGGGGCGGCTCCGCGGCGGAAGGACGAACCCCGGTGAGTCAGCGGCAGCGACGGCAGAGGGCCGGGCGGTTTAATGTGGCAACAAGGTGAGGCAAAGGCAGCCCGTGGTGGTAGAGGCGGCAAGATCGGTCCAAGGCGGCAAGTCAGGCAGGGTAGAACCGGTGCTAGCCGCGGGTAGAGGTGACCCGGCGGGGCAGCAGCTGAAGCGGGACGGAACAACAGGTCGGCAGCAGATACCTACGGAGGCCAGGGGCAGCTTGCCGGTGACTCGGCAAAGGCGACTTAGGGCCGGGGCAGGGCCGGCGAAGACCGATGACTCGATATGCAGCTCTTGACCCGGCGATGGATTCGGGCGGCTCGTGGCTGAGATGAACCAGGGCGGTGTGACTTCAAGTCCATGCTCATGACCCCATCCTCTCCGGGTTGTGGTTGTGAACCGGCGGGCGCGGTTGGTTGATTGAACCTACACGCTCCCCTGCCGGTTTGGGAGAAGGGCGTCGGCGACTTGGCAAGGCGGTGATGGCGGTTTCAACGCGGAGTTGCGGTCCACAGCAGCGGAAGTAAAGAGGGAGGCGAGGTCGCAGTCAACGCGGATGGTTCAGTGCCAGCACGAGGTAAGTCGGCAGCGGCCTCGGGCGTAGAAGATGCTGGTGAGGCGGGTCACGGTAAGGCGGCAGTAGGAAGCAGGTCAGGCGCTTCGATGAGGGCAGCCACGAGTTAAATCCATCGTGGCGGCGGTTTAGCGGAGGTGACGGCGAATCAGAAGTGGAAGGCGAGGTGGACCAGCGGGGGTGGCTCTGGGCGATTCAGCGGCGGAGCAAGGCGGGTCACCATGGCAGGGCCCAAGGCGTAAGCGAGGCCGCAGATGCGGGCCCCGACGGCATCTCAGGGCAGCGAGGCAGGGTAGCAACGACTTAGGCCCATAGGCAAAGGCGGCTCGGAGCAGCAGGCGCGGCGGCTTGTCAAGGTGACCCGGCGTCTTGGCGGGGTGAACGAGGCCGGGTCGCCGAGTCAGTTTTGGAAGCGAGGTGAGGTGAGGCCCGCTTGGCGCAGCCGGCGGAGATAGAGCAGGGTGGCTTGGTGGAAGCAGACGACGACGGAGGCCGCAGAAGCAGCCGTTGAGGCGGACGACGGTCTATGGCGACCGTGGCGACGGCGGAGGTCGGCGAGTTCGAGGTGCAAACCGGCGACATCGAAGGCGCAGTGGTCCGACGGAGCGAATCGCAAGAGGAGTCCAAGCCCGGAGGCATCTGCTTCCGAGTTGTGGCCGGTTTAGTGAATCCACGTTCGTGTTCCGAAGGAGGCCGCTGCAGAGGGCGGTTCAGATTAGGCTGGCTCCCTGGCCGTCGGCGGTTCACGGTGCGGTCGGCAGAAAAACACGAGGCCAAGGCGGTTTGGCATGAGCAGCCCAGAGTGCAGCGGAGGCGGAGCTGACGGGTTAGAGAAGAGCAGAGGCAAAGGCCGGCGACAGTAGCGGAATCAATCTGAGGCATCGGGAGTGACCCGGCAAGGCAACATAAACCGGCCGGAGCAGCTCACGATGTCAAGTTGCCGCTGCAGAATCCGGGTTCGTGGCTGTATCTGCTCCGGGTCGTAGATGGCTTGGGCCACTCCACCCCCCTTTTTTTATTTATATGCACTAATCAGTGGATTGAAATGGATTTCCTTGTATGTAGACAACCGATGATTTGATTGGCAGGCCTCGATCTATATGCTTGTTGTTTGACTCGTCGTAACCGACAACTTCTAGCTTCCTTTGGTAGAAATTCATATGTAGATTCAATCTTTTCTTGAAACCAACACATATTGGATCAGAAAATCGTAGAACTCTTCCCTGGCTGTTTGACGGTAGTACTTCTTGCCGCGGCTGCAAGCGGTTTAGTGATTCCCTTTGTTATGACGCAGAGACAGCAGCAAAAAACATGGCAACTGTCGGATTTCGGGTTCCGGCAGACCCTTGAGGTTCGAACACTAGGGTGTGCGCGGAGATCCAACCTTCCACCGTCTCGCACCTCGCCGAATCGCTGGGACCTAAACTACTGAACAATACAGCACAAGAGACACAAGATTTATACTGGTTCAGGCCACCATTGTGGTGTAATACCCTACTCGAGTGTGTGGTGTGGTGGATTGCCTCTTGGGCCGATGAGGAACAATAAAAGGGAGAACAGCCTCGCGAGGGTCTGTTCTTCGCAGGTGCGATGAACTGCTAGGTGGTGCTCAGTCGCTCTAGCTACTGGTTTCTTGATGAGGATTCCTCGTCCCCCGCCCTGGGGGTGGCTACTTCTATTTATAGGCGAAGGCCCTGGGCCTCTTCCCAAATATTGAGCAGGAAGGGCGGCAACAATTGGCCATTTTGAAGGGGAACAGTGGGTACACTTATCCTCACTAAAGTTGGTCCTCGCCTGAGAAAGGCTCTGGTGATGACGCCTGCTTGGGCTCCATGATGACTCCCTTCCAGCCGTTGGGCTGGTCTTGGTCTTGTTGCACCGAAACGGATGCCTTTGCTTGATGCTCTCGCCTGCGCTTGCTCCCTTTGCACCAAAGAGGAAAGGAGGACCTTTGACGGGCTGGCGCTTGATCGGGCGCCCTTGGTCGTCATTGCTTGCGTCATGGGCACCTCGCGATGTACCCTGCCTTGAACTCTCCGCCTCCTCATGAGCCAGCCTGACGAGGCCGCGCCTGAGCAAGCTCCTTGTCGTCCGCCCCGCGAGGCTTGGCCCCTCGCGAGGGTCTTGAGCTTGTGTTGATGAATATGGGCCATGCTGGGCCTCCTTCGAGCCACACCGCAGGCAGCAGGTAGGCAAGTCTGGGGACCCCCGTTCCCAGAACGCCGACAACAACTTTGATGGATTATACAACCGGTGGCGGCGGCTCAACAGCAAACCCTAACTTCCTTGATGATACTCTTCCAATGTTGTCTCTTCTTCTCCCGGTCAATTGCGAACTTCTAGATTCTTGAGAGAAACCCTCCAAGAAATTCAACACCATCATGCGCATGCCCCACGGTGGGCGCCAACTGTGGTGGTTTTGTCACGGCAGATGTCCTAGTGTGAGGACTTAGTCGGGAGGCCGACGCATCTATGTGGTAGCTTGAGAGGGCTTGAGCGGAATCAAGAGACGCGAGGCAAGACAAGGGTTTAGACAGCTTCGGGCCCCGGGAAACATCATCCGGTAACAACCCTACATGCTGTTTGTGGCTAGGTCTCATTACCATCACGAGCAAGTCGCTGTAAACCGGCTCTCCCAGTTATGTCTAACCCTAGAGATTATTGCTTTTTGCTTGTCCCTCTTTGGGGAGCCCTGCCCCTCCTTATATAAGTTGAAGGGGCGGGTTACATGTAGAGTCCAACTCGGATTAAGACTTAAACTATTTCGGACTTCTCTTCATGGGCTTCTTAATGTCTTGGGCTTCATAACGTCGCGGGCTTCATAACTCCAGGCGACTCTATCTCGCCGAAGTTATGATCACAACCGATTATCACCGTCATTGCTGTTTATGATCACAACCACTTATCACTGTCTGCCGATTTATGATTGTCCACCGGGTTATGACTGTCAACTAGTTATCACTGTCTGCCGGTTTATGATTGTCTTGACACGTGCCGGGTTATCATCTGACTTAATAGCTGCCGGTTTACCACCTGCCTTAACACCTGCCGGTTTACCACCTCCCGGTTTATTGTCCGTCTTAGCCATATGTCTTAACTGTATGTCTTAAATGTCTGCCGGTTTACCATCCGCCGGTTTACCAAGTCCCAACCGGGTTATGACTCCGGCCGGGTCATACCGTGGGGTATATCCCCGACAGGTTTTGTTTGGCCAAATTGATCTATTTATCTTGCAACGGCAAGAGGTGCCCGATAGTGGGTTCGATCTTACGGTGCTTGCTCCCAATGACAGAAAGGGAAACAACACGTATGTATCGTTGCTACTAAGGATAAAATGATGAGGTCTATCTCTACATAGATAGATCTTGTCTACATCATGTCATCGTTCTTATTGCATTACTCCGTTTTTCCATGAACTTAGTACACTAGATGCATGCTGGATAGCGGTCGATCTGTGGATTAATAGTAGTAGATGCAGGCAGGAGTCGGTCTACTAATCTTGGACGTGATGCCTATGTAATGATCATTGCCCGGATATCATCATAATTATTTGAGGTTCTATCAATTTCCCAACAGTAGTTTGTTTTCTCACGGTTTGCTATCTTTCTCGAGAGAAGCCACTAGTGAAATCTACGGCCCCCGGGTCTTCTTTCTCATATATTTGCTTTGTGATCTATTTTATTTGCACTTTTTATTCAGATCTATTAAACCAAAAACCCAAAAATACTTTGCTGCACTTTAGTTTATTTGTGATCAATTTATTTCAATCTATTACAACTTTCCCCCGTCAACACGCAATTTCTAGCGTCGTTACCCGAAAGGGGTTGACAACCCCTTTAACACGTCGGGTTGCGAGGTGTTGTTATTTGTGTGCAGGGGCTGTTTATGTTGTGTTGCTTGGTTCTCCTACTGGTTCGATAACCTTTTTTTCATTTCTCAGGGAAATACCTACCGCCGCTATGCTGCATCATCCCTTCCTCTTTGGGGAAATACCGACGTAGATTCAAGCGACATCACAGGCCTGGTGGTTTCAGTAGGGAACGTGCCACCTTTGGGGACGAAACGATATCCATTGCCTCTTATTGCTTTCAAAAAATTTCTTGTGTCAACATAGAACAACAGGAGTGTTGTGTTAACTTTTGTAATTTTTCGAGGCTCGTTTGGACATTTTTATACATTAACTGGGTTTTCTAGTCATTTTTATGTCCATAATTCAAATTTGAAATACATGCACATGCTCCAGTGCATATAAATTGGTTGAAAAATCAAATATGTGTCCTTGGGTTCTTGCTTAATTAGGTCCCATGGAAGAAATGGGAATGAATTTCAAACACTAGGGCACTGTTGATTGCCGGCAAAACATTGAGATACCTGGTTTTTAAATTCTAGTAAATCCAAAACTCATATGAAATTCATGAAACTTGGCATGGTATCATGGAGCGGCATCAACATGCCATGGTAAACTTTTTGTCCCATTTGGGGCAGGTTTGGGTATAAGCTTCTCACAAACCAGAGCTTCTCACAACAAGCCTGGTGGTTTCGGTAGGGAACGTGCCACATTTGGGGACGAAACGATATCTGTTGCCTCTTATTGCTTTCAAAAAATTTCTAGTGTCAACATAGAACAACAGGTGTGTTGTGTTAAGTTTTGGAATTTTTTGGGGCTCGTTTGGACATTTTTATACACAAACTGGCTTTTCTAGGCATTTTATGTGCATAATTAAAAGTTGAAATACATGCACATGTTCCAGTGCATATAAATTGGTTGAAAAATCAAATATGTGTCCTTGGTCGCATGCTTAGGTCCCATGCAAAAATGGGAATGAATGTCAAACACCAAGGCACTGTTGATTGCCGGCAAAACGTTGAGATATCTGGTTTTTAAATTCTAGTAAAACCCAAACTCGTCTGGTGCGTAGGTTCATCGGGAAGCGTGCAAGCTGTTCAACGCAAGATTTGTGCATCTCTTCAACGCAAACGGTTCAGTTAAGCAGTAAAGCCGCAGAAAATAAACCAAAAAATATACGTGCTGCCACACGCCCCGTGTGCCGTGCGAGCAGGCGTGAGTTGACGGGATGCATGCGAGTAGTCCACCACGCACGCATACCGGGAGGCGTGTGTGCAGATGTGCGTATTGACGGGGAGGCGTGCGAGTAGCTGTGTGAAATGATGGTTGGAATGGCAGAAGTCCGCCGCGCAGGCTCACCGGGAGGCGAGACAGCTTTTGACCACAGCCTACCTCGCTCCCACTGGTCCGTATTAATTGCGCGCCCGAGCCACCGGCCATAATAGGCGGTCGCACCCCCGGTCCACAGTGGTCACCAATGTCTGGACTCTGGAGTGTATGACCATATCGTCGAACTGCACCATCAGAGGGAGTGGCGACGGCGGGGATGGTGAAGCACCCGCGCAACGCGTGAAGCTGGGCATAGAGGTTTCCATCGCCGCTGACGAGGTCTCGCGCGGGCAGCAGCACGACCTTGACTTTGTCGGTGCCGTCTGTTGGGGAACATAGCATGCAATTTCAAAAAAATTCCTACGATCATGCAAGATTTATCTAGGAGATGCATAGCAACGAGAGGGAAGAGTGTGTCCATGTACCCTCGTATAGCGAATGGGGACGCGTTATGTTAACGCGGTTGATGTAGTCAAACGTCTTCATGATCCAACTGATCCAAGAACCGAACGTACGGCACCTCCGTGTTCAGCACACGTTCAGCTCGATGACGTCCCTAGAAATCTTGATCTAGCAGAGGGTCGAGGGAGAGTTCCGTCAGCACGTCGGCATGATGACGGTGTTGGTGATGTGATCCGCGCAGGGCTTCGCCTAGGCACTATGATGCTTTGACCGGAGGATTGAACTATGGAGGGGGGAGCCGCACATGACTAAGAGAACAATTGATGTGCCTTTGGGGTTCCCCCCGCCCCCGTATATAAAGGAGAGGAGGAGGAGGCTGGCGGCCAGGAGGGGCACGCCATGGGGGGAGGCCTACTTGGACTCCTAGTTCAAGTAGGATTCGCCGCCCCCCCTTTTCCTTTCTCCACCGGAGGGAAAAGGAAGGAGAGGGAAAGGGGGCGGCGCCCCCTCCCCCTAGTCCAATTCGGATTGCCATGGGGGGGCCACCCCTTGCAGCCCTCCTCTCTCTCCACTAAGGCCCACTAAGGCCCAATATTTCCTCCGGGGGGTTCCGGTAACCCCTCGGTAGTCCGGTAAAATACCCGAATCACTCGGAACCATCCCGATGTATGAATACTACTTTCCTATATATGAATCTTTACGTCTCGACCATTTCGAGACTCCTCTTCATGTCCATGATTTCATCCGGGACTCCTAACAAACTTTGGTCACCAAAGCACACAACTCATAATACAAATTGTCATCGAACGTTAAGCGTGCGGACCCTACAGGTTCGAGAACTATGTAGACATGACCGAGGCACATCTCTGGTCAATAACCAATAGTGGAACCTGTATGCTCATATTGGCTCCTACATATTCTACGAAGAGCTTTATCGGTCAAACCGCATAACAACATACGTCATTCCCTTTGTCATCGGTATGTTACTTGCCCGAGATTCGATCGTCGGTATCCTCATACCTAGTTCAATCTCGTTACCGGCAAGTCTCTTTACTCGTTCCATAATGCATCATCCTGTAACTCATTAGTCACATTGCTTGCAAGGCTTATAGTGATGTGCATTACCGAGAGGGCACAGAGATACCTCTCCGATACACGGAGTGACAAATCCTAATCTTAATCTATGCCAGCCCAACAAACACCTTTGGAGACACCTGTAGAGCATCTTTATAATCACCCAATTACGTTGTGACGTTTGATAGTAGATAAGGTGTTCCTCCGGTATTCGGGAGTTGCATAATCTCATAGTCAGAGGAACATGTATAATTCATGAAGAAAGTAAATAGCAATAAAACTAAACGACCATTATGCTAAGCTAAAGGATGGGTCTTGTCCATCACATCATTCTTTAATGATGTGATCCCGTTCATCAAATCACAACACATGTCTATGGTCAGGAAACTTAACCATCTTTGATTAACGAGCAAGTCAAGTAGAGGCATACTAGGTACACTCAGTTTTGTCTATGTATTCACACATGTAGCAATTTTCCGGTTAATACAATTCTAGCATGAATAATAAACATTTATCATGATATAAGGAAATATAAATAACAACTTTATTATTGCCTCTAGGATATATTCCCTTTAGTCTCCCACTTGCACTAGAGTCAATAATCTAGATTACATAGTAATTATTCTATGACCCATGGAGTATTGGTGCTGATCATGTTTTGCTCGTGGAAGAGGCTTAGTCAACGGGTCTGCAACATTCTGATCCATATGTTTTTTTGCAAATCTCTATGTCTCCCTCCTTGACTTGATCGCGGATGGAATTGAAGCGTCTCTTGATGTGCTTGGTTCTCTTGTGAAATTTGGATTCCTTCGCCAAGGCTATTGCTCCAGTATTGTCACAAAAGATTTTCATTAGACCCGATGCACTAGGTATTACACCTAGATCGGAGATGAACTCCTTCATCCAGACTCCTTCATTTGCTTCTTCTGAAGTAGCTATGTACTCCGCTTCACACATAGATCCTGCCACGACGCTCTGCTTGGAACCGCACCAACTGACAGCTCCATCATTCAATATAAATATGTATCCGGTTTGTGACTTACAGTCATCTGGATCAGTGTCAAGGCTTGCATCAACGTAACCATTTACGACAATCTCTTTGTCACCTCCATAAACGAGAAACATATCCTTAGTCCTTTTGAGGTATTTCAGGATGTTCTTGACCTCTATCCAGCGATCCACTCCTGGATTACTTTGGTACCTCCCTGCTAAACTTATAGCAAGGCACACATCAGGTCTGGTACACAACACTGCATACATGATAGAACCTATGGTTGAGGCATAGGGAATCACTTTCATTTTCTCTCTATCTTCTACAGTGGTCGGGCATTGAGTCTGACTCAACTTCACACCTTGTAACACAGGTAAGTACCCTTTCTTTGACTGATCCATTTTGAACTTCTTCAAAACTTTATCAAGGTATGTGCTTTGTGAAATTCCAATTAAGCATCTTGATCTATCTCTATAGATCTTGATGCCCAATATATAAGCAGCTTCACCGAGGTCTTTCATTCAAGTATCCTTTTATGCTATCCAGAAATTATGTATCATTCCAATCAACAATATGTCATCCACAGATAATATCAGAAATGCTACAGAGCTCCCACTCACTTTCTTGTAAATACAGGCTTCTCCAAAAGTCTGTATAAAACCATATGCTTTGATCACTCTATCAAAGCGTAAATTCCAACTCCGAGATGCTTGCACCAGTCCATAAATGGATCACTGGAGCTTGCATACTTTGTTAGCACCTTTAGGATCGACAAAACCTTCTGGTCGCATCATATACAACTCTTCTTTAAGAAATCCATTAAGGAATGCAGTTTTGACATCCATTTGCCAGATTTCATAATCATAAAATGCGGCAACTGCTAACATGATTCAAAACAGACTTAAGCATCGCTACGGGTGAGAAGGTCTCATCGTAGTCAACCTTTGAACTTGTCGAAAACCTTTCGCAACAAGTCGAGCTTTGTAGACAGTAACATTATCATCAGCGTCAGTCTTCTTCTTGAAGATCCATTTGTTCTCTATTGCTTGCCAATCATCGGGCAAGTCAACCAAAGTCCATACTTTGTTCTCATACATGGATCCCATCTCAGATTTCATGGCCTCAAGCCATTTCACGGAATCTGGGTCATCATCGGTTCCTCATAGTTCGTAGGTTCATCATGGTCTAGTAACATGACTTCCAGAACAGGATTACCGTACCACTCTGGTGTAGAACGTACTCTGGTTGACCTACGAGGTTCGGTAGTGACTTGATCTGAAGTTTCATGATCATCGTCGTTAACTTCCTCACTAATTGGTGTAGGCATCACTGGAACTGTTTTCTGTGATGAACTACTTTCCAATTCGGGAGAAGGTACAATTACCTCATCAAGTTCTACTTTCCTCGCACTCACTTCTTTCGAGAGAAACTCCTTCTCTAGAAAGGATCCATTCTTAGCAACGAATATCTTGCCTTCGGATTTGTGATAGAAGGTGTACCCAACTGTCTCCTTTGGGTATCCTATGAAGACGCATTTCTCTGATTTCGGTTCGAGCTTATCAGGTTGATGCTTTTTCAAATAATCATCGCAACTCCAAACTTTAAGAAACTACAACTTAGGTTTCTTGCCAAACCACAGTTCATATGGTGTCGTCTCAACGAATTTAGATGGTGCCCTATTTAACGTGAATGCAACCTTCTCTAAAGCATAACCCCAAAATGATAGTGGTAAATCGGTAAGAGACATCATAGATCGCACCATATCCAATAAAGAAATGCATTCTGACGTTCGGACACACCATTTCACTGTGGTGTTCCAGGTGGCGTGAGTTGCGAAACTATTCCACATTGTTTCAAATGAAGACCAACCTCATAACTCAAATATTCACCTCCACGATCAGATCGTAGAAACTTTATTTTCTTGTTACGATGATTTTCCACTTCACTCTAAAATTCTTTGAACTTTACAAATGTTTCAGAATTATGTTTCATTAAGTAGATATACCCATATCTGTTCAAATCATCTGTGAAGGTCAGAAAGTAACGATACCCTTCGCGAGCCTCTATACTCATCGGACCACATACACCAGTATGTATTATTTCCAATAAGTCAGTTGCTCGCTCTATTGTTCCAGAGAACGAAGTCTTAGTCATCTTGCGCATGAGGCATGCTTCGCTAGCATCAACTGATTCATAATCAAGTGATTCCAAAAGCCCATCAACAAGGATTTTCTTCACGCGCTTTACAGCAATATGACCTAAACGGCAGTGCCACAAATAAGTTGCACTATCATTATTAACTTTGCATCTTTTGGCTTCAATATTATGAATATGTGTATCACTACAATCGAAATTCAACGAAAATAGACCACTCATCAAGGGTGTATGACCATAAAAGATATTACTCATATAAATAGAACAACCATTATTCTCTGATTTAAATGAATAACTATCGCGGATGAAACAAGATCCAGATATAATGTTCATGCTCAACGCTGGCACCAAATAACAATTATTCAGGTCTAAAACTAATCCCGATGGTAGATGTTAGCATGCCGATGGGGATCACATTTACTTTGGAACCATTTCCCATGTGCATGGTCATCTCGTCCTTAGCCAATCTTCGTTTAATCCATAGCCCCTGTTTCGAGTTGCAAATATGAGCAACAGAACCAGTATCAAATACCCAGGCGCTACTACGAGTATTAGTAAGGTATACATCAATAACATGTATATCAAATATACCTTTCACTTTGCCATCCTTCTTATCCGCAAAATACTTGGGGCAGTTCCGCTTCCAGTGACCAGTCCCTTTGCAGTAGAAGCACTCAGTTTTAGGCTTAGGTCCAGACTTAGGCTTCTTCCCAGGAGCAGTAACTTGCTTGCCGTTCTTCTTGAAGTTCCCCTTCTTCCCTTTGCCCTTTTTCTTGAAACTAGTGGTCTTGTTAACCATCAACACTTGATGCACCTTCTTGATTTCTACCTCCGCGGCGTTTAGCATCGCGAAGAGCTCGGGAATTGTCTTTTCCATCCCTTGCATATTATAGTTCATCATGAAGCCTTTATAGCTTGGTGGCAGTGATTGAAGAACTCTGTCAATGACACCATCATCAGAAAGATTAACTCCCAGCTCAGTCAAGTGGTTATGGTACCCATACATTCTGAGTATATGTTCACTGACAAAACTATTCTCCTCCATCTTGTAGCTATAGAACTTGTTGGAGACTTCATATCTCTCAACTTGGGCATTTGCTTCAAATATTAACTTCAACTCCTGGAACATCTCATATGCTCCATGATGGTCAAAACATCTTTGAAGTCCCGATTCTAAGCCGTAAAGCATGGCACACTGAACTATAGAGTAGTCATCAGCTTTGCTCTGCCAGACGTTCATAACGTTTGGAGTTGCTCCTGCAGCGGGCCTTGCACCTAGCGGTGCTTCCAAGACGTAATTCTTCTGTGCAGCAATGTGGATAATCCTCAAGTTACAGACCCAGTCCGTGTAATTTCTAACATCATCTTTTAACTTAGCTTTCTCTAGGAACGCATTAAAATTCAAGGGAACGCTAGCACGGGCCATTGATCTACAACAACATAGATATGCAAAAACTATCAGGTACTAAGTTCATGATAAATTAAAGTTCAATTAATCATATTACTTAAGAACTCCCACTTAGATAGACATCCCTCTAGTCATCTAAATGATCACGTGATCCATATCAAATAAACCATGTCCGATCATCTCATGAGATGGAGTAGTTTTCAATGGTGAACCTCTCTATGTTGATCATACATACTATATGATTCACGTTCGATCTTTCGATCTCAGTGTTCCGAGGCCATATCTGCATATGCTAGGCTCGTCAAGTTTAACCCAACTATTCTGCACGTGCAAAACTAGCTTGCACCCGTTGTATGTGAACGTAGAGCTTATCACACCCGATCATCACGTGGTGTCTCGCACGACATTTGTAGAAATGGTGCATACTCAGGAAGAACACTTATACCTTGAAATTTAGTGAGGGATCATCTTATAATGCTACCGCCGTACTAAGCAAAATAAGATGCATAAAGGATAAACATCACATGCAATCAAAATATGTGACATGATATGGCCATCATCATCTTGTGCCTTTGATGTACATCTCCAAAGTACCGTCATGATCTCCATCGTCACTGGCTTGACACCTTGATCTTCATCATAGCGTCGTTGTCGTCTCGCCAACTATTGCTTCCACGACTATCGCCACCGCTTAGTTATAAAGTAAAGCAATTACATGGAGATTGCATTTCATACAATAAATCGATAACCTTAAGGCTCTTGCCAGTTGCCGATAACTTTTACAAAACATGATCATCTCATACAACAATTTATATTTCATCACGTCTTGACCATATCACATCACAACATGCCCTAAAAAAACAAGTTAGACGTTCTCTACTTTGTTGTTGCAAGTTTTACGTGGCTGCTACGAGCTTCTAGCAAGAACCGTTCTTACCTACGCATCAAAACCAAAACGATTTTTTGTCAAGTGTGATGTTTTAACCTTCAACAAGGACCGGCCATAGTCAAACTCAATTCAACTAAAGTTGGAGAAACAGACACCCGCCAGCCACCTGTGTGCAAAGCACGTCGGTAGAACCACTCTCATGAACGCGGTCATGTAATGTCGGTCCGCGCCGCTCAATCCAACAATACCGCCGAATCAAAGTAAGACGTTGGTGGTAAGCAGTATGACTATTATCGCCCACAACTCTTTGTGTTCTACTCGTGCATATCATCTACGCATAGACCTGGCCCGGATGCCACTGTTGGGGAACGTAGCATGCAATTTTGAAAAATTTCCTACGATCATGCAAGATCTATCTAGGAGATGCATAGCAACGAGAGGGGAGAGTGTGTCCACGTACCTTCGTAGACCGAAAGCGGAAGCGTTATGTTAACGCATTTGATGTAGTTGAACGTCTTCACGATCCAACCGATCCAAGTACCGAACGTACCGCACCTCCGTGTTTAGCACATGTTCAGCTCGATGACGTCCCTCGAACTCTTCATCCAGTAGAGGGTCGAGGGAGAGTTCCGTCAGCACAATGGTGTGATGATGGTGTTGGTGATGTGATCCGCGTAGGGCTTCGCCTAAGCACTACGACGCTATGACCGGAGGAGTAAACTATGGAGGGGGGCACCGCACACGGCTAAGAGAACAATTGATGTGCCTTTGGGGTGCCCCCGCACCGTATATAAAGGAGGGGAGGAGGAGGCAGGCGGCCAGGAGGGGCGCGCCATGGGGGGGAGTCCTACTTGGACTACTAGTTCATGTAGGATTCCCCTCCCCCCTTTTCCTTTCTCCACCGGAGGGAAAAGGAAGGAGAGGGAGAGGGAGAGGGAAAGGGGGGCGCCGCCCCCTCCCCTAGTCCAATTCGGACTGCCATGGGGGGGGGGGGGCGGCCACCCCTTGCGGCCCTCCTCTCTCTCCACTAAGGCCCAATATTTCCCCCGGGGGGTTCCGGTAACCCCTCGTTACTACGATAAAATATCCGAATCACTCGGAACCATTCCGATGTCCGAATACTACCTTCCAATATATGAATCTTTACCTCTTGACCATTTCGAAACTCCTCGTCATGTCTGTGATCTCATCCGGGACTCCGAACAAACTTCGGTCACCAAAGCACACAACTCATAATACAATCGTCATCGAACATTAAGCGTGCGGACCCTACGGGTTTGAGAACTATGTAGACATGACCGAGACACATCTCTGGACAATAACCAATAGCGGAATCTGGATGCTCATATTGGCTCCTACATATTCTACGAAGATCTTTATCGGGCAAACCGCATAACAACATATGTCGTTCCCTTTGTCATCGGTATGTTACTTGCCCGAGATTCGATCATCGGTATCCTCATACCTAGTTCAATATCATTACCGGCAAGTCTCTTTACTCGTTCTGTAATGCATCGTCCTATAACTAACTCATTAGGCACATTGCTTGGAAGTCTTATAGTGATGTGCATTACCGAGAGGGCCCAGAGACACATCTCCGATACACGGAGTGACAAACCCTAATCTTGATCCATGCCAACCCAACAAACACCTTCGGAGACACCTGTAGAACATCTTTATAATCACCCAGTTATGCTGTCACGTTTGATAGCACACAAGGTGTTCCTCCGGTATTCGGGAGTTGCCTAATCTCATAGTTAGAGGAATATGTATAAGTCATGAAGAAAGCAAATAGCAATAAAACTAAACGATCATTATTCTAAGCTAACGGATGGGTCTTGTCCATCACATCATTCTCTAATGATGTGATCCCATTCATCAAATCACAACACATGTCTATGGTCAGGAAACTTAACCATCTTTGATTAACGAGCTTTGTCTATGTATTCACACATGTATCAAGTTTCCGGTTAATACAATTCTATAATGAATAATAAAAATTTACCATGATATAAGGAAATATAAATAGCAACTTTATTATTGCCTCTAGGGCATATTTCCTTCACCGTCGTGCCCCCCCCCCAGCCGGAGCTGGAGGTGAACAGCAACTCCGGCAACGACTGCGACTCCGACGGAAAACCGGTTAGTCATCTATATACCCATTTGTGCGGCAAACATATCATGTGTTTTCTGGAATACAAATCCTATTGTTATGTTCTCTCAGTCCATGAAATTAGACACTAGCTTTGTCACATTCTTCATGTTGAATGCGAGGGCACTATTGTCCGTGAGGATTAAGTTTTTCAACAAGAAATTTCTTACGGCTGCAAGTGTTGAACAACATAAAAAGAAGTTTCAAGTGGACCTAAGGGCTTCTGATCGCGCTCGGCTTCTATTTACAACAACTTGTCATCATGTAACAGTAGAATTTCTGGCCGGGGATCTTGATTTTATGGATCAGACCGATCCATTTGATTGTGAACTTTGGTTGAGTTAGATGTCATTGGCCTGTTCAATCTGGATTTTGTCTAAACCTGATGAGCAATTAATCCTCGTGCTTATGTACTTTTTGTAAGCTGGAGTTAGATATTGTTTCCCTTTTCAACTCGGTTTTGACCCATATTTTCTTTCATACTGGGCCAATGGATTGCCATTTCTTTAATTAAGACGTAAATATTATAAGCATTCATAACATAGGGAAAGAACATCACTCTCGCGGGATCCTCGAGACCTTTGTTCATTACAGAACCCGAAAGTTCTTAGAGCCCACCAGCACCCACAAACTTATTTTCAGCTAGCACACCAAATGGGATGTAATTCTTAATAAGAAAAGTTGAATGGTAGTGACAGATTTGGATTTTTCATTTGGGACCCACGAGGAAAAATTCTATAGAGGGCGGTGCCGACTCGATAGTAAACATTGAGAAACGTGGTTTAAAAATTACTGTAAATCCAAAACTCGCCTCAAAATAATGAAACTTGGCATGGTGTTATGACATAGGACCAACATATTGTGGTAAAAAATTAGTCCAATTTGGGACAAGTTTTGGTACAAACTTCTTACAAACCGGAGCTTCTCTCAAAAAGGCTCATGGTTCTGAGAGGGACCTTGTCACCTATGTGTGTGAAACGACATATGCTGTCTCTTCCCGCCTTGATTTATTTTACAGAGGCAACGTGCAACTATATATAGTAGCGTCATCCTAAAAATATGAAATTATTCACAGTTCATTTTGCCTTTTTATACATTATTTGAGTTTCCTAGGCATTTTGGAACATACTTTCGTGTGTGCAAAGGTCATGTGCGTACTTGCCACATATGTAATTCGATGTTCAATCTGTTTATGAAATCAAGTCCTTATAAGTTGTAAGTACATATCATTTTTTTTCTGTCTTCAATGACATCGCACACGGACCATACTAGGGAACCCGTCGGTGTTGATTTCATCAATCACTGACAATTGTATACCACCAAGCGTTTGCCCACAACACACACGGCTTATTAGCAGCAATCGTCTGTGTTATTATCGGTCTTCGCATACATTTCTGATTACAGACCTGTTTGCCGCGTATCACACACATCTTGTTATATTGAAGTGTTTCTGTTCTCTTGGCTCAAAGAAAACAACTCATCCGAGTGAACCGCATGTCGTACATCGCACACACCTTGATCTGGCTGACCGTTTGTTTTGTGTTGCCTAATCACAAATAGTTCATCTGAGTGAACCGTATGTTGTATATCACACACACCTTCATCTGGCTGCCCGTTTATTTTGTTCCTCATCATCAAGAACAGTTAATTGAACTGAACCGTATGCTCTGCATCGCACATGCAACTAAAGTCTGAACCGTGTTTGATGCATCTGTCATCGCAAACATTTTGCACCTTTTTGATGGTTTTCTACACCACTGTTTGCGATTATTGCATCGCACACAGTTTCTTCGAAGGGTCTCTGATCGTAGTCGCGTTAGCAGCATCCTGCAGTAGTGATAGGAGTTTCCCTGACAGGTGCAGTAGGTCCACTCTTTCTTGATGTACTTGAGGCTGTCTGTGCACTGACTTGTGCTGATGATCCAGGCTCCTCACTATAGGAGCTCATGTTTGGCTGCACATGAAAACAACTTGTAAGCATGCTACTCACCTTAAGAAGTGAACAACGAAAGAAACCAGTTCTGAAGTACCTTGTGTTTGTTTTTCTCATCTAAAGAAATGTTTTAAGAGTGTTACCACAGTTTGAGTATCTATGTCCTTGCTCTTTGAATTACTTCATGTTATGGTTGCCATCCTTGAGGAAACTATGGGCACAACAAACTCATCATTGCCTTTCCACCTAGTAGTTTGTTGCATTCCTTTCTTGCTCTTGAAAACGGGTGGATCAATGTCCTGTGAGTTGGTTCTGGGCCACATGTCAGGACCAGGCATATGATAGATGATGTGCTTGTGGGCTTCTCTGTACAGAGGCTTCTTGAAAAAGCCCAAGACAAAATCCTCAGGGTGGAGCTTGGCTTTATAGACGACTGCCACAACATGGTTGCATGGCACACGAGTCATATCCCACCTCCTACAACCATAGGTCCATGCCTTAAGGTTCACTGCATATGTCTTATCACCATTACTTACTAGCCATAACAGTGGGCCAGATTGTGCTTCTTTGCCAAACCTAGAATACTTCTTTGACTCCTCTAGCCTCTCTGCATAGGTAGGGGTTATCTCCAACCTAGTCTCATCTATCTTGTTCCTAGTTCCTTGATACTTCACCATCAGCTTTGGTCTTATTCCATCTGTCATGGTTCTAATTGGCTTTGACCTCAACTCTAGTATGTACCTGTTGAAGACCTCACTAATGTTGTTCACAACTAAATCAGTTTTGCAATTCATGTCCATGGCATGTCTAGCCCAAGTTTCTTTTGAGATTCTAACCAACCATTTATATGCTTCTTCATCCTCATCTTTAAGTTTAGTCATTGCAACATCAAATCCATTTTTAGTATATGAATAACTAGCTTGGTCCATATACTGCTTCAGTTCCTCAGCCCTAAATCCAGTTGCTTGAAAATTTGCATAGATATCCCTAAGGCAGTACCTATGTGGTGAATTTGGAAAAGGTTGGCCAACAACTTAGCAAGCCCTAAGGAAATAAATAAGCATTCCTTCAATGTGATAATTAAACAAAAAAACATTCTGCCTATCTGAAATTTAGTACAAAGTGTATGTTGTGCACTAACTTTCTGCATGTCTGAAATGAAAGTGTAATTGCCAAATTTATTGCCCTCTCCAATGCATTCTTTCAATTGATACAAGAACCATCTCTAAGATGGGGTATCTTACTTGTCAACCACACCAAATGCAATAGGAAAGAGATTGTTGTTCCCATCTCTGCCTGTTGCTGTCAAGATTTGCTGGCCACTGCTCAACTTTATAAAACATCCATCAACCCCTGCATCAAGTAAGCCATGATTTGAGACAACTACAATGCACAATAAAGGGTTACACAAAAGGATGCAATAATGAAAATACCTATGAATGGCCTACAACCATTGAGAAAGCCTTCCCTAGATGCATTGAGACACACAAACATGCTATGGAACCTAGGGTTTGGGCTTGGGTGTTCTACTACTCTTCTTGTTGTCACAATACACCTGCTGCCAGGATTTGTATATAATACGGCCTGCAAATAGTCTCTGAATCTAGTGTACTGTGCTTTAACATCTCCTTCAACAACTTTTAGAGCCTTCCTCTTAGCCATGTAGGATTTGCTCTTGGGTGTTTCCACCACGTACTTCTCCTTGCATTTTATAATATTGTGTCAACCTTTGTCATGGGGTCTATTCTAATTATATTCTCACATTACTTAGCAAAAACCAATCTGTTGTCAGTTTGGTGTTCTCACTATCTTTTTTTGAACAGTAGTGTTCTCACTATCTGCAGGGCATGTGTGTGGCAGTCTGAATTTCCTAATGGTAAATGCCTTTTCATTGCTAATTTGATAAGCTGTAGTCATGAAGGGGCATCCATCAACTTTGCAATGGACGATTATCCTATCTTTTCAATTCCTCCAATAACTGCAATTCCTCAATTGAACAACATGGAATTGTCTTAGAGCTCTTCTGAATTGGTACACATCTTCAAAATATAAATGCTCACATATCTGCTGATGAGGATTTTATGCTTCCTCCTCAATTGGACAACATGGAATTGTCTTAGAGCTCTTCTGAATTGGTACACGTCTTCAAAATATAAATGCTCACATATCTGCTGATGAGGATTTTATGCTTCCTCGTCATAACAAATCCTCTCATCTTTCTTCTTCTACCTTCTTTTCCTCTTGCCACATAGAACTAAATTCCTTTTGACAGCTCCATCATAATCATTTTCATTAACATTGTTCAGATCATCATCATCATCATCATCATCTGAAGGGACCCAGTCATGAAAATGAACAATTTTTTCTTCATGATGAGCTCTACTAGAAGGCCCAACTCTCTTTGGCACCTTCCTTGGAGGAGAAGGCATGGGCTCTTCTTCACCCATTTCCTCTTCCTAAGTCTGGTAAAGCTCATCCACATCTATGTCTCCTTCATAGTGGTACCAAGGATCCTCTCTCCGCAACTTGAGCTAATCTAATCTTTGAAGAAACTCAACCTCTTCTTCATCAACACCCAGTGGTGTAGAACCATAACGAAACTCAGGTGGCTAGATAAAATCAGCACTGAAACCCCTTTCTCCTTGATCATCTTCACTTTCATCATCATCTTCCTCTAAATCATCAGAAGGCAACCTTGACTTGCCCTTTCTCTGGATATTAATGCTCTGATGTATGTTGATAACCCCCTGGGTGTCAACTGCATATAACAGGCTCACCTATGTTACTGATGGGGATATGCTCCTCACATATTTGTGAAGCTCTGTTCACATCAAGTGGGGTTGGGGCATCTCCTTCAAGTACAATGAACTTAACAGATCTGTTGTGGTCAAACTCTTTAAGCATTTCATGAACTTGTATTGTTGTCAAGCAACTCTAAACCAGCTATGCCAGTTCCCTCCTGCTTCACGTAATAAATATAATATGTACTCTCAAAGCCCTCCAAATCCATAATAGCTAACATATTGTTGTATGTGATTTCAAAGCTGACCATTGTCCTATCTAAGTTATTCGTACCATAGAATTGGAATCTCACATTCCAAATGTCAGCTTCAACCCTAACTGTAGACAAATGGGGCAACTACATTCAGTTAGTTCATCAGCTAAAAATCAAGTACTAAACAACATTCGGTACAAAATGGAGCAGCAACATTAAGTTACTTCAGATTCAGTACATAATTCATTAAAACATATGGCATCAACATTAAGTTAATTGTGAAACATTCAATGGGAGCATCAAAGAACTAACAATTAATAAGAAATGAACTAACAGTATCAAACAACTAGCATTGCAAGTTCGAAACAACAACATTCAGGGATGGGAGAGCTCAAGATTTGAAAGTAGCTCACGTAGGGGGGGCTTTTGCAGTGGGTAGCTCCTCACCACCCTGCGGGCGACATCGCCGATGCATCCGAGTCCGCCTTCTGCAGATCCAGCCACCACCATGCCGCTTGCTACTTGTGAACTGCGTTGGGATTTCCTCGAAGAGGAGAGGATGATGCATTATAGTAGAGATAAGTATTTCCCACAATTATGAAACCAAGGTTATCAATCCAATAGGAGAGCCAAGCAACACTATGTAAACAACACCTACACACACACAACAAATACTTACAATCCAATGCGTAGAGGGGTTGTCAATCCCTCAACAATTATGAGCAAGATTAAATTGTATAGTTTTTGATAGATAGATTGAACAAAAATATAAAAAAATGCATCAAGGTATTTTTAGTTTTAATATATGATAAAAGATAGACCCGGGGCCATAGTTTTCACTAGAGGCTTCTCTCGAGAAAATAGCAAAGGTGGGTAAACAAATTACTATTGGGCAACTGATAAAAATAATAATTATGATGATATCCAAGGCAATGATCATACATAGGCATCACGTCTGAGATTAGTAGACCGACTCATGCCTACATCTGCTACTATTACTCCACACATCGATCGCTATCCAGCATGCATCTAGTGTATTAGGTTAATGGAAAAACGGAGTAATGCTTTAAGCAAGATGACATGATGTAGACAAGATAAATTCACGTATGAATAAATCCCATCTTTTTACCCTTAATAGAAACGATACATATGTGTCATGTCCCTTTCTGTCAGTGGGATTGAGCACCGCAAGATCGAACCAATTACAAAGCACCTCTTCCCATGGCAAGATAAATCAATCTAGTTGGCCAAACACAACCAATAAATCAGAGAAGAAATACGAGGCTATATTTATCATTCATAAAAGAGTTCAGAGAAAACTCAAATAATATTCATGGATAGATCTGATCATAAATTCACAATTCGTTGGATAGATCTCCAAGAACACGGAGGAGAACATTTTATTGAAGATCAAAAACAGAGAAGAAGCCATCTAGCTACTAACTATGGACCCGTAGGTCTGTGGTAAACTACTCACGCATCATCGGAAGGGCAGCAAGGTTGATGTAGAGCCCCTCCGTGATCAATTCCCCCTCCGGCGGAGTACCAACGGAGGCCTCTAGATGTGATCTCAAGAGAACAGAAACTTGCAGCAAAAAAGTATTTCAGGTGTCTCTTTGATTTCAGGGGAATATTTGCGTATTTATAGAGGTGGAATTAGGGTTTGATGTGCCACGAGGGGCCCACAATCCTGGGGGCGTGCCACCCCTGGGGCACATCCCTAGGGCTTGTCACTCCCTCGTGGCTCCTCTGGCTTCCTCCTGAACCTTCTAGGGTCTCTTCTGGTCCAGAAAAAATCAATCCAAAGTTTTTTTCTCTGTTTGGACTTCATTTGGTATTGATTTCCTGAAAAGCCAAAAACATGCAAAAAAATAGCAACAGGCACTGGGCACTAAGTTAATAGGTTAGTCCCATAAAATGATATAAAATTGCTTGTAAATGTATATAAAACATCCAAGATTGATACTATAATAGTATGGAACAATAAAAATTATAGATACGTTGGAGACGTATCAAGCAGACCCAAGCTTAATTCTTGCTCGTCCTCGTGTAGGTAAGTGATAAAAATATTTTTTATGTGGAATGCTACCTAAAATATTCATCATATATTCTTTTCTTTGTAGCATGGATATTAATTTATACTAGAATGATTCAAAGCAATAGTCTATAATTTGACATGAAAACATCGATCGCTATAATTTGTAGCATGTATATCAACAAGCAACCATGTCTTTCAAAATATCAATGCTAAAGAAAGCTATCCCTAGCCCATTATGCTCAATCATTGATCCATTCATGAAACACAATCAAATATTAGCTACATCCAATGCACAAGTATGAAAATAGTGTTCCCTAGTTGGTGCTTTATAAGAAAAGCTGGAGACTCAAAATTAAAATTAAAATTGCATAAAAGTAATTAGATGGGCCCTTCGCAGAGGGAGGCGGAGATTTGTGGAGCTGCCAGAGCTCATAGCTTAAATTGAGAGATAAAATTATTTTGAGAGGCATGCTTCTCCCGTCAACGAAAACGACCGAGAATTCCCAATATCTTCCATGCTAGAAAAATCATAAGCGGTTCCCAAACAAAAAAAGTTTATTTCCTTTCCACCATTCTTACACAAGCCATGGCCAGCCGTATCCACGGGTGCCTTTATGCCAACACTTTCCAAGGAATTTATTATTAGCAACATTTTAATTTTTTTCATTTCAGGGCTGGGCATCCCTATTACCCGCCATACTCTCGTGCAATGACAAGTGAATAAACACTAATTTTGGGAATAAAATACCTAGCATGGAAAATATTGGCCACCCCCTGCCACTTCATGAGCGGTACGGGCACACAAAACGGAAATTTATTTTGAATATTAGAGTTGGCAGATACAAATTTACTTGGAACGACATGGAAATACCGCATATACGTAGGTATGGTGTACTCATTTGGCACAACTTTGGTTTAAGGAGTTGGATGCACAAACAACATTCCCTGTTAGTAAAAATGAAGGTTGGCAAATAGATAGACCAAACAAAAAACGAAAACGGTCATAAACACACATTAAACATAACTAACACTGAATAATGCACCACAAGTAGGATATAACTTAGTTTCATAACTATTGACTTTCGTGCTTGGACAGGGAATCACAAACCTTAACACCAATATTCTTACTAAAGCATAGTTACTCACCAAAATGACTCACATATCACTATCTTGATATCGCAAAACTATTGCAAGGAATCAAGTTTATAATATCCAATGATCTTCATGAAAGTTTTTATTATATCCCTCTTGAATATCATCACTTCGGGACCAAATGCATATCTCGTACAAATTACCATTGCTATTATCTACTGTCAAAGAGATTTAAGTGAAGCACGAGAGCATAAATATTTCTTCAAAACTTATCATATCAACTCCCAAAATAATTTTAGTGAAGCATGAGAGCATATTTCTTCAAAACTAAATCACCATCGTGCTCAAATGATTTAAGTGAAGCACTAGAGCAATTCCCTAGCTCAAAATATTTAAGTGAAGCACACATAGCAATTCTAACAAACCATAATAAAGTTATGGCCCTCTCAAATAGGTGTATCCAGTAAGGATGATTGTGACAAACTAAAAAGCAGAACAATCAAAGACTCATATATTACAAGACACTCCAAGAAAAACACATGATATGTGGCGAATAAAAATATAGCTCCAAGTAAAATTACCGATGGTCGCTAGAAGAAAGAGGGGATGGCTTACGGGCATCACCAAGCTTCGTTGCTTAGGAGTCCTTGAATATGACATTGGGGTACCTCGGGCAACCCCAAGCTTAGGCTCTTGCCACTCCTTATTCCTACATCCATCGTGATCCCACCCAAAACTTGAAAACTTCAATCACACAAAACCTTCGTGAGATCCGTTAGTATAATAAAGCAAATCATCACTTTAAGTACCATTGAAAGCCCATTCATATTTTTTATTGCATTACACCTACTGTATTCTAACTTTAGCATGGCTTATACCCCCCGATACAATCCATGGATTTATCAAAATAAGCACACAATGCAACGAAAACAGATTCCATCAAAAATAGAACAGTCTGTAGCAATCTGAATATTGACCATACTTCTGAAACTCTAAAATTCTGAAAAATTAGGACAACGTGGGAAATTTGTATATCAATTATGTGTAAAAAATCAGAGCAAAATCACATTTCTGTGAATTTACAAAATTCAGAACTGGGCGCCAAAGTTTCTTCTTTTTAACAGAATCAAGTCAACTATCACCTAAACCATCCTAAAGGTTTAATTGGCACAAAAACTAATTAAAACATAAAAAACACAATCATAACAGTAGAATAAAGGTGTGAACACAAGAAAACAGAAAAGATAACTATTGGGTTGTCTTCCAACAAGCTCTTTCTTTATAGCCATTAAGATAGGCTTGAGATTTTATTGATGCTCACATGAGCGATAATAATTGAAACACAAAGAGAGCATCATAAAACATGTGACAAACACATTGAAGTCTAACATACTTCCTATGCATAGGTATTTTATAAGAAAAAAGATTATCAAGACAAGAAATATCTAGCGGATGCAAAGGAGAGGAATAAAACTTAGACAATCTCAACATAACGAGAGGTAATTTAGTAACATGAAAATTTCTACAACCATATTTTCCTCTCTCATATTAATTACAAGTAGGATCATTATCAAATTCAACAATATAGCTATCATATAAAATTTTATCTTCATGATCCACATGCATAAAAAATTTATAATCTTTCGAGGTAGTGGGATTAACATCAACTAAAGTCATGACCTCTTCAAACCCACTTTTATCAATAATTTCATAAGATTGAACACTCTCCAAATATCTGGTATTATTTTTACCTAAAGTTGACGCTCTTCCTAACCCACTTTCAATACTATTGCAAACATTATTATCAATATCAAATTCATCGTGAGGCTTTAATAAATTTTCAAGATCATAAGAAACATTATCACCCCAATCATGATCATTGAAATAAGTAGTAGACATAACAAAATTATCATCCCCATGCTTGGGGCTTTGCATATCATTAACACAATTGAAACTAATAGAATTTATAATAATATCATTGCAATCATGCTTTTCATGCGAGGAGCTATTATGAATCACCTTATAAATTTCTTCTTTTAACACTTCATCACAATTTCAGATTCACGAATTTCAAGCAAGACTTCATAAAGATAATCTAATGCACTCGATTCACTAGCAATTGATTCATCATAATTGGATCTTCTAAAAGGATTAGCAAGTGGATGAGGATCCATCTTATTTATTTTTCTGTTTTCGGTGTGTTCACATGAAGGCAAAAAGCAAGCAAACAAGAAAAAAGGCAAACAAAAAATATTTTTGTAATTTTTGTAAAAAAAATTAGAAGTGGGGGAGATGAAAACAAGAGGCAAATGGCAAATAAAATAAATGCAAGCAGATGAAAGTTTATGCATAGGTACTTGATAGATGTTGATGATGTCTCCCGACAGCGGCGCCAGAAATTCTTCCTGCTACTTGTGAGTTGCATTGGGATTTCCTCGAAGAGGAGAGGATGATGCAATATAGATGTGAAACCTAGGTTATCAATCCAGTAGGAGAACCAAGCAACACTATGTAAGCAACACCTGCACACAAACAACAAATACTTGCAACCCAACGCGTAGAGGGGTTGTCAATGCCCCAACGGTTACGAGCAAGATTAAATTGTATAGTTTTTGATAGATATAATGAACAAAATAAAAAAATAAAATAAATAAAAATAAAATAAATAAAACAAAAAATAAAATAAATAAAACAAGAGGCAAATTGCAGCAAGTAATTATGATGATATCCAAGGCAATGATTGATACGTCCATTTTGCATCATGCTTTCCTACTGTTATTTATAATGTTTTTATGTATAATGATGCTTTTTGGGGTAATTCTAATGCCTTTTCTCTCATAATATGTAAGGTTTACACAAAGAGGGAGAATGCCGATACTAGAATTCTGGACCTAAAAAGGTACATCAGAGTTACCTATTATGCACATCTCCAAATGAGCTGAAACTTCACGGAGAATTATTTTGAACTATATAAAAAATACTGGAGCAAATAACCACCGGAGGGGGGGCACCTGGTGAGCACAAGACACCAGGGCGCGCCAGGTCCCACAGGCGCCCAGGTGGATTGTGCTCAACCCATCCCACATTCGGTGCCCATCTTCTGCTATATAGGTCATTTTGACCTAGAAAAAAATTATAGGAGGACTTTTAGGATGAAGTGCCGGCGTCTCGAGGCGGAACTTGGGCAGGAGCACTTTTACCCTCCGGCGGAGCGATTCCGCCAGGGGAACTTCCCTCCTGGAGGGGGAAATCGAAGCCATCATCATCACCAAGAACCCTCTCATCTTTGGTAGGGCCATCTCCATCAACATCTTCAATAGCACCATATCCTCTCAAACCCTAGTTCATCTCTTGTGTTCAATCTTTGTACCGGAACCTCAGATTGGTACTTGTGGGTGACTAGTAGTGTTGATTACATCTTGTAGTTGATTACTATATGGTTATTTGGTGGATGATTCTATGTTTAGATCCATTATGACATTTAATACCCCTCTGATCTTGAGCACGATAATCATTCGTGAGTAGTTACTTCTGTTCTTAAGGTCACGGGAGAAGTCATGTTGAAAGTAATCATGTGAACTTGATATGTGTTTGATATTTTGAAGATATGTATGTTGTGATTCCCTTAGTGGTGTCATCTGAACATCGACTACATGGAAATTCAACATATTTGGGCCTAAGGGAATGCATTGTGGAGTAGTTATTAGATGATGGGTTGCTAGAGTGACAGAAGCTAAAACCCTAGTTTATGCGCTACTTCGTAAGGGAACGATTTGGATCCAAAAGTTTAATGCTATGGTTAGATTTTATCTTAATACTTTTCTTGTATTTGCGGATGCTTGTGAGGGGTTAATAATAAGTAGGAGGTGTGTTCAACTAAGAACAACACCTAAGCACCGGTCCACCCACATATCAAATTTTCAAAGTAGCGAACACGAACCAAACAAACATGATGAAAGTGACATGGTGAAATTCACATGTACCCTCAAGAACACTTTGCTTATTATAGGAGAGGGTTTTGGCATTTCCTTTGCCAAAAAAGGATTGGGCTACCTTGATGCACTTTATTTACCCTTACCGTTACTTGCTCATTACAAAATATATTTCTATCAAACTGCACATTCTGAGCAATTTGAGTCCTTACTGAAAACCACTTATCATTTTCTTCTGCTCCTCGTTTGGTTCGACACTCTTACTTGTTGAAAGGACTATGATTGATACCCTATACTTGTGGGCCATCAATGATCATACATAAGTACCACGTCCAAGATTAGTAGACCGACTCCTGCCTGCATCTACTACTATGACTCCACACATTAACCGCTATCCAGCATGCATCTAGTGTATTAAGTTAATGGGAAAACGGAGTAATGCTTTAAGCAAGATCACAAGATGTAGACAAGATAAACTCACGTATGAATAAACCCATCTTTTTTCCCTTATTAGCAACGATACATACGTGTCATGTCCCTTTCTATCACTGGGATTGAGCACCGCAAGATCAAACCCATTACAAAGCACCTCTTCCCGTGGCAAGAGAAATCAATCTAGTTGGCCAAACCAAACCAATAAACCAGAGAAGAATTACCAGGCTATATTAATCATGGATAAAAGAGTTCAGAGAAAACTCAAATAATATTCATGGATAGATTTGAACATGAACTCACAATTCATCGGACCCCAACAAACACATCGCAAAAAGTTATTACATCAAATAGATCCCCAAGAACACCAAGGAGAACATTGTATTGGAGATCAAAAGAGAGAAGAAGTCATCTAGCTACTAACTATGGACCCATAGGTCTATGGTAAACTACTCACACATCATTGGAAGGGCAGCAAGGTTGATGTAGAGCCCCTTCGTGATCAATTCCCCCTCTGGCTGAGTACCGGCAGAGGCCTCCAGACGGGATCTCACGAGAACAGAAACTTGCAGCGGCGGAAAAAGTATTTTGGGTGTCTCTCTGATGTCAGGGGAATATTTGAGTATTTATAGAGATGGAATTAGGGTTTGATGTGCCATGAGGGGCCCACAAACCCCGTGGGTCATGCCACCCCCCTAGGGCGCGCCCCTAGGGCTTGCCGCTCCCTCGTGGATCCTCTGGCCTCCTCCCGAACCTTCTAGGGTATCTCATGGTCCAGAAAATTTTGATCCAAAGTTTTTCTTCTGTTTGGACTTTGTTTGATATTAATTTCCTGAACAGCCAAAACATGCAAAAAACAAAGAATCAAGTTACTAGATACTAATCTAATAGGTTAGTCCCAAAAATAATATAAACTTTCTTATAAATGTATATAAAAATCCAAGATTGATACTATAATAGCATGGAACAATCAAGAATTTTAGATACATTGGAGACATATCACCGCTCGAGAGGTGGGAGGGAGGGTGATACGTCTCCAACGTATCCATAAGTTTTGATTGTTCCATGATGTTATATTATCAATCTTGGATGTTTTATAATCATTTTATAGCCATTTTATATCATTTTTGGTACTAACCTATTGACATAGTGCCAAGTGCGGATGCAACGAAACTTCACGGAGATGTTTTGGACCAGAAGACACATAATGGGCCCAGGCTGCGCCTCTAGGGTGCTCCGAGGAGAGCACAACCCACCAGGGCGCGCCAGGAGGCCCAGGCGTGCCCTGGTGGGTTGTGCCCACCTCGGGTACCCCCCCCCGAACTGCCTCTTTGCTCTATAAATACCTCAATATTCCAGAAACCCTAGGGGAGTCGACAAAATATTGATCCAGCCGCTGCAGAGTCTAGAACCACAAGATCCAATCTAGACACCATCTTCGATGGGGTTCACCACCTCCATTGGTGTCTCTCTGATGATGCGTGAGTAGTTCTTTGTAAACCTTCGGGTTCGTAGTTAGTAGCTAGATGGCTTCCTCTCTCTTGCTGAATTCTCAATACAATGGTCTCTTGGAGATCCATATGATGTAACTCTTACTAGATACTAATCTAATAGGTTAGTCCCAAAATAATATAAACTTTCTTATAAATGTATATAAAAAATCCAAGATTGATACTATAATAGCATGGAACAATCAAGAATTTTAGATACATTGGAGACGTATCACCGCTCGAGAGGTGGGAGGGGAGGGGTGATACGTCTCCAACGTATCCATAAGTTTTGATTGTTCCATGATGTTATATTATCAATCTTGGATGTTTTATAATCATTTTATAGCCATTTTATATCATTTTTTGGTACTAACCTATTGACATAGTGCCAAGTGCCAGATGCAACGAAACTTCACGGAGATGTTTTTGGACCTGAAGACACATAATGGGCCCCGGCTGCGCCTCTAGGGTGCTCCGAGGAGAGCACAACCCACCAGGGCGCGCCAGGAGGCCCAGGCGTGCCCTGGTGGGTTGTGCCCACCTCGGGTACCCCCCCCCGAACTGCCTCTTTGCTCTATAAATACCTCAATATTCCAGAAACCCTAGGGGAGTCGACAAAATATTGATCCAGCCGCTGCAGAGTCTAGAACCACAAGATCCAATCTAGACACCATCTCCGATGGGGTTCACCACCTCCATTGGTGTCTCTCTGATGATGCGTGAGTAGTTCTTTGTAAACCTTCGGGTTCGTAGTTAGTAGCTAGATGGCTTCCTCTCTCTTGCTGAATTCTCAATACAATGGTCTCTTGGAGCACACATAGCAATTCTAACAAACCATAATAAAGTTATGGCCCTCTCAACTAGGTGTGTCCAGTAAGGATGATTGTGACAAACTAAAAAGCAGAACAATCAAAGACTCATATATTACAAGACACTCCAAGAAAAACACATGATATGTGGCGAATAAAAATATAGCTCCAAGTAAAATTACCGATGGTCGCTAGAAGAAAGAGGGGATGGCTTCTGGGGCATCACCAAGCTTCGTTGCTTAGGAGTCCTTGAATATGACATTGGGGTACCTCGGGCAACCCCAAGCTTAGGCTCTTGCCACTCCTTATTCCTACATCCATCGTGATCCCACCCAATACTTGAAAACTTCAATCACACAAAACCTTCGTGAGATCCGTTAGTATAATAAAGCAAATCACCACTTTAAGTACCATTGAAAGCCCATTCATATTTTTTATTGCATTACACCTACTGTATTCTAACTTTAGCATGGCTTATACCCCCCGATACAATCCATGGATTTATCAAAATAAGCACACAATGCAACGAAAACAGATTCCATCAAAAATAGAACAGATGCAGCAATCTGAATATTGACCATACTTCTGAAACTCTAAAATTCTGAAAAATTAGGACAACGTGGGAAATTTGTATATCAATTATGTGTAAAAAATCAGAGCAAAATCACATTTCTGTGAATTTACAAAATTCAGAACTGGGCGCCAAAGTTTCTTCTTTTTAACAGAATCAAGTCAACTATCACCTAAACCATCCTAAAGGTTTAATTGGCACAAAAACTAATTAAAACATAAAAAACACAATCATAACAGTAGAATAAAGGTGTGAACACAAGAAAACAGAAAAGATAACTATTGGGTTGTCTTCCAACAAGCTCTTTCTTTATAGCCATTAAGATAGGCTTGAGATTTTATTGATGCTCACATGAACGATAATAATTGAAACACAAAGAGAGCATCATAAAACATGTGACAAACACATTGAAGTCTAACATACTTCCTATGCATAGGTATTTTATAAGAAAAAAGATTATCAAGACAAGAAATATCTAGCGGATGCAAAGGAGAGGAATAAAACTTAGACAATCTCAACATAACGAGAGGTAATTTAGTAACATGAAAATTTCTACAACCATATTTTCCTCTCTCATATTAATTACAAGTAGGATCATTATCAAATTCAACAATATAGCTATCATATAAAATTTTATCTTCATGATCCACATGCATAAAAAATTTATAATCTTTCGAGGTAGTGGGATTAACATCAACTAAAGTCATGACCTCTTCAAACCCACTTTTATCAATAATTTCATAAGATTGAACACTCTCCAAATATCTGGTATTATTTTTACCTAAAGTTGACGCTCTTCCTAACCCACTTTCAATACTATTGCAAACATTATTATCAATATCAAATTCATCGTGAGGCTTTAATAAATTTTCAAGATCATAAGAAACATTATCACCCCAATCATGATCATTGAAATAAGTAGTAGACATAACAAAATTATCATCCCCATGCTTGGGGCTTTGCATATCATTAACACAATTGAAACTAATAGAATTTATAATAATATCATTGCAATCATGCTTTTCATGCGAGGAGCTATTATGAATCACCTTATAAATTTCTTCTTTTAACACTTCATCACAATTTCAGATTCACGAATTTCAAGCAAGACTTCATAAAGATAATCTAATGCACTCGACTCACTAGCAATTGATTCATCATAATTGGATCTTCTAAAAGGATTAGCAAGTGGATGAGGATCCATCTTATTTATTTTTCTGTTTTCGGTGTGTTCACATGAAGGCAAAAAGCAAGCAAACAAGAAAAAAGGCAAACAAAAAATATTTTTGTAATTTTTGTAAAAAAAATTAGAAGTGGGGGAGATGAAAACAAGAGGCAAATGGCAAATAAAATAAATGCAAGCAGATGAAAGTTTATGCATAGGTACTTGATAGATGTTGATGATGTCTCCCCGGCAACGGCGCCAGAAATTCTTCCTGCTACTTGTGAGTTGCATTGGGATTTCCTCGAAGAGGAGAGGATGATGCAATATAGATGTGAAACCTAGGTTATCAATCCAGTAGGAGAACCAAGCAACACTATGTAAGCAACACCTGCACACAAACAACAAATACTTGCAACCCAATGCGTAGAGGGGTTGTCAATGCCCCAACGGTTACGAGCAAGATTAAATTGTATAGTTTTTGATAGATATAATGAACAAAATAAAAAAATGAAATAAATAAAAATAAAATAAATAAAACAAAAAATAAAATAAATAAAACAAGAGGCAAATTGCAGCAAATAATTATGATGATATCCAAGGCAATGATTGATACGTCCATTTTGCATCATGCTTTCCTACTGTTATTTATAATGTTTTTATGTATAATGATGCTTTTTGGGGTAATTCTAATGCCTTTTCTCTCATAATATGTAAGGTTTACACAAAGAGGGAGAATGCCGACAGCTAGAATTCTGGACCTAAAAAAGGTACATCAGAGTTACCTATTATGCACATCTCCAAATGAGCTGAAACTTCACGGAGAATTATTTTGAACTATATAAAAAATACTGGAGCAAATAACCACCGGAGGGGGGGCACCTGGTGAGCACAAGACACCAGGGCGCGCCAGGTCCCACAGGCGCCCAGGTGGATTGTGCTCAACCCATCCCACATTCGGTGCCCATCTTACGCTATATAGGTCATTTTGACCTAGAAAAAAATCATAGGAGGACTTTTAGGATGAAGTGCCGGCGTCTCGAGGCGGAACTTGGGCAGGAGCACTTTTACCCTCCGGCGGAGCGATTCCGCCAGGGGAATTTCCCTCCTGGAGGGGGAAATCGAAGCCATCATCATCACCAAGAACCCTCTCATCTTTGGTAGGGCCATCTCCATCAACATCTTCAATAGCACCATCTCCTCTCAAACCCTAGTTCATCTCTTGTGTTCAATCTTTGTACCGGAACCTCAGATTGGTACTTGTGGGTGACTAGTAGTGTTGATTACATCTTGTAGTTGATTACTATATGGTTATTTGGTTGATGATTCTATGTTTAGATCCATTATGACATTTAATACCCCTCTGATCTTGAGCACGATAATCATTCGTGAGTAGTTACTTCTGTTCTTAAGGTCACGGGAGAAGTCATGTTGAAAGTAATCATGTGAACTTGATATGTGTTTGATATTTTGAAGATATGTATGTTGTGATTCCCTTAGTGGTGTCATCTGAACATCGACTACATGGAAATTCAACATATTTGGGCCTAAGGGAATGCATTGTGGAGTAGTTATTAGATGATGGGTTGCTAGAGTGACAGAAGCTAAAACCCTAGTTTATGCGCTACTTCGTAAGGGAACGATTTGGATCCAAAAGTTTAATGCTATGGTTAGATTTTATCTTAATACTTTTCTTGTATTTGCGGATGCTTGTGAGGGGGTTAATAATAAGTAGGAGGTGTGTTCAACTAAGAACAACACCTAAGCACCGGTCCACCCACATATCAAATTTTCAAAGTAGCGAACACGAACCAAACAAACATGATGAAAGTGACATGGTGAAATTCACATGTACCCTCAAGAACACTTTGCTTATTATAGGAGAGGGTTTTGGCATTTCCTTTGCCAAAAAAGGATTGGGCTACCTTGATGCACTTTATTTACCCTTACCGTTACTTTCTCATTACAAAATATCTTTCTATCAAACTGCATGTTGCCGACAATTTGAGTCCTTACTGAAAACCACTTATCATTTTCTTCTGCTCCTCGTTTGGTTCGACACTCTTACTTGTTGAAAGGACTATGATTGATACCCTATACTTGTGGGCCATCAATGATCATACATAAGTACCACGTCCAAGATTAGTAGACCGACTCTGCCTGCATCTACTACTATGACTCCACACATTAACCGCTATCCAGCATGCATCTAGTGTATTAAGTTAATGGGAAAACGGAGTAATGCTTTAAGCAAGATCACAAGATGTAGACAAGATAAACTCACGTATGAATAAACCCACCTTTTTTCCCTTAATAGCAACGATACATACGTGTCATGTCCCTTTCTATCACTGGGATTGAGCACCGCAAGATCAAACCCATTACAAAGCACCTCTTCCCGTGGCAAGAGAAATCAATCTAGTTGGCCAAACCAAACCAATAAACCAGAGAAGAATTACCAGGCTATATTAATCATGGATAAAAGAGTTCAGAGAAAACTCAAATAATATTCATGGATAGATTTGAACATGAACTCACAATTCATCGGACCCCAACAAACACATCGCAAAAAGTTATTACATCAAATAGATCCCCAAGAACACCAAGGAGAACATTGTATTGGAGATCAAAAAGAGAGAAGAAGTCATCTAGCTACTAACTATGGACCCATAGGTCTATGGTAAACTACTCACACATCATTGGAAGGGCAGCAAGGTTGATGTAGAGCCCCTTCGTGATCAATTCCCCCTCTGGCTGAGTAATGCGTGAGAGGCCTCGAACGGGATCTCACGAGAACAGAAACTTGCAGCGGCGGAAAATGGATTTTGGGTGTCTCGCTGATGTCAGGGGAATATGTGAGGAGTTATAGAGATGGAATTTGGGTGTGATGTGCCATGAGGGGCCCACAAACCCCGTGGGTCATGCCACCCCCCTAGGGCGCGCCCCTAGGGCTTGCCGCTCCCTCGTGGATCCTCTGGCCTCCTCCCAAACCTTCTAGGGTCTCTCATGGTCCAGAAAATTTTGATCCAAAGTTTTTCTTCTGTTTGGACTTTGTTTGATATTAATTTCCTGAACAGCCAAAACATGCAAAAAAACAGCAAATGTTACTAGATACTAATCTAATAGGTTAGTCCCAAAAATAATATAAACTTTCTTATAAATGTATATAAAAAATCCAAGATTGATACTATAATAGCATGGAACAATCAAGAATTTTAGATACATTGGAGACGTATCACCGCTCGAGAGGTGGGAGGGGAGGGGTGATACGTCTCCAACGTATCCATAAGTTTTGATTGTTCCATGATGTTATATTATCAATCTTGGATGTTTTATAATCATTTTATAGCCATTTTATATCATTTTTTGGTACTAACCTATTGACATAGTGCCAAGTGCCAGATGCAACGAAACTTCACGGAGATGTTTTTGGACCAGAAGACACATAATGGGCCCCGGCTGCGCCTCTAGGGTGCTCCGAGGAGAGCACAACCCACCAGGGCGCGCCAGGAGGCCCAGGCGTGCCCTGGTGGGTTGTGCCCACCTCGGGTACCCCCCCCCGAACTGCCTCTTTGCTCTATAAATACCTCAATATTCCAGAAACCCTAGGGGAGTCGACAAAATATTGATCCAGCCGCTGCAGAGTCTAGAACCACAAGATCCAATCTAGACACCATCTCCGATGGGGTTCACCACCTCCATTGGTGTCTCTCTGATGATGCGTGAGTAGTTCTTTGTAAACCTTCGGGTTCGTAGTTAGTAGCTAGATGGCTTCCTCTCTTTTGCTGAATTCTCAATACAATCAGTTATTTCTTTTTATATCCATCAAAGTATTTGAGTTTCTTTGATCTCTTTTATGCATGATTGCTTATAGCATCGTATTTCTTCTCCAATATTTCGGTTTTGTTTGGCCAACTTGATCTATTTATCTTGCAATGGGAAGAGGTGCTTTGTAGTGGGTTTGATCTTACGGTGCTTGATCCCAGTGACAGAAGGGGAACTGACACGTATGTATCGTTGCTACCAAGGATACAACAATGGGGTTTATCTATACATAGATAGATCTTGTTTACATTATGTCATTGTTCTTATTGCATTACTCCGTTTTTCCATGAACTTAATACACTAGATGCATGATGGATAGCGGTTGATGTGTGAAGTAATAGTAGTAGATGCAGGCAGGAGTCGGTCTACTAATCTTGGACGTGATGCCTATATAATGATCATTGCTTGGATATCATCATGATTATTTGAAGTTCTATCAATTTCCCAATAGTAATTTGTTTACCCACCATTTGCTATTTTTCTCGAGAGAAGTCACTAGTAAAACCTACGGCCCCCGGGTCTCTTTCTCATATATTTGCCTTTGCGATCTACTTTTCCTTTGCATATATTTTCAGATCTATTAAACTAAAAATACAAAAATACCTCGCTGCATTTTATTCTTATTTATTTTATTTTGCATTTGATCAATCAATCAACTACAATTTCCTCACGTCCGTTTGCCCATCTTGGGGTTCCGCTACCCGAAAGGGATTGACAACCCCTTTTACATGTCTGGTTGTGAGGATTTCTTATCTGTGTGTAGGGGTTGTTTACGTTGTGTTGCTTGGTTCTCCTACTGGTTCGATAACCTTGGTTTATTCACTAAGGGAAATACCTACCGTCGTTGTGCTGCATCATCCCTTCCTCTTTGGGGAAATACCTACATAGTCCTAGCCAACATCAAAAGGAATTTCTGGCGCCGTTACCGGGGAGGATCTTCAACATATACATGGTTCCTAATCAAAAATCTCATCTCCTCGCAATTTACATTTTTTTTCATTTTCCTCTCATTTTCCTCTCTCCCACTTCACAAAAATTTGCCGTTTTCTTGGCCTCTTTTTTTTGTTTGTCGTTTTCTTGTCGGATCTGTTTTTGTGTGCAATCTTGTTGTGTAGTCATCACGACTCAAGAGAACACCAAGTTGTGTGATTTCTCAAATACCAACAACAATGATTTTATTGGCACTCCGATTGCTCCTCCCGCACTAGTGCGGAGTCTTGTGATATTAATACTGCTTTGCTGAATCTTGTTATGAAAGATAAATTTTCCGGTACTCCTAATGAGGATGTCGCGCCCCATCTTAATACCTTCGTGGAATTATGCGATATGCAAAAGAAAAAGGATGTTGTAGCGACCCGACCCGAATGGATCAAGTCTCTGTGCTTAAGTGTCATCCGTGGATCGGTATGCTGACACACACAGTACTCGAGGATTTATAACAGAGGTAAATCACATGTATAAATAACGTAAATACTATTACCTCAATCCAAATAGTGGAAGTAACAAGGTTGTGGATTCCCAACAACACCAACGGCAAAGTTGAGTGTAGAAAACTAAACCCTAACGTATCACTTACTGTCAGAAGATCCTCGCAACATGAGATGTTGCAGCCACAAAGGGGTCAAGACATTGAATGTCTTGGCAAATTCACACCATAGGATAATGATGAATGATAACTATCACTACATGCATATTTGGCTGGTGGAAAGCTCTATGGTTATAGTTTTTGCGAAAAGCCAATTTTTCCCTACAGCAAAGGAATAAACTTATTTAACTATCATGGTGGTTGTTAAACATTGAGAATGGTTGACAGCATTCTCAATCCCAATTAACCATCATCATTAAAACCCAACAAAATTAATTAAAGTAACATGATGAGATACTTAAGATACTTACTAGATACTCAGGATTGTCCATAACCGGGGAAACGGCTAACCATGATTAGATTGTACACTCTGCAGAGGTTTGCGCACTTTTCCCACAAGACTCGATCGCCTCCGTTGGATTTCTCGCACTACATGGTGTTTGAGAAACGGATGACCGAGACACGGTCTTTCAGAAACATTAACTCTCTACTCCGGGTGGACCATACCAAACCTACAAAACCCACTACCTGCTGATCTACCTCTTCAAGAGCTTCACGTAACTTACTCAACTATGCTAGAGCCCATAATAGCTTGTGGCTGCACACGGAAGTTTCTAGCATGAAAATATCTCAGTTCCCTTTGAGCCTGGGTGGCGGTCCATAAAGAAAAACAGGTAATCCTGGAATACCCAGGTACCTAGACAGGCAATCGCTGGAATACCCAGGTGCCTCAGTCCACCCAGATGTGAGTTAAAGTTGCCACCTTAAGTAAACCATTAATTAACAATCTCACAACTGTCGTGAATACTCTCAAAACCCAATCCACGTCTACGAGCATAGCATAGCAATATAAGCAACGTAATAGTAACTCCCAAGGTTTGAATGCAGGACAATAGGTTCTACCTCATCAACTACTTCCCAATACCCACATGATATCAATTCCTAACCATGCAATGTTTGAGGGTTGAAGCTAATGCATAAAAACTGGGTATGAAAGGGATATGATCAAAGTGTGAACTTGCCTGTACTGTTGATGAAGATGATTCGCACTCAAAACTCTTGATAGGTCTACTCGTCACACTCCGGTCAATCTATCGTAAGCAATCAATAGTAACCACACATAAGCAATCACTCAAAAGATCAAAAAGAACAAGAAGACGATTCGGAAAACATCAAAACCAAGCAAATAACTCTTGCAACATAAAACAAATTTCTAACAGTACCAAAATTATATGAATTTGGCCATATCAGAAAGTTTAGGTCAAGAGCTTCGATTTGCAAAAAGAATCAACTTAAACGGAATTATAAAACTCAAGTTACGATCAAACAAAGTTCAAATTCAAATCTGGTCTAATTCAAATTTTAAACTTTCAAAAACATGTTTGAGTTGGATTACTGGATCGAGGAGATCGTAACGAAGAAGTGGGCGTTGGTTTCATCGAGTTCCGACTAACGAGCAAAAAGTTATGAGCGTTTGAAGAACAGGGGCTAAACTGTAAAATAAAACAACTACAACTAGGTCCCTGGCAGAAAACTTAAAATAAAAGAAAAAGACTAAATAGCGAACGTTCGTTACAGAACCTAATCTAACGAATTCGTTCACTCCAGAACCTAAACTAGCGAATGCTCACTATTTAAACTAAATAAATAAAAAACGGGTTTTTAAACGAAAACCGAAACCCTAAAAAAACCGGCGAACCGGGCGGGCTTATTACCGGTTCACAGCGGGTTCGACGCCGGCGGCGGTTAGAGTCCGGCGACGAGGGAAAGACGGCGGCGGCGGCGTCGGCTACGGACGGGACGGCGGCTCCGGGGCTCGGCGGCGCCGGGCAGAGACACCGGGAGGGGCGGCGCGTCGCGGCGAGGAGGATGGCGGCGTCGGCGGCGGTCCACGGCGACGGGACGGAGCAGGATGGAGGCGGCTCCGGCGAGATGTGTGGCGGCGGTGGCGCAAGATGCGGCGCGAAGCGAGGAGAGAGAGGGGTCGGCGGCATGTATTTAAGGAGGAAGGCGGCTCCGCTATGCGTGGCGAGGCGAGAAGAGGCCGGGGCGGGCACGGCCTCCTATGGTGGTGCGGCGGCGTGCCCGAGCAGGACTCTGGCTCGGGAAGGAGAGGGGCGGCGCTGCTGGGCCGCGGCTGCGGTCAGGCCTTGGGCCGGCCCAGTGGCGGTGGGGAAAGTTTTTTTTACAATTGTTTTCTAAAGAAAAGAAATAAAACTAAATAAATCAAAATATACTATAGGCATATAATATATCAAAAAATTCAGAAAATTATTTCCTACAGCATGAACATTATTCTAGCTTCAAATAAAATCCTCAGAAATTTAAATAAAGCAAAGACTGCTAATGTTGCAATAGAATGCAATAAGAATCATTTTAAAAAATACCAAAATTTAGTCAAATTTATTTCTCTCCAATTTTCTGATGTAGGGAATCATGTTACCCTATTTTCCATATATTTTATTTTTGAAGAAAAATAATTTGAATAAAACTCAAATAACTCCAAATTGAAAATAAATTCAAAAGAACTTTGAATTTAATTCTTTGAAACTCCCAACTCATATTTCACATGTTTTGAAGAAGTCATTTTATCTTCGCTCGTGAAAATCATTGAGTTGCATAAAGTTCCTGGGTTGGAAATATTTTCCAAATGAAATTCAAATATTTTCAACACCCCTTGTCATTTAAATAAATGGAGGAAGTCATGTCATCTTCTCTCCAGGGTTTTGTGGTGTAAAGAATTTGAATTCGCGGAGATCATAAAAGCAAAATGAAAGTTTGGGAAAGTCCTTTTATTCCCTCTCATTTAACTTTCAAAAGTTTCGAATTCACTCACTTTCAGTCAATCAATCACACAACAATCAAACAAACAATCAAATCTATCTATTTATTACAACATTCCAAAATTTAGAATTTTGGGATGTTACAGATGTGGACAATGATGTGGTGAAGATGAAATTATTTATGTTTTCTTTGTGTGATTCTGCAAAAATTTGGTTCTCTTCTTTGCCTCGCAATAGTATCGATTCTTGGAATAAGTGCAAAGATGGTTTTATCACTAAGTATTTTCCGCCCGCAAAAATTATTTCCCTTAGAACCCAGATCATGAATTTCAAGCAACTTGAACATGAGCATGTTGCACAATCTTGGGAAAGGATGAAAATGATGCTAATGAATTGCCCAACTCATGGGTTAAATCTTTGGATGATCATACAAAAAAATTATGCGGGGTTGAATTTTGTTTCTTGTAATCTTTTAGATTCCGTCGCGGGTGGTACTTTTATGGAAATTAGTTTGGGTGAAGCCACCAAATTGCTTGATAATATCATGGCAAATTATTCATAGTGGCATACCGAAAGGGCTCCTACTAGTAAAAAAGTTAATTTGGTTGAAGAAATTTCTTCTTTGAGTGAAAAAGTTGATGCCCTTATGAAATTGGTTGCTAGTAAAAGTGCTCCTATTGATTTTAATGATATGCCTTTGTCTACTTTAATTGAGCAAAATAGTGATGCCATAGATGTGAGTTTTATCTCTCAATATAATTTCAATAACAACGCTTATAGAGGTAATTTTATTCCTAGGCCTTTTCCTAGTAATTCCTCTAATAATTATGGTAATTCCTATGTAATCAATCTTACAAAAATAATAGGAACACCTCTGATCTTGAGAATAATATTAAAGAATTTATCAATACGCAAAAAGTTTTTGACACTACCATGGAAGAAAAGTTCAATAAGATTGATGATTTGTCTAGAAGTGTTGATAGAATTTCTCATGATGTGGAAAATCTCAAGATGAAATTTATTGTGACTAAGGTTGATGAATCAATTAAAGCTCTTTATGTTTCTATGGATGAAAGTAAGAAAAGAAACGCTATGCTTAGAGCTAAAAGAGAATTTTTAGAAAAAGCGTTTTCTTGTGACTACTTTCACAAAAGTGAAGAAAATCTTAAAATGATTGATGTTTCTTCTATTGATTCCTTGTTTAGTAAAGTTAAGATTGATGATAAAGGGACTGGAGAAGAGTCAACTTTAGCTAGAAGACGTCCCGATGATTCGGAGGGTGAAAATCTTGTTGAGAAAATTGATAAAAGTGGGTTTGGAGAGGTCAAAACTTTATCTAGTGATGTGGCCACTCTTTTGGACTAGAAAGTCTTTAATTACGATAGTTGTTCTTTGATTGATTGTATTTCTTTGTTGCAATCCATGATAAATTCACCTCATGCCTATGAACAAAATAAAGCTTTTCCTAAACATATTGTTGATGCTATGATGAAAGCATTTGAAGAAAAATTGGAATTAGAAGTATCAATTCCTAGTAAATTGCATGATGAATGGGAACCAAATATCAAAGTCAAGATCAAAAATTATGAGTGTTCTGCTTTGCGTGACTTGGGTGCTAGTGTTTCTACAATTCCGAAATCTTTATGTGATGTGCTTGGTCTTACCGATATTGAATCATGTTCTTTGAATTTGCACTTGGCGGATTCTACTATTAAAAAGCCTATGGGAAGAATTAATGATGTTCTTATTCTTGCAAATAGGAATTATGTTCACATAGATTTTATTGTTATTGATATTGATTGCAATCCGTCGTGTCCAATTATTCTTGGTAGACCGTTTTTACGCACTATCGGTGCCGTGATTGATATGAAAGAAGGCAATATTAAGTTCCAATTCCCTTTGAGGAAGGGTATGGAACATTTTCCTAGAAAAATAATTAGGCCACCATATGAATCAATCATGAGGGCATCTTATGGATCTCGAACCAAAGAAGACAAAAATTAGATCCTTGCCTTATGCCTAGCTAAGGGCGTAAAACTATAGCGCTTGTTGGGAGGCAACCCAATGAATAAAATTTATTTTTGCTTTTTTGCTTTCTGTTCTTGTGTGTTTGCACAATTATTCTACCATTATGGTTGTGTTTTTTGAGTTTTAATTAGCGTTTGTGCCAAGTAAAGCCTTTAGGATCTTCTTGGGTGATAATTGTTTGATCTTACTGAAAAACATAAACTTATGTGCTCACGGAAACAATTGTTAAAAATAACCAGAAAGTGATAAAATTCCAATTCTTTTTTCAGAAGATTAATATACAGATTACCCTGGTCGTCCTAATTTTTCAGAATTTTTGGAGTTACAAAAGTATTCAAAATAGTCAGATTTCTACAGACTGTTCTATTTTGACAGATTCTGTTTTTTTTTGTGTTGTGTGCTTATTTTGATGGCTCTATGGTTTTCTTTATGAGTTTTGCCATAGAAAAGTTGGAATACAGTAGATTTAATGCAAAAACAAAATATGAATTGGTTTTGATACAATACTTATATTAGTGGTTTGCTTTCTTATACTAACGGATCTCACGAAGGTTTTGTTGAGTTTTGTGTGATTGAAGTTTTCAAGTTTTGGGTTATCTTACGATGGATGAAGGAAGGATAGAAGAGCCTAAGCTTGGGAATGCCCCGACATCCCAAGCTATTATCTAAAAATGAGCAACCAACTAAGCTTGACGATGCCCCCGAGTGGCTTCCCCTCTTTCTTCTAACGACCATTGGTATTTTACTCGAAGCTATACTGTGTGTTTTTCTTGGAGCGTCTTGTATAATATGAGTCTTTGATTGTTTTATTTTGTGTTTTAAGTCTTGATCCCTTTCTGGACACACCTATTTGAGAGAGCCAAATTTATGTCATGACTTGTTAGAATTGCTCTCTATGCTTCACTTAAATTTTTATGAGCTATGGACTTGCTCTAGTGCTTCACTTATATCTTTTTTTGAGCGCGTGTGCTTTAGTATTTTCGATGAAATGCTCTCTTTCTTCACTTAGATTTATTTTAGAGTTAGTAAAATGTTCAAGAAATTTTCTCTTGCTTCACTTAAATTATTTTGAGAGAAATAAAAAAATGCTCATGATCTTCACTTATATTTGTTTGAGCTTATGAAAAGCAACATATGAAAATTAGTCCCAAAGTGATAGATATCCAAGAAGGATATAATAAAAACTTTCACAAAGATCATTGGACAAAATAAACTTAATTCTTAGGAATAGTTTTGAGATATGATGATGTGATATGTGAGTTATGTTGATAAGTAATTATGCTTTAGTAAGAATATTGGTGTTAAGGCTTGTGATTCCCTATGCAAGCACGAAAGTCAATAGTCATGCAATGAAATTATATCCTACTTATGGTGCATTATTCGGTGTTAATTATGCTTAATGCTTGCTTATGAGATTATTCATTTCTTGGTTGGTCGCTTCTAAGTCTTTTGCTAGCCTTCATTTTGCACTAAGCATGATCACTACTTGTGCATCCAAAATCCTTTAAACCAGTTTTGCCACATGAGTCCACTATATCTACCTATATGCGGTATTCTTTTGCCATTCTAAGCAAATTTCCATGTGCCATGTCTAATTTTTAAAATAAACTTCTCTTTTGTGATCAGTTATATCTTTTTATATCCATGAAAGTATTTGAGTTTCTTTGATCTCTTTTATGCATGATTTCTTATAGCCTCATATTTCTTCTCCGATATTTGGGTTTTGTTTGGCCAACTTGATCTATTTATCTTGCAATGGGAAGAGGTGCTTTGTAGTGGGTTCGATCTTACAGTGCTTGATCCCAGTGACAGAAGGGGAACCGACACTTATGTATCGTTGCTACTAATTGTTGGGGAACGTAGTAATTTCAAAAAAATTCCTACGCACACGCAAGATCATGGTGATGCATAGCAAAGAGAGGGGAGAGTGTCGTCTATGTACCCTTGTAGACTGTAAGCGGAAGCGTTATGACAACGCGGTTGATGTAGTCGTATGTCTTCACGGTCGACCGATCCCAGCACCTAAGTTATGGCACCTCCGCGGACTGCACACGTTCAGCTCGGTGACGTCCCACGAACTCACGATCCAGTAGAGCTTCGCGAGAGAGTTCCGTCAGCACGACGGGGTGGTGATGGTGTTGATGAAGTTACCGACGCAGGGCTTCGCCTAAGCACCGGTACGATATGACCAAGGTGGATTATGGTGGAGGGGGGCACCGCACACGGCTAAGAGAGATCAATGAACAACTTGTGTGTCTTGGGGTGCCCCCCCCCCCGCCCCCGTATATAAAGGAGCTAGGGAGGAGGCGGCCGGCCAAGGAGGAGGGAGCACCAAGGGGGGAGTCCTACTCCCACCCGGAGTAGGACTCCTCCTTTCCTAGTAGGAGTAGGAAAAGGGAAGGAAGGGAGAGAGGGAGAGAAGGAAAGGGGGGCGCCACCCTCCCTCCTTGTCCAATTCAGACTAGAGGGGGAGGGGGCGCGCGGCTGCCCTGGCCGCCCCTCCTCATCTCCCACTAGGGCCCATTAGGCCCAATATACTCCCCAGTGGGTTCCGGTAACCCCCCGGTACTCCGGTATATGCCCGAAACCTCCCAAAACACTTCCGGTGTCCGAATATAGTCATCCAATATATCGATCTTTACGTGTCGACCATTTCGAGACTCCTTGTCATGTCTGTGATCATATCCGGGACTCCGAACTACCTTCGGTACATAAAAACACAAAAACTCATAATACCGATCGTCACAGAACTTTAAGCGTGCGGACCCTACGGGTTCGAGAACTATGTAGACATGACCGAGACACATCTCCGGTCTATAACCAATAGCGAACCTGGATGCTCATATTGGTTCCTACATATTCTACGAAGATCTTTATCGGTCAAATCGCATAACAACATACGTTGTTCCCTTTGTCATCAGTATGTTACTTGCCCGAGATTCGATCGTCGGTATCTTAATACCTAGCTCAATCTCGTTACTGGCAAGTCTCTTTACTCGTTCCGTAGTGCAACATCCCGTAACTAACTCTTTATTCACATTGCTTGCAAGGCTTATAGTGATGTGCGTTACCGAGAGGGCCCAGAGATACCTCTCCGACAATCGGAGTGACAAATCCTATTCTTGATCTATGCCAACTCCACGAACACCATCAGAGACACCTGTAGAGCACCTTTATAATCACCTAGTTACGTTGTTACGTTTGGTAGCACACAAAGTGTTCCTCCGGTATTCGGGAGTTGCATAATCTCATAGTCATAGAAACATGTATGAGTCATGAAGAAAGCAATATCAGTAAACTAAACGATCAAGTGCTAAGCTAACGAAATGGGTCAAGTCAATCGCATCATTCTCCAAATGATGTGATACCGTTAATCAAATGACAACTAATGTTTATGGCTTGGAAACTCAACCATCTTTGATCAACGAGCTAGTCAAGTGGAGGCATACTAGTGACACTATGTTTGTCTATGTATTCACTCATGTATTATGTTTCCGGTTAATACAATTCTAGCATGAATAGTAAAAATTTATCATTATATGAGGAAATAAATAATAACTTTATTATTGCCTCTAGGGAATATTTCCTTCAGTCTCCCACTTGCACTAGAGTCAATAATCTAGATTACACAGTAATGATTCTAACACCCATGGAGTCTTTGTGTTAACATGTTTTGCTTGTGGAAGCGGCTTAGTCAATGGGTCTGCTACATTCAGATCCATATGTATCTTGCAAATCTCTATGTCTCCCACCTGGACTTGATCCCGGATGGAATTGAAGCGACTCTTGATGTGCTTGGTCCTCTTGTGAAACCTGGATTCCTTTGCCAAGGCAATTGCACCAGTATTGTTACAAAAGATTTTCATTGGACCCTATGCACTAGGTATGACACCTAGATCGGATATGAACTCCTTCATCCAGAATCCTTCATTTGCTGCTTGTGAAGCAGCTATGTACTCCGCTTCACACGTAGATCCCGCCACGACGCTTTTATTAGAACTGCACCAATTGACAGCTCCACCATTCAATATAAACACGTATCCGGTTTGCGATTTAGAATCGCCAGGACCAGTGTTAAAGCTTGCATCAACGTAACCATTTAGGACGAGCTCTTTGTCACCTCCATAAACGAGAAACATATCCTTATCCTTTTCAGGTATTTCAGGATGTTCTTGACCGCTGTCTAGTGATCCACTCCTGGATTACTTTGGTACCTCCCTTCTAAGCTAATAGCAACGCACACATCAGGTCTGGTACACAGCATTGTATACATGATAGAGCCTATGGCTGAAGCATAGGGAACACTTTTCATTTTCTCTCTATCTTCTGCAGTGGTCGGGCATTGAGTCTAACTCAACTTCACTCCGTGTAACACAGGCAAGAACCCTTTCTTTGCTTGATCCATTTTGAACTTTTTCAAAACTTTGTCAAGGTATGTGCTTTGTGAAAGTCCAATCAAGCGTCTTGATCTATCTCTATAGATCTTGATGCCCAATATGTAAGCAACTTCACCGAGGTCTTTCATTGAAAAACTCTTATTCAAGTATCCTTTTATGCTATCCAGAAATTCTATATCATTTCCAATCAGCAATATGTCATCCACATATAATATTAGAAATGCTACAAAGCTCCCACACACTTTCTTGTAAATACAGGCTTCTCCAAAAGTCTGATAAAACCATGTGCTTTGATCACACTATCAAAATGTTTATTCCAACTCCGAGAGGCTTGCACTAGTCCATAAATGGATTGCTGGAGCTTGCACACTTTGTTAGCTCCCTTTGTATCAACAAAACCTTTTGGTTTCATCATATACAACTCTTCATCCAAAAATCCATTCAGGATGCAATTTTGACATCCATTTGCCAAATTTCATAAACATAAAATGCAGCAATTGCTAACATGATTCGGACAGACTTAAGCATCGCTACGGGTGAGAAAGTCTCATCGTAGTCAACCCCTTGAAATTGTCGAAAACCTTTCGCAAGAAGTCGAGCTTTGTAGACAGTAACATTACCGTCAGCGTCAGTCTTCTTCTTGAAGATCCATTTATTCTCTATGGCTTGCTGATCATTGGGCAAGTCAACCAAAGTCCGTACTTTGTTCTCATACATGGATCTCATCTCAGATCATGGCCTCAAGCCATCTTGCGGAATCTGGGCTCACCATCGCTTCTTCATAGTTCGTAGGTTCGCCTTGGTCAAGTAACATGACCTCCAAAATAGGATTACCGCATTACCACTGCAGTGCGGATCTTACTCTGGTTGACCCTACGAGGTTTGGTAGTAACTTGATCTGAAGTTTCATGATCAACATCATTAGCTTCCTCACTAATTGGTGTAGGTGTCACAGAACCGGTTTACGTGATGAACTACTTTCCAATAAGGGAGCAGGTACGGTTACCTCATCAAGTTCTACTTTCCTCCCACTCACTTCTTTAGAGAGAATCTCCTTCTCTAGAAAGGATCCATTCTTAGCAACAAATGTCTTGCCTTCGGATCTGTGATAGAAGGTGTACCCAACAGTTTCCTTTGGGTATCCTATGAAGACACATTTCTCCGATTTGGGTTCGAGCTTATCAGGTTGAAGTTTTTTCACATAAGCATCGCAGCCCCAAACTTTAAGAAACGACAACTTTGGTTTCTTGCCAAACCACAGTTCATAAGGCGTCGTCTCAACGGATTTCAATGGTGCCCTATTTAACGTGAATGCAGCAGTCTCTTAAGCATAACCCAAAAATGATAGCGGTAAATCAGTAAGAGACATCATAGATCACACCATATCTAGTAAAGTACGATTACAATGTTCGGACACACCATTACGCTGTGGTGTTCCGGGTGGCGTGAGTTGCGAAACTATTCCACATTGTTTCAAATGAAGACCAAACTCGTAACTCAAATATTCTCCTCCACGATCAGATCGTAGAAACTTTATTTTCTCGTTACGGTGATTTTCCTCTTCACTCTGAAATTATTTGAACTTTTCAAATGTTTCAGACTTATGTTTCATTAAGTAGATATACCCATATCTACTCAAATCATCTGCGAGGGTGAGAAAATAATGATACCTACCGCGAGCCTCAATATTCATTGGACCACATACATCAGTATGTATGATTTACAATAAATCTGTTGCTCGCTCCATTGTTCTGTAGAACGGCATTTTAGTCATCTTGCCCATGAGGCATGGTTCGCAAGTACCAAGTGATTCATAATCAAGTGATTCCTGAAGTCCATCAGTATGGAGTTTCTTCATGCGCTTTACACCAATATAACCCAAACGGCAGTGCCACAAATAAGTTGCACTATCATTATCAACTCTGCATCTTTTGGCTTCAACATTATGAATAAGTGTTTCACTACTATCGAGATACAACACAAATAGACCACTCTTCAAGGGTGCATGACCATAAAAGATATTACTCATATAAATAGAACAACCATTATTCTCAGATTTAAATGAATAACCATCTCACATCAAACAAGATCCAGATATAATGTTCATGCTTAACGCTTGCACCAAATAACAATTATTCTGGTCTAAAACTAATTCCGAAGGTAGATGTAGAGGTAGCGTGCCGACGGTGATCACATCGACTTTGGAACCATTTCCCACGCACATCGTCACCTCGTCCTTAGCTAGTCTTTGCTTAATCCATAGTCCCTGTTTCGAGTTGCAAATATTAGCAATGAACCGATATCAAATACCTGTGCTATCGCAAGCTCTAGTAAGGTACACATCAATAATATTTATATCACATATACCTTTGTTCACCTTGCCATCCTTCTTATCCACCAAATACTTGGGGCAGTTCAGCTTCCAAAGGACCAGTCTGTTTGCGAGAGGCACTGGGCCTCGTGCTTAGGTCCAGACTTAGGTTTCTTCTCTTGAGTAGCAACTTCTTTGTCGTTCTTCTTGAAGTTCCCCTTCTTCTTCCCTTTACCCTGTTTCTTTAAACTGGTGGTCTTGTTGACCATCAACACTTGATGCTCCTTCTTGATTTCTACCTCCGCAGCCTTTAGCATTGCGAAGACCTCGGGAATTGTCTTATCCATCCCTTGCATATTATAGTTCATCACGAAGCTCTTGTAGCTTGGTGGCGATGATTGAAGAATTACATCAATGACACTATCATCCAGAAGATTAACTCCCAGTTGAATCAAGTGATTGTTATACCCAGACATTTTGACTATATGTTCACTGACAGAACTATTCTCCTCCATCTTGCAGCTGTAGAACTTATTGGGGACTTCATATCTCTCAATCCGGGCATTTGCTTTAAATATTAACTTCAACTCCTGGAACATCTCATATGCTCCATGACGTTCAAAATATCATTGAAGCCCCGGTTCTAAGTCGTAAAGCATGGCACACTGAACTATCGAGTATTCATCATCTTTGCTATGCCAGACGTTCTTAACATCGACAGTTGCATCTGCAGCAGGCCTGGAACCCAGCGGTGCTTCCAGGACGTAATTCTTCTATGCAGCAATGAGGATAATCCTCAAGTTACGGACCCAGTCCGTGTAATTTCTACCATCATCTTTCAACTTTGCTTTCTCAAGGAACGCATTAAAATTTAACGGAACAACAGCATGGACCATCTATCTACAACAACATAGACAAGCAAAATACTACCAGGTACTATGTTCATGATAAATTTAAGTTCAATTAATCATATTACTTAAGAACTCCCACTTAGATAGACATCCCTCTAATCATCTATGTGATCACGTGATGCAAATCAACTAAACCATAACCGATCATCACGTGAGATGGAGTAGTTTTCAATGGTGAACATCACTATGTTGATCATATCTACTATATGATTCACGCTCGACCTTTCGGTCTCAGTGTTCCTAGGCCATATCTGCATATGCTAGGCTAGTCAAGTTTAACCGGAGTATTTCTGCATGTGCAAAACTTGCTTGCACCCATTGTAGATAAACGTTGAGCTTATCACACCCGATCATCACATGGTGTCTCGGCACGACGAACTTTGGCAACGGTGCATACTCAGGGAGAACACTTTTATCTTGAAATTTAGTGAGAGATCATCTTATAATGCTACCGTCAATCAAAGCAGAATAAGATGCATAAAGGATAAACATCACATGGAATCAATATAAGTGATATGATATGGCCATCATCATCTTGTGCCTTTGACCTCCATCTCCAAAGCACCGTCATGATCACCATCGTCACCGGTGCGACACCTTGATCTCCATCGTAGCATCGTTGTCGTCTCACCAACTATTGCTTCTACGACTATCGTTACCACTTAGTGGTAAAGTAAAGCAATTATAGGGCGATTGCATTGCATACAATAAAATGACAACCATATGGCTCCTGCCAGTTGCCGATAACTCAATTACAAAACATGATCATCTCAGACAATAAAATATAGCATCATGCCTTGACCATATCACATCACAACATGCCCTGCAAAAACAAGTTACATGTGAAGCCCCCGATTCAATCGTACACTAATCATGCACGCAAATGTGTACGATCAAGATCAAGGACTCACGGGAAGATATCACAACACAACTCTAAAACATAAATAAGTCATACAAGCATCATAATACAAGCCAGGGCCTCGAGGGCTCGAATACAAGTGCTCGATCATAGACGAGTCGTGAAGCAAATATATCTGAGTACGGACATAAGTTAAACAAGTTTGCCTTAAGAAGGCTAGCACAACCGGGATACAGATCGAAGAGGCGCAGGCCTCTGCCTGGGATCCTCCTAACTACTCCGGTCGCCGCCGCCGGCTGCACGTAGTAGTAGGCACCTCCGGGGTAGTAGTCGCCATCGACGGTGGCGTCGCTCTGGGCTCCATCGTCAGTCGCCGCAACCGAGTAGAGATAGGGAAAAGGGGAACAAGGCAACCGTGAGTACTCATCCAAAGTACTCGCAAGCAAGGAGCTACACTACATATGCATGGATATATGTGTAAAGGGCCATATCGATTAATTTGAGCAGAATGCCAGAATAAGACGGGGAAAGCTAATCCTGTCGAAGACTATGCTTCTGGTCACCTTCGTCTTGCAACAGGTAGAAGAGGGTAGGTTGAAGTCCTCCAAGTAACATCACCCGGCGATCCCCTCCTCGTATCCCCGAGAGAGAGCGACCACTGGTTGTATCTGGCACTTGGAAGGGTGTGTTTTATTAAGTATCCGGTTCTAGTTGTCATAAGTTCAAGTTACAACTCCTAGTCGTCCTGTTACCGAAGATCACGACTATTCGAATAGATTAACTTCCCTACAGGGGTGCACCACATAACCCAACACGCTTGATCCCATTTGGCCGGACACACTTTTCTGGGTCATGACCGGCCGCGGAAGATCAACACGTCGGAGCCCCACCTAGGCACAACAGAGAGGCCAGCACGCCGGTCTAAACCTAAGCGCACAGGGGTCTAGGCCCATCGCCCTGAGCACACCTGCACGCTATGCGTCGTGGCCGGAAGCAGACCTAGCCTAGTGGCGTTCCCAGTCCAATCCGGCGCGCTCGATTGGCCGACGTCACGAAATGCTTGGTGATACCACGACGCCGAGTGCCCATATCTTTCCCACGTAGTTGGTTAGTGCGTATAGGCCCGTGAGCAGACTCAGATCAAATACCAAGATCTCGTTAAGCGTGTTAAGTATCATGAACGCCGAACAGGGCCAGGCCCACCTCTCTCCTAGGCGGTCTCAACCTGCCCTGTCGCTCCGCCACAAAGATCCACTCGCAGGTGCTCCACAAGCCGACCCGACTTTAGCCACCACATGTATCATGTATAAGTATATAGTATATACCCGTGATCACCTCCCGAGTGATCACGGCCCGATAGTATAGCACAGCAGATGGACAATAATGTAGGGCCACAAAAGGAAATACTAGCATCCTATACTAGGCAAGTAGGAATGCAGGTAAGGTATCAACAGAAGTAGCAAAAACAGGCTATGCATCAGGATAGGAATAACGGAAAGCAGTAACATGCTACACTACTCTAATGCAAGCAGTATAGGGGAGAGTAGGCGATATCTGGTGATCAAGGAGGGGGCTTGCCTGGTTGCTCTGGCAAGAGAGAGGGGTCGTCAACTCCGTAGTCGAACTGGGCAGCAGCAGCGTCGGTCTCGTAGTCTACCAGGGACAAGAGGGGGGAAGAAACAATGAATATTTAAGCAAACAGATGCATGACGATGCATGACAAAGCAAAGCGTGATGCTAGGCGTGCCCTAACGTGGTATGAGGTGGTACCGGTTAAGGGGAGAAACATCCGGGAAAGTATTCCCGGTGTTTCGGCTTTCAGCGAGAAGGGGAGGGAGGAAAGTTGCGAGTTCAATAGGTTAGGGGGGTGTGGCGGACGAATGGGTTGCGTATCCGGAATCGTCTCATCTGACCAACTTTCATGTTGAAAATATTTTAATCCGAGTTACAGATTAAAAGATATGATTTTCTAAAGATTTTATTAATTTCTGGAATTTAATTAATTATTTAATTTAATCCGAAAATAGAATTATGACATCGGCATGATGTCATGTTGATGTCATCAACGATCAACAGGGGTTGACTGGGTCAATCTGATGGTGGGACCGGTTGTCATTGTCTAAGACTAACTAATCGAGGTTTAGTTAGTCTAACTAAAAACGATTAGGTTTATTAACTACAATTAATTAGGTTAAGTAATCAGGATTAGTTAAGTTAATTAATTCTTTAATTAATTAATTAATGTTTTAATTATTTTAATTAATTAATTAATTATTTATTATTATTTTTGAAATCTTTTATTAAATCCCCTTTTTTTATTAAACGCTCGGGGCGGGCCCCTAGTCAAGGGCCCATATGCCTCGATCGGATCGGGCGCTATCGGGCGCTGTCAGGCGAAAGGCGCCGCCAGGGAGCGGCGGGCGAGGGGAGGCAGGCGAGCATGGTGGCCGACGGCGCAAGGCGTCGGTGGCGCAGGGACGGAGCTAGGGTGGCCGTGGCGGAGGGGAGCGGGCCGTCATGAGGAAAGCGAGAAGAGGCGGGCGTTAGCCGCGGTGACCGGGGCGGCGACGGGCGATGTGGTCGCGAGGGCGCGCGCGGCCAAGTAGGGGAGTGAGGGCGGCGGTTGCGGTGAGCGCACGGAGATCGCGGGGTTGCGGGCGTTCGGGCGCGACGAGTGGGATAACGAGGCGTGCACGGGACGCAGCGGTGGCTTGTGGCGGCGAAAGCACCAAGTATGTGGCGTCCGAGCAGGGGAGGGAAGGAGACGGGGCCTCACGGGGTTGCGGGACGGGCAAGGGCGTGGCGTGGCGGTCGGGGAGGTCCGACGAGGAAGAGGTCGAGGTGGCGGCAATCCGACGACGATGGGGAGGCAGCTCCGCGGGTGGCGTCTTGGCGTGGGGTGGGCGTCGAGCGGGCGTGGGGTCGCCCACGGGCGCTGGGGACGGCGGGTCCGAGGCGTGGCGTGCGGTTGAGGCGGCCGACGCGGTCCAGGCGGCGTGGGGCGCAGGGGGGCGATGGGGTTCGTTCCCCCGATCCGATCTGGATCGGGGAGGAGGGGGAGAGCGAGTGGGGGGGGGGGGGCGAGTGGGGAGAGTGGAGTGGCGGCTAAGGTTGCGGGGGGATAAGGAGAGGAGTGGGGCGCGGGGTGGGCCGGCCGGGCCTGGTGGTGGCCCAGTTGGGCCTGAGGTCAGCTGGGCCGAAGCCCAGGGGGGATCTCTCCTATTTTTTTGTCTTTTGTTTTTCTGTTTTATCTCTTTTCTTTTATTTATTTTCTTTCACTATTTTTACTCAACTCAGGGCATTTAAGTATTTTATAAATTTGTGTTTTCTTTACTATAATTACCCTGGCACTTAACTGCACACTCCGAACATTTTAGTTTAATATTTTGAAACTTTTGCCGTTTGACAATAATTTGAATCTGAATTTCGAACGGTTTGAACTAACGGGCGTTTAGCAACAGTAATCGGGATGACGTGGCATGATTAGCGAGGGATTACTGTAGCAAGATTATCCGGGCGTTACAAATCTCCTCCACTACAAGAAATCTCATCCCGAGATTTAGGAGGTAGAAGGAAACAGTGCGGGGTATTCATCACGCAGGCGATCCTCGCGTTCCCAGGTGGCTTCGTCTTCAGAGTGATTCGACCACTGGACCTTGAGGAACTTGATCGCCTTCTGACGTGTGCGGCGTTCAGCTTGGTCGAGAATGCGGACTGGATGCTCTTTATAGGAGAGGTCCTGTTGAACTTCGAGCACTTCATCGAATCCTTTGCTTTCGGATTGGGTCCTTGAAGCAGCGTCGGAGTTGTGACACGTGGAACACATCGTGAACACGAGAAAGGTTTGGCGGAAGTTCCAGTTGATATGCCACTTTTCCACGCCTTTCGAGAATAGTGAATGGGCCAATATAGCGAGGAGCTAGTTTGCCCTTGATCCCGGCGGTGAGCACCCTTCATTGGTGTAGCGAAGATAGGCCTTTTCGCCAGGTTGATAGACCATGTCTTTATGATGACGGTCATAATTACTCTTTTGACGTGACTGAGCAGTCTTGAGATTCTCGTGAATAATGCGGACTTGTTCTTCGGCATGTTGGTTAATATCCGGACCGAATAGTGGACGTTCCCCAGTTTCTGACCAGTTCAGAGGGGTTCGGCACTTTCGTCCATATAACACTTCGAAGGGGGCCATCTTCAGACTAGCTTGATAGCCATTATTATAAGAGAACTCAGCATATGGGAGAGATTCCTCCCATTTCTTGCCGTAGGAAATAACACAAGCTCGAAGCATGTCTTCGAGAATTTGGTTGACACGTTCAACTTGCCCCTGTGACTGAGGATGAAACGCAAAGATCTTGAAAGATAAGTGAGTCCCCATAGCTTCTTGAAACTTGCCCGTAATCTTGAAGTGAGTAAGCTGCCATGGTCCGAACCGATAACGGTGGAATACCGTGAAGTGAAACAATTACGGACATATAGAGAGTTGCAAAGGCTGACTACGGTGATCGTTTCTTTGACCACCGAAAATGTGCAACTTTAGAAAGCCGGTCAATGGCGACAAGAATAGCATCATTACCTTTTCTGCGACTTGGGAAATCCAAAGGACGAAGTCCATTTCAACATGGTCCCATTTCCATTCAGGAATAGAGATAGGTTGCAGAGTTCCAGCAGGCCTTTGATGTTCTGCTTTGATACGACGGCAAACGTCACATTCAGCAACATAACGAGCGATGTCTTGCTTCATGTTAGACCACCAGAATCTTTGTCGAATGTCCTGGTACATCTTTGTACTACCAGGATGGATACATAGAGGCGTATCATGAGCTTCTTTCATAACTTTCGCGTCATATCCAGGTTTTCCTCTTACTCGGAACTACTAGGCGACATTTGAAGAATAAGGTGCCATCATCGAATGATGAAGAATGAGGGCTTTCCTTACTGCGAGGAAGCGTTTAATCCTCTCCACTTCATCGTCACATTTACGTATCCATTTGATGGTGTCCACAAGATCTGGTTTACGCAACTGTGGTATTGGGAGAACCCACAGGAACAACATGGAGGTTCATCTTGCGAAACTCCTTAGGAGGGGAGCGAGTGCAAGCGGAGGAACAATATGGAGGTTGACTTTCTGAATTCTTCAACAGTGAGGGCTGAACTTTGTGAACCTGGAGGTGGTTGCAGAAGACTTGGCGGCTCAAGGCATAAGCCATTACATTAGCCTTGCTCGGTGTATAGGAAATACCCAAGTCAAAGTCTGCAGCAGTCTCCATCCATCTCTGGCCGACGGAGGTTCAGTGCAGGGTGAGTAAACAGATACTTCGGACTTTGGTGGTCAAGAAGATCTACAACGATTACCGAGAAGGTAATGTCGCCATCGCTTGATGCATGAATGATAGCAACAAGCTCGAGGTCGTGAACTGGGTAGTTCTCTTCGTGGGGCGCCAATTGTCGAGAGGCATAGGCAATCACTTTGCGCCTCCTGCATTAGGACACAGCCTAATCACGACGGGAAGCGTCGCGAAGAAATGACGAAGTCCTTCTTAGTATCGGGAGGAGCTAGTATCTTTGGGGCAGAAGTCAACTTGTCTTTGAGTGACCGGAAGCTTTCGACATTTTTCTCGTCCATTGGAACTTGACGCCTTATGCAATAGGTTAGTCGAGGCACGGCAATCTTGGAGAAGTTCTCGACGAATCGACGGCAATAGTCAAGTAGACCGAGAAAACTTCTGACTTGCTTAACGTTCTCCGGAGGAGTCCAATCGAGAATAGCTTGAACTCGTTCAGGGTTGACGGCAATACCATCCTTAGAGATGACATGCCCAAGATAGGTTACTTCGGGAAGCCAGAATTCACATTAGGAGAACTTGGCATAAAGTTGATGCTCTCATAGCTTTTCCAGCACAAGACGAAGATGTTCAGCATGTTCTTCTTCGTTCTTAGAAAATACCAGGATATCATCCAGATAAACCACGATGAACTTGTCGAGGTAATCCATGAATATATAGTTCATCAGTCGAGAGAAGGTGGCTGGAGCATTGGTTAAGCCGAAAGACATAACGGTGTACTCGTATGAACCATAACGAGTCACGAATGCGGTCTTTGGGATATCCTCTTCACGAACACGGATCTGGTGGTAGCCCAACCTCAAGTCGAGTTTAGAGAACACTGACGAACCAGCCAGTTGATCAAACAGATCATTGATCCGAGGAAGAGGATACTTATTCTGAATGGTAGCTTGGTTTATAGGACGGTAGTCTTGGACCAATCGGTTTGTCCCATCCTTCTTCTTGACAAAGAGAGAAGGTGCTCCCCAAGGAGAGCAACTTGGGCGAATGAAACCACTGCGAAGAGACTTGTCGATTTCCTCCTTGAGCTCAAGGAGTTCATGCGCGGCGGCATCTTGTAGGGTCGCTTGGCTATAGGAGTGGTGCACGGTTTCAAGTCGATGACGAATTCGACAGCTCTAGCAGGGGAATCCTGGAAGTTCTTCAGGAAAGGCGTCACGGAAGTCGCGAAACGACAGGAATGTTTTCAATGCCCTCGAGGGTGCGGCGTTCAATGTATTCAATGCATAGAGCCTTGCCTCGGCATTACGAACTGAACGAGCATTGTAGCTTATTATTTCATCGAAGGGTGTAGCAGATGGACGGTCTTAGTGGCATAAACGATTGAAGCAAAGATGCGCTTTCAACCAATCCATCCCCAAAATGAGGTCGATGTTAGGCGTCTTCAGGATAATGGGTGAGGCATAGAATTCCAGCCCTTCGATTTCCACGGGGACGTCGACGCCAACCATGGAGGTTTGACATTGTCCCAAGGGGGTTTTTACCACTACCGAAGAGTTCATCTCCTCACACTTAACGTCGTGCTTGTATGCAAAATCTTCTGACATGAATGAATGTGATGCTCTGAATCGAATAAAACAGATGCGAGCCTTGAATTTACGAGGAGTATACCCATCACAGTAGCAGGCTGGTCTTGAGCTTCGTTCAGATCAACATGGTTGGCATGAACTCGACCATAAGGCTTGGCATTGTTGTTGCGGGGCTGGTTGCTTCCACGACCAGTTGCGGGAAGGGCGATTGATTACGGTTACGATTGCATTCTCTAGCACGGTGCCTGGTTGACCACACCAAGCACAAGCCGTTATTGGGAGTGGGAGCAGGAGCTTGGGGTGGTGGGCTGGAAGCCTTGGCTGCCTAGTTGGAGGAGTAAGCGGGGCGAGGTGCAGCATAGCTCTGCCTTAGGGGCAGGTGCATTTGGCTGGTACATGCTGTTGGGAATCCATATCTTAAACCTGCGAGGGCGGGCTGAAGATGTGCCCGTGTCACGGTTGCACTGTTAGAGCTCTGGTATTCTTGCGGACCAGTTTCGACATTGATAGCTTTGTTCACCAAGGTGGCGAAATCAGCAAAGTCGTGCACTAGAAGTGCGAAGCTTGATGTCGACTTGAAGGCAAATCACGGAACTTCTCCTGTCTGCGTGCATCAGTTGCAATGTCCTCTTCAGCATAGCGAGACAAGTCCAGAAACTCTCGCTGATAAGCTTCAACAGTCTTGTTGCCTTGGGTGAGGTTGCGGAACTCACGCTTCTTCCGGTCCATGACTCCCTGAGGAATGAAGCGGGCACGGAAAGCAGCTTGGAAGTGCGGCGGTGATGATTGTTCCGGTGGCTGAGTACGCCGGTGGCTGTCCCACCATTGAGTGGGTCCCTTCAGGAAGAAGGAAGCAAAGGTGACATAGCTGGCGGGGCTACATCAGCAGACTCCATCTCATAGGTGATGTCACAGAGCAGATCATCGACATCCAGGGCTGGGTTGAGCTGCGGTACACACTTGGGTTGAGGCGCATGAAATCCTGTGAGTTCTTTGTGTTTGGCTGCTGGTTCATATTGGGGCGAGGGAACTGAGCCATCATATTTTCCATGGTGGCGATTCATCTCAAGCTGTTGGATCATACCAGCCATGTGCTCAGGCGGTGGTGGGAAGTTGCCACCACGACCACGACCAGCTGGTCTAATCATCCTGCTAATATATAACAGGGTAGTTCAGCATTTGAGAAATTTGCAAAGGACAAGAATCATTCATGATGAAACATGCATAATGAAAGCAGCATGATAGAAACTACATAGTAGTCGGCATATCATACAAAAGGGATCATGCATAGAGTTCGGTACACAGAGTTCAGTACATAGACTAAGACATCATAGGCGGCACGCAGGCTCGTGACGAATGCATCTAACACTAACAACAAGCCTACATCAGTCCCACGCGGTACTGCGGAGGTAGCTGTAGCCTGAAAGCTGGTAGTGTGGCATCGGGAACTCCACGTCGACAACACAGGGTCATGGATACTCACAGTGCGGAACCCGACGCCCAAGTGGCAGAAGAGAACCAAGTGCGGGAGAGTAGCCTCCCACCTCTGGCCAACCGACACCCTGGGGCATCACGGTCCTGGCTGGGTAGATCGCAGAACGTGGCAGCTCTCTAGATCGGACAAAGGGGTGCAACAGCGTCAGAGCACGGTAAAGGTGCTGACGGGTGGTGTAAAAATCGTGGCGAAGAGCTCGGTTAGCTCGATCCAGCCCATCAGCATGCAGAACAAAGTTCTGATGGTAGAAGGGCTCTCGGGTGTGATGGAGTAGGCAGCGGTGTAGTAACCCTCCTCACCAACATCGAGATCACGATAGCAATGTGCCTGAAGGGGGAGGCGTCCAACTCCCGATACTCTCCACGAAGACGTGTCAGAGCAGCATAAGCAGCATCGTGGACTGCCATATCGATAGTCACCCCAACACCATGTGCGGTGTGCAGCACAGTAGTGGAGTCATACTCCCGAGAGTAGAGGTGGACGATGGCACGGTACTGCTCCTGGTTAAAGTCCTGGTACTCCTCAAAGACGGTGTACTCCGGGTGCCAGCGATAACCCAGATAGGTCATCATCTCTGCTAGCACCGCCGGTGATCCCGAGGCACCAATGGCCGTCGTGTGGCGCACGACCTGCCTCGTGGGTTCCATCTGAAAACAAAGATGTTTCAAAGGAGTCAAATGGCGGTGTGGAAATTGATCAAAATACAATTCCAAGGAATAACTATGGCTTTATCCAACTTTGGGGTGAATGTGGTCACGGGATCCTAGTGTTAGTTAGTAAATTCGTTTAACCCGAGTAGAAGAGAGTTCAGAGTCCCAGTAAAGGTCGAGGAGTAAAGATCCTATTACCACCCGATGGCGGCGTGGGCCCGTAAGGCACACAGCCAAGTTAGTAAAAAGTTTTTGCAATGTCTAGACTCGACTTCGCCAAGGAGTGTGGAAGGGGATTCCTAGGCGATCGGCTCGATACCAACTTGTGAAGCCCCGATTCAATCGTACACTAATCATGCACGCAAATGTGTACGATCAAGATCAAGGACTCACGGAAGATATCACAACACAACTCTAAAACATAAATAAGTCATACAAGCATCATAATACAAGCCGGGGGCCTCAAGGGCTCGAATACAAATGCTCGATCATAGAAGAGTCACCGGAAGCAACAATATCTGAGTACAGACATAAGTTAAACAAGTTTGCCTTAAGAAGGCTAGCACAAGCTGGGATACAGATCGAAAGAGGCGCAGGCCTCTGCACAGGATCCTCCTAACTACTCACGGTAAATCGTCGGGTTGCCTTGCGTAGTAGTAGGCACCTCCGGGGTAGTAGTCGTCATCGGCCAGTGGCGTCGCTCTGGGCTCCATCGTCTGCAGTCGCCGCAACCGAGTAGAGATAGGGAAAAGGGGAACAAGGCAACCGTGAGTACTCATCCAAAGTACTGCATAAGCAAGGAGCTACACTACATATGCATGGATATATGTGTAAAGGGCCATATCGGTGGGTGAGCAATGAGAATGCCAGAATAAGAGGGGGATATCTAATCCCGTCGAAGACTATGCTTCAGGTCACCTTCGTCTTGCAACAGGTAGTAGATGGTATGTTGAAATCCTCATATTAACATCACATAGCTATATTCCTACCCTGAGTTCACCTCCTCGTATCCCTGAGAGAGAGCGACCACCGGTTGTATCTGGCACTTGGAATGGTGTGTTTTATTAAGTATCCGGTTCTAGTTGTCATAAGGTCAAGGTACAACTCCAAGTCGTCATGTTACCGAAGATCACGGCTATTCGAATAGATTAACTTCCCTGCAGGGGTGCACCACATAACCCAACACGCTTGATCCCATTTGGCGGACACACTTTTACGGGTCATGCCCGGCTGCGGAAGATCAACACGTCGCAGCCCCACCTAGGCTGTGAGAGAGGCCCGACCGCGGTCTAAACCTAAGCGCCAGGGTGCAGGCCCATCGCCTGAAGCACACCTGCACGTTGCGTGTCTGTGGCCGGAAGCAGACCTAGCCTAGTGGCGTTCGGTCCAATACGGCGCGCCCGCTTCGGTCGTGGCGTCACGAAATGCTTCGGTGATACCACGGCCGAGTGCCCATATCTTTCCCACGTAGTTGGTTAGTGCGTATAGGCCCGTAGCAGACTCAGATCAAATACCAAGATCTCGTTAAAGCGTGTTAAGTATCCATGAACGCCCGAGCAGGCCAGCCCACCTCTCTCCTAGGCGGTCTCAACCTTCCCCGCTCCGCCACAAAGATCCACTCATGGTGCTCCACAAGCCGACCCGACTTTAGCCACCACATGTATCATGTATAAGTATATAGTATATACCCATGATCACCTCCCGAGTGATCACGGCCCGATAGTATAGCACAGCAGACGGACAATAATGTAGGGCCACAAAAGGAAATACTAGCATCCTATACTAGGCAAGTAGGAATGCAGGTAAGGTATCAACAGAAGTAGCAAAAACAGGCTATGCATCAGGATAGGAATAACGGAAAGCAGTAACATGCTACACTACTCTAATGCAAGCAGTATAGAGGAGAGTAGGCGATGTCACGGTGATCAAGGGGGCTTGCCTGGTTGCTCCGGCAAGAGAGGGGTCACAACTCCGAGGTCGTGACCGGGCAGCGGCGTAGGTCTCGTAGTCTACCAGGGAGAAGAGGGGGAAGAAACAATGAATATTTAAGCAAACAGATGCATGACGATGCATGACAAAGCAAAGCGTGATGCTAGGCGTGCCCTAACGTGGTATGAGGTGGTACCGGTTAAGGGGGGAAACATCAGGAAAGTATTCCGGTGTTTGAGTTTTCGGCGGAAGCCGGAGGGGGAAAGTTGCGAGTTCAATAGGTTAGGGGGGTGTGGCGGACGAATGGGTTGCTTATCCGAAATCGTCTCATCGTTCTGACCAACTTTCATGTTGAAAATATTTTAATCCGAGTTACAGATTAAAAGATATGATTTTCTAAAGATTTTATTAATTTCTGGAATTTAATTAATTATTTAATTTAATCCGAAAATGGAATTATGACATCAGCATGATGTCATCTTGACGTCGGCGATCAACGAGGTTGGCTGGTCAATCTGATGGTGGGACCCGGTTGTCATTGTCTAAGACTAACTAATCAGGTTTAGTTAGTCTAACTAAAAACGATTAGGTTTATTAACTACAATTAATTAGGTTAAGTAATCAGGATTAGTTAAGTTAATAAATTCTTTAATTAATTAATTAATGTTTTAATTATTTTAATTAATTAATTAATTATTTATTATTATTTTTGAAATCTTTTATTAAATGCCCTTTTTTTTATTAAAACGCGTTAAGGCGGGCCCCTAGTCAAGGGCCCATATGCCATCGGATCGCACTGGGCGCCATCGGCGCCAGGCGAAGCGCCGTGAGGGAGCGGCGGGCGAGGCCAGAGGCGGCCCTGTGGCCGACGGCAGCAAGGGCGCTTGGTGGCGCAGGGACGGAGGCTGGGGTGGCCGGAGGGAGGAGCGGGCTGCCGCGGTGAGGCGAGAAGAGGCGGGCGTTAGCCGCGGGTGACCGGAAGCGATAGCGGGCGGTGGTCATGCGGAGCATGTGACAAGTAGGGGAGTGAGGGCGGCGGTTGCGGTAGCGCCACGGAGATCGCGGGGTTGCGGGCGTTGAGCGCGGCAAGTGAGATGACGGCGTGCACGGACGCACGTCTGCAGGTGGCGGCGACGAAGCGCCAAGGCTGATGGCGCGTCAGCAGGGGAAGGAAGGAGACGGGCCTCACGGGGGTTGCGAGGGCGGCGATGGGCGTGGCGGCGGTCGGGGAGGTCCAAGCGAGGAAGAGGTCGAGGTGGCGGCGATCCGACGGCGATGGGGAGGCAACTCCGTGAGGTGGCGTCTTGGCGTGGGGTGGGCGTCGGCGGCGTCGGGGTCGCCCACGGGCGCTGGGACGGCGGGTCCGAGGCGTGGCGGCGGTTGAGGCGGCCGACGCGGTCTGGCGTGGGGGCGTGGGGCGAAGCGAGGTTCGTTTCCCGATCCGATCTGGATCGGGGAGGAGGGGGAGAGCGAGTGGGGGGGGGGGGCGTGTGGGGAGAGTGGAGTGGCGGCTAAGGGTGCGGGGGGATAAGGAGAGGAGTGGGGCGCGGGGGGGGCCGGCCGGGCCTGGGGGTGGCCCAGTTGGGCTCGAGGTCACCGGGCGAAGCCTGTGGGGGTTCTCTCCTATTTTTTTGTCTTCTGTTTTTCTGTTTTATCTCTTTTCTTTTATTTATTTTCTTTCACTATTTTTACTCAACTCAGGGCATTTAAGTATTTTATAAATTTGTGTTTTCTTTACTATAATTACCCTGGCACTTAACTGCACACTCCGAACATTTTAGTTTAATATTTTGAAACTTTTGCCGTTTGACAATAATTTGAATCTGAATTTCGAACGGTTTGAACTAACGGGCGTTTAGCAACAGTAATCGGGATGACGTGGCATGATTAGAGAGGGATTACTGTAGCAAGATTATCCGGGCGTTACAAATCTCCTCCACTACAAGAAATCTCGTCCCGAGATTTAGGAGGTAGAAGGAAACAGTGCGGGGTATTCATCACGCAGGCGATCCTCGCGTTCCCTGTGTGGCCGTCTTGAGTGATTCGACCACTGGACCTTGAGGAACTTGATCGCCTTCTGACGTGTGCGGCGTTCAGCTTGGTCGAGAATGCGGACTGGATGCTCTTTATAGGAGAGGTCCTGTTCCATTCGAGCACTTCATGGTCCACTGCTCGGATTGGGTCCTTGAAGCAGCATCGGAGTTGTGACACGTGGAACACATCGTGAACCTGAGAAAGGTTTGGCGGAAGTTCCAGTTGATATGCCACTTTTCCAAGCCTTTCGAGAATAGTGAATGGGCCAATATAGCGAGGAGCTAGTTTGCCCTTGATCCCGAAGCGGTGAGCACCCTTCATTGGTGTAGCGAAGATAGGCCTTTTCGCCAGTTGATAGACCATGTCTTTATGATGACGGTCATAATTACTCTTTTCGACGTGGATCGGCAGTCTTGAGATTCTCGTGAATAATGCGGACTTGTTCTTGGCATGTTGGTTAATATCCGGACCGAATAGTGGGCGTTCCCGATTCTGACCAGTTCGGAGGGTTCGCACTTTCGTCCATATAACACCGAAGGGGCCATCTTGAGACTAGCTTGATAGCCATTATTATAAGAGAACTTCGGCATATGGGAGAGATTCCTCCCATTTCTTGCCGAAGGAAATAACACAAGCTCGAAGCATGTCTTGAGAATTTGGTTGACACGTTCAACTTGCCCTGTGATCGAGGATGAAACGCAGATCTTGAAAGATAAGTGAGTCCCCATAGCTTCTTGGAAACTTGCCCAGAATCTTGAAGTGAGTAAGCTGCCATGGTCCGAACCGATAACCAGGTGGAATACCGTGAAGTGAAACAATTACGGACATATAGAGAGTTGCAAGCTGACTACCGGTGATCGTTTCTTTGACCACGGAAAATGTGCAACTTTAGAAAGCCGGTCAATAGCGACAAGAATAGCATCATTACCTTTTCGCGACTTGGGAAATCCGGTGACGAAGTCCATTTCAACATGGTCCCATTTCCATTCAGGAATAGAGATAGGTTGCGAGTTCCAAAGAGGCCTTTGATGTTCTCGCTTTGATACGACGGCAAACGCGTCACATTCAGCAACATAACGAGCGATGTCTTGCTTCATGTTAGACCACCAGAATCTTTGACGAATGTCCTGGTACATCTTTGTACTACCAGGATGGATACATAGAGGCGTATCATGAGCTTCTTTCATAACTTTCTGCGTCATATCCAGGTTTTCCCTCTTACTCGGAACTACTAGGCGACATTTGAAGAATAAGGTGCCATCATCGACCTTGATGAAGAATGAGGGCTTTCCTTCCGCGAGGAAGCGTTTAATCCTCTCCACTTCATCGTCACATTTACGTATCCATTTGATGGTGTCCACAAGATCTGGTTTCGCAACCAGGTATTGGGAGAACCCACAGGAACAACATGGAGGTTCATCTTGCGAAACTCCTTAGGAGGGGAGCGAGTGCACCGGAGGAACAATATGGAGGTTCACTTTACGAATTCTTCAACGAAAGTGAGGGCTGAACTTTGTGAACCTGGAGGTGGTTGCGGTAAGACTTGCGGCTCAAGGCATAAGCCATTACATTAGCCTTGCTCGGTGTATAGGAAATACCCAAGTCAAAGTCTGCATAGCAGTCTCCATCCATCTCTGGCAGCGGAGGTTCAGGTGCAGGTGAGTAGCAGAGATACTTCAGACTTTGGTGGTCGGTGAAGATCTACTTAGCGATTACCGAGAAGGTAATGTCGCCCTTGCTTGATGCATGAATGATAGCAACAAGCTCGAGGTCGTGAACTGGGTAGTTCTCTTCGTGGGGCGCAATTGTCGAGAGGCATAGGCAATCACTGGCGCTCTGCATTAGGACCTGACCTAATCCCCGACGGGAAGCGTCGTAGTAAATGTGAAGTCCTTCTTAGTATCGGGAGGAGCTAATCTTTGGGGCAGAAGTCAACTTGTCTTTGAGTATTTGGAAGCTTTCACGACATTTGTACATCCATTGGAACTTGACGCCCTTATGCAATAGGTTAGTCGAGAGGCACGGCAATCTTGGAGAAGTTCTCGGCGAATCGGCGGCAATAGCTGGCGAGACCGAGAAAACTTCGACTTGCTTAACGTTCTCGGAGGAGTCAATCGAGAATAGCTTGAACTTCGTTCAGGGTTGACGGCAATACCATCCTTAGAGATGACATGCCCAAGATAGGTTACTTCGGGAAGCCAGAATTCACATTAGGAGAACTTGGCATAAAGTTGATGCTCTCGTAGCTTTTCCAGCACAAGACGAAGATGTTCAGCATGTTCTTCTTCGTTCTTAGAAAATACCAGGATATCATCCAGATAAACCACGATGAACTTGTCGAGGTAATCCATGAATATATAGTTCATCAGTCGAGAGAAGGTGGCTGGAGCATTGGTTAAGCCGAAAGACATAACGGTGTACTCGTATGAACCATGACGAGTCACGAATGCGGTCTTTGGGATATCCTCTTCACGAACACGGATCTAGTGGTAGCCCAACCTCAAGTCGAGTTTAGAGAACACTGACGAACCAGCCAGTTGATCATACAGATCATTGATCCGAGGAAGAGGATACTTATTCTGAATGGTAGCTTGGTTTATAGGACGGTAGTCTTGGACCAATCGGTTTGTCCCATCCTTCTTCTTGACAAAGAGAGAAGGTCCTCCCCAAGGAGAGCAACTTGGGCGAATGAAACCCTTTGTGAAGAGACTTGTCGATTTCCTCCTTGAGCTCAAGGAGTTCATGCGGCTGACATCTTGTAGGGTCGCTTGGCTATAGGAGTGGTGCACGGTTTCAAGTCGATGACGAATTCGACAGCTCTAGCAGGGGAATCCTCGGAAGTTCTTGAGGAAAGACGTCACGGAAGTCGCGAGCAGCAGGAATGTTTTCAATGCCCTCGAGGGTGCGGCGTTCAATGTATTCAATGCATAGAGCCTTGCCTCGGCATTACGAACGAACGAGCATTGTAGCTTATTATTTCATCGAAGGGTGTAGCAGATGGACGGTCTTAGTGGCGCAAACGATTGAAGCGATATGCGCTTTCAACCAATCCATCCCCAAAATGAGGTCGATGTTAGACGTCTTGAGGATAATGGGTGAGGCATAGAATTCCAGCCCTTCGATTTCCACGGGGACGTCGACGCCAACCATGGAGGTTTGACATTGTCCCAAGGGGGTTTTACCACTACCGAAGAGTTCATCTCCTCACACTTAACGTCGTGCTTGTATGCAAAATCTTGACATGAATGAATGTGATGCTCTGAATCGAATAAAGCAGTCTGAGCCCGAATTTATGAGGAGTGTACCCATCACGATGTGAGCTGGTCTTGAGCTTCGTTCGGATCAACATGGTTGGCATGAACTTCGACCATAAGGCTTGGCATTGTTGTTGCGGGGCTGGTTGCTTCCACGGCGATTCTTGGGAAGGGCGATTGATTACGGTTACGATTGCATTCTCTAGCACGGTGCCTGGTTGACCACACCGAAGCTCCAGCCGTTATTGGGAGTGGGAACAGGAGCTTGGGGTGGTGGAGCTGGAAGCCTTGGCTGCCTAGTTGGAGGAGTAGGCAGACGAGGTGCAGCATAGCTCTGCCTTGGGGCAGGTGCATTTGGCTGGTACATGCTGTTGGGAATCCATATCTTACGCTTCTGCGAGGACGGGCCTGAAGATGTGCCCGTGTCACGGTTGCGCCTGTTAGAGCTCTGGTATTCTTGCAGACCAGTTTCGACATTGATAGCTTTGTTCACCAAGGTGGCGAAATCAGCAAAGTCGTGCACTAGAAGTGCGAGCTTGATGTCGACTTGAAGGCCGTCACGGAACTTCTCTGTCTGCGTGCATCGGTTGCAATGTCCTCTTGACATAGCGAGACAAGTCCGAAACTCTCACGATAAGCTTCAACAGATCTTGTTGCCTTGGGTGAGGTTGGAACTCACGCTTCTTCAGTCCATGACTCCTTGAGGATGAAGCGGCACGGAAAGCAGCTTGGAAGTACGGCGGTGATGATTGTTCCAAATTTGGTCGAAATGCCGCGATGGCTGTCCCACCATTGAGTTGTGGGTCCCTTGAGGAAGAAGGAAGCAAAGGTGACATAGTGGCGGGGCTACATCAGCAGACTCCATCTCATAGGTGATGTCACGGAGCGATCGCGACATCCGAGGGGCTGGGTTGAGCTGCAGTACACACTTGGGTTGAGGCGCATGAAATCCTGCAGAGTTCTTTGTGTTTGGCTCTTTGGTTCATATTGGGGCGAGGAACCGAGCTATCATATTTTCCATGAGCTGGCGATTCATCTCAAGCTGTTGGATCATACCAGCCATGTACTCAAAGCGGTGGTGGGAAGTTGCCACCACGACCACGACCAGCTGGTCTAACCATCCTGCTAATATATAACTTGAGGGTAGTTCAGCATTTGAGAAATTTGCAAAGGACAAGAATCATTCATGATGAAACATGCATAATGAAAGCAACACGATAGAAACTACATAGTAGTCGGCATATCATACAAAAGGGATCATGCATAGAGTTCGGTACACGAGTTCGATTACATAGACTAAGACATCATAGGCGGCACGCAGCTCGCTGACGAATGCATCTAACACTAACAACAAGCCTACATCAGGTCCCATGATGCTGCGGAGGTAGTAGCTGAAAGCTGGTAGTGTGGCATCGGGAACTCCACGTCGGCAACCTGGGGTCCGCGGATACTCAGTGCGGAACCCGGCCCAAGTGGCAGAAGAGAACCTAGTGCGGGAGAGTAGCCTCCCACCTCTGGCCAACCGACACCCTGGGGCATCACGGTCCTGGCTGGGTAGATCGCAGAACGTGGCAGCTCTATAGATCGGACAAAGGGGTGCAACAGACATAGAGCACGCAGTAAAGGTGCCGACGGGTGGTGTACAACTTCGTGGCGAAGAGCTCGGTTAGCTCGATCCATCCCATCAGCATGCGAGAACAAAGTTACGATGGTAGAAGGCTCTCGGGTGTGATGGAGTAGGCAGCGGTGTAGTAACCCTCCTCACCAACATCGAGATGCGATAGCAATGTGCACGAAGGGGAGGCATCCAACTCCCGATACTCTCCACGAAGACGTGTCAGAGCAGCATAAGCAGCATCGTGGACTGCCATATCGATAGTCACCCCAACACCATGTGCGGTGTGCAGCACCTTAGTGGAGTCATACTCCCGAGAGTAGAGGTGGACGATGGCACGGTACTGCTCCTGGTTAAAGTCCTGGTACTCCTCAAAGACGGTGTACTCCGGGTGCCAGCGATAACCCAGATAGGTCATCATCTCTGCTAGCACCGCCGGTGATCCCGAGGCACCAATGGCCGTGGTGGCGCATACGACCTGCCTCGTGGGTTCCATCTGAAAACAAAGATGTTTCAAAGGAGTCAAATGGCGGTGTGGAAATTGATCAAAATACAATTCCAAGGAATAACTATGGCTTTATCCAACTTTGGGGTGAATGTGGTCATGGGATCCTAGTGTTAGTTAGTAAATTCGTTTAACCCGAGTAGAAGAGAGTTGAGTCCCAGAGTAAAGGTCGAGGAGTAAAAGATCCTATTACCACCCGATGGCGACGTGGGCCCGTAAGGCACACAGCCAAGTTAGTAAAAGTTTTTTGCAATTTCTAGACTCGACTTCGGCCAAGGAGTGTGGAAGGGGGATTCCTACAGGCAGTCGGCTCTGATACCAACTTGTGAAGCCCCCGATTCAATCGTACACTAATCATGCACGCAAATGTGTACGATCAAGATCAAGGACTCACGGGAAGATATCACAACACAACTCTAAAACATAAATAAGTCATACAAGCATCATAATACAAGCCAGGGGCCTCAAGGGCTCGAATACAAGTGCTTTCGATCATAGACGAAGTCAGCGGAAGCAACAATATCTGAGTCTGGACATAAGTTAAACAAGTTTGCCTTAAGAAGGCTAGCACAAACTGGGATCTGAGATCGAAGAGGCGCAGGCCTCTGCTGGGATCCTCCTAACTACTCACAGTGGTCGTCGCTGGGTTGCACGTAGTAGTAGGCACCTCCGGGTAGTAGTCGTCATCGACGGTGGCGTCGCTCTGGACTCCATCGATGCAGTCGCCGCAACCGAGTAGAGATAGGGAAAAGGGGAACAAGGCAACCGTGAGTACTCATCCAAAGTACTGCAAGCAAGGAGCTACACTACATATGCATGGATATATGTGTAAAGGGCAGATCGGTGGGTGAACTGCAGAATGCCAGAATAAGAGGGGGATAGCTAATCCTGTCGAAGACTACGCTTCTGGTCGCCTTCGTCTTGCAACAGGTAGAAGAGGGTAGGTTGAAGTCCTCCAAGTAACATCACATAGCAATAATCCTACCCGGCGATCCCCTCCTCGTATCCTCGAGAGAGAGCGACCACCGGTTGTATCTGGCACTTGGAATGGTGTGTTTTATTAAGTATCCGGTTCTAGTTGTCATAAGGTCAAGGTACAACTCCAAGTCGTCATGTTACCGAAGATCACGGCTATTCGAATAGATTAACTTCCTAGGGGTGCACCACACATAACCCAACACGCTTGATCCCATTTGGCCGGCCACACTTTTACGGGTCATGCCCGCCGCGGAAGATCAACACGTCGCAGCCCACCTAGGCACTACAGAGAGGCCAAAGACGCCGGTCTAAACCTAAGCGCACAGAAGTGCAGGCCCATCGCCTGAGCACACACTTGCACGCTTGCGTCTGTGACGAAGCAGACCCTAGCCTAGTGGCGTTCGATCCAATCTGGTAGCGCGCTCGATTCGGCCGATGTCACGAAATGCTTGGTGATACCACGACGCTGAGTGCCCATATCTTTCCCACGTAGTTGGTTAGTGCGTATAGGCCCGTAGCCAGACTCGGATCAAATACCAAGATCTCGTTAAGCGTGTTAAGTATCCGCGAACGCTGAACAGGGCCAGGCCCACCTCTCTCCTAGGCGGTCTCAACCTTCCCTAAGCTCCGCCACAAAGATCCACTCATGGTGCTCCACAAGCCGACCCGACTTTAGCCACCACATGTATCATGTATAAGTATATAGTATATACCCATGATCACCTCCCGAGTGATCACGGCCGATAGTATAACTGTGACACGGACAATAATGTAGGGCCACAGATGGAAATACTAGCATCCTATACTAGGCAAGTAGGAATGCAGGTAAGGTATCAACAGAAGTAGCAAAAACAGGCTATGCATCAGGATAGGAATAACGGAAAGCAGTAACATGCTACACTACTCTAATGCAAGCAGTATAGAGGAGAGTAGGCGATATCTGGTGATCAAGGGGGGGGCTTGCCTGGTTGCTCTGGCAAGAGAGAGGGGTCGTCAACTCCGTAGTCGAACTAGGCAGCAGCCGCGTCGGTCTCGTAGTCTACCAGGGAGAAGAGGGGGGAAGAAACAATGAATATTTAAGCAAACAGATGCATGACGATGCATGACAAAGCAAAGCGTGATGCTAGGCGTGTCCTAACGTGGTATGAGGTGGTACCGGTTAAGAAACATGTCAGGAAAGTATTCCGGTGTTTAATTTTCGTCTTGAAGGAGGAGCCAAAGGGGGAAAGTTGCGAGTTCGATAGGTTAGGGGGGTGTGGCGGACGAATGGGTTGCGTATCCGGAATCGTCTCGTCGTTCTGAGCAACTTTGATGTTGAAAATATTTTAATCCGAGTTACAGATTAAAAGATATGATTTTCTAAAGATTTTATTAATTTCTGGAATTTAATTAATTATTTAATTTAATCCAAAATGGAATTATGACATCAGCATGATGTCATGCTGACGTCGGCGATCCAGCAGGGTTGACTGGGTCAATCTGATGGTGGGACCCGGTTGTCATTGTCTAAGACTAACTAATCAGGTTTAGTTAGTCTAACTAAAAACGATTAGGTTTATTAACTACAATTAATTAGGTTAACTAATCAGGATTAGCTAAGTTAATTAATTCTTTAATTCTTTAATTAATGTTTTAATTATTTTAATTAATAATTATTTATTTATTATTTTTTTTAAATCTTTTTTTAAATCCCCTTTTTTTTATTAAAAGCGTTAGGGCGGCCCTAGTCAGCAGCCCATATGCCACTTGGATCGGCATCGGGCGCCATTTGGCGCTCAGGCAAGCACTCTCGCTCAGGGAGGCGGGCGAGGCGAGGCCAGAGGCTGCGGCCGTGGTGGCCGACGGGCGTTAAGGGCGCTTGTGGTGGCGCAGGGGACGAGCTGGGTTGGCCGGCCGACCGAGGAGGGAGGCCGTCATGAGGCGGAAGAGGCGGGCGTTAGCCGCGTGACCGGGGAAGCGATAACGGGCGGTACAGTGGTCAAGGCGAAGGCGGCGCGTAGTGCGCAAGGCGCCAAGTAGGGGAGTGAGGGCGGCGATGCGGTGAGCGACGGAGAGCGCTGGGTTGCGGGCGTCGGGCGCGACGAGTGGATGACGAGAAGGCACGGACGGCGCTGCAGGTGGCCACGGCGACAGCGCCGGGCAGCGCTGTGTGGCGCGGCCGAGGGGGAGGGAAGGAGAGGGGGGCCTCACGGGGGTTGCGGGGGCAAGGCGATGGGGCGGCGGGGAGGTCCGACGAGGAAGTGGTCGTGGTGGCGGCGATCCGGCAACGATGGGGAGGCAGCTCCGCGGGTGGCATCTTGGCGCGGGCGCCGAGCGGCGTCGGGCGGGTCGTCCGCGGCCCCGGGGACGGCGGGTCCGAGGCGCGCGGTTGAGGTTGAGGCGGCGCGTGTCCAGCGGCGTGGGGCGCAGGGGGGCGATGGGGTTCGTTCCCCCGATCCGATCTGGATCGGGGAGGAGGGGGAGAGCGAGTGGGGGGGGGGCGAGTGGGGAGAGTGGAGTGGCGGCTAGGATTGCGGGGGGATAAGGAGAGGAGTGGGGCGCGGGGTGGGCCGGCCGGGCCTGGTGGTGGCCCAATTGGGCCTGAGGTCAGCTGGGCCGAAGCCCAGGGGGGGTTCTCTCCTATTTTTTTTGTCTTTTGTTTTTTTGTTTTATCTCTTTTCTTTTATTTATTTTCTTTCACTATTTTTAATCAACTCAGGGCATTTAAGTATTTTATAAATTTGTGTTTTCTTTACTATAATTACCCTGGCACTTAACTGCACACTCCGAACATTTTAGTTTAATATTTTGAAACTTTTGCCATTTGACAATAATTTGAATCTGAATTTCGAACGGTTTGAACTAATGGGCGTTTAGCAACAGTAATCGGGATGACGTGGCATGATTAGAGAGGGATTACTGTAGCAAGATTATCCGGGCGTTACATTACATGTCCTCTACTTTATTGTTGCAAGTTTTACGTGGCTACTACGAGCTTAGCAAAAACCGTTCTTACCTACGCATCGAAACCACAACGATATTTCGTCAAGTTAGTGTTGTTTTAACCTTCTCAAGGACCGGGCGTAGTCACACTCGGTTCAACTAAAGTTGGAGAAACTCACACCCGCCAGCCACCTGTGTGCAAAGCATGTCGGTAGAACCAGTCTCGCGTAAGCGTACGCGTAATGTCGGTCTGGGCCGCTTTATCCAACAATACCGCCGAACAAAGTATGGCATGCTGGTAAGCAGTATGACTTGTATCGCCCACAACTCACTTGTGTTCTACTCATGCATATAACATCTACGCATAAACTTGGTTCGGATGCCACTGTTGGGGAACGTAGTAATTTCAAAATTTTCCTATGCACACGCAAGATCATGGTGATGCATAGCAACGAGAGGGGAGAGTGTCGTCTACGTACCCGTGTAGACCATGAGCGGAAGCGTTATGACAACGCGGTTGATATAGTCATATGTCTTCACGATCGATCGATCGCAGCACCGAAGTTACGGCACCTCCGTGGACTGCACACGTTCAGCTCGATGACGTCCCATGAACTCACGATCCAGTAGAGCTTCGCGGGAGAGTTCCGTCAGCACAACGGCGTGGTGACGGTGTTGATGAAGTTACATACGTAGGGCTTCACCTAAGCACCGCTATGATATGACCGAGGTGGATTATGGTGGAGGGGGGCACCGCCACGGCTAAGAGAGATCAATGACCAACTTGTGTGTCTTGAGGTGCCCCCCCCCGCCCCGTATATAAAGGAGCTAGGGGGAGGCGGCCGACCAAGGAGTTCGAACTACCTTCGGTACATCAAAACACAAAAACTCATAATACAGACCGTCACAAACTTTAAGCGTGCGGACCCTACGGATTCGAGAACTATGTAGAAATGACCGACACATGTCTCCGGTCAATAACCAATAGCGGAACCTGGATGCTCATATTGGTTCCTACATATTCTACGAAGATCTTTATCGGTCAAACCGCATAAGAACATATGTTGTTCCCTTTGTCATCGGTATGTTACTTGCCCGAGATTGGATCGTCGGTATCTTAATACCTAGCTCAATATCGCTAACGGCAACTCTCTTTACTAGTTCCGTAGTGCATCCTCCCATAACTAACTCATTAGTCACATTGCTTGCAAGGCTTATAGTGATGTGCATTACCGAGAGGGCCCAGAGATACCTCTCCGACAATCGGAGTGACAAATCCTATTCTTGATCTATGACAACTCCACGAACACCATCAGAGACACTTGTGGAGCACCTTTATAATCACCCAGTTACGTTGTGACGTTTGGTAGCACACAAAGTGTTCCTCCCGTATTTGGGAGTTGCATAATATCATAGTCATAGAAACATGTATGAGTCATGAAGAAAGCAATAGCAGTAAACTAAACGATCAAGTGCTAAGCTAACGAAATGGGTCAAGTCAATGACATCATTCTCCTAATGATGTGATCCCGTTAATCAAATGACAACTCATGTCTATGGCTAGGAAACTCAACCATATTTGATCATCGAGCTAGTCAAGTAGAGGCATACTAGTGACACTATGTTTGACTATGTATTCGCACTTGTATTATGTTTCCGGTTAATACAGTTCTAGCATGAATAATAAACATTTATCACGATATGAGGAAATAAATAATAACTTTATTATTGCCTCTAGGGCATATTTCCTTCACTATGGATAAAACGATGGGGTCTATCTCTACATAGATAGATCTTGTCTACATCATGTCATCGTTCTTATTGCATTACTCCGTTTTTCCATGAACTTAATACACTAGATGCATGCTGGATAGCGGTCGATGTGTGGAGTAATAGTAGTAGATGCAGGCAGGAGTCGGTCTACTAATCTTGGACGTGATGCCTATATAATGATCATTGCCTGGATATTGTCATGATTATTTGAAGTTCTATCAATTGCCCAACAGTAATTTGTTTACCCACCGTTTGCTATTTTTCTTGAGAGAAGCCACTAGTGAAACCTACGGCCCCCGGGTCTCTTTCTCATATATTTTCCTTTGCGATTTACTCTTCCTTTGCATATATTTTCAGATCTATTAAACTAAAAATACAAAAATACCTCGTTGCGTTTTATTCTTATTTATTTTATTTTGCGTTCGATCTATCAATCTACTACAATTTCCTCAGTCCGTTTGCCCATCTTGGGGCGCTGCTACCCAAAAGGGATTGACAACCCCTTTTACATGTCAGGTTGCGAGAATTTGTTATCTGTGTGCAGGGTCTGTTTACATTGTGTTGCTTGGTTCTCCTACTGGTTCGATAACCTTGGTTTCTTCAGTGAGGGAAATACCGACCGTCGCTGTGGTGCATCATCCCTTCCTCTTTGGGGAAATACCGACGTAGTCCTAGCCGACATCAAGGGGGAGGGAGAGCGAGTGAGGAGAGAGAGAGATAGCGCTCGTGGTCACTTCGACCGAGTCGTGTCGGTCGCTTCCTAGAGAGTCGCGTCAACGATCGTTAGCGGCCGTTAATGTTGGGAAACGTTGCATGGGAAACAAAAATTATCCTACGCTCACCAAGATAGATCTAGAAGATGAACATCTACGAGAGGAGAGATTGGATCCACATACCCTTGTAGATCGCTAAGTGGAAGTGTTAAGAACGTGGTGGATGTAGTCAAACGTCTTCGTGATTGAATCACGATCCGTCCATGAACTCCCGATCCAAGTAACGAACGGACCACCTCCCGCATTCAACACACATACGGCTTGATGATGCCTTCACCTCCTCGATCCAGCGAGCGATGGTGAAGTAGTAACTCGAGTTCTCCGGCAGCATGACGGCGTGGTGGAGAAATCTCAGCAGGGCTTCGCCAAGCCTAGCGGAGAGGAAGAACTACGAGGGAGAGGAAGGGCAGCGTCGTGGCAATGATGGGGTGCGTCTGCCCTCCCTCTCCACCTCTATATATAGGGGGAAGGGAGGAGGGTGCCGCCCCTAGGGTTTCCCCTAGGGAGGAGGCGGCCACAGATGGGGGCGACCCCTAGGTGCCTTGCCCCCCAAGTAGGGGGGCAACTGCCCTAAGGGGGGCGCACCTCCCTCCTGGTGGCATGGGTTGAGGTGAGGGGGGCGCCCAGCCCCTTGTGGGCTGTTGTGCCTCCTTCCCTTGGCCATGGGCTCCCCAACACTTGCTGGGGGGGCCCCAAAACTCTTTTCGGTCTTCTGGCGATAACCCGGTACCCCTTGGAACATTTCCGGAATCCGAACCCCTTCATCCTATATATCAATCTTCACCTCTGGACCATTCCGGAGTTCCACGTCATGTCTGGGATCTCATCCAGGACTCAGAACAACCTTCCTTCACTAACACAATAAGTCAACTATACTTATATCGTCATCAAACGTCAAGTGTGTAGACCCTGCGGGTTCAAGAACTATGCAGACATGAACGAGACACCTCTACGGTCAATAACAATAGCAGGACCTCAATGTACATATTTGTACCTACATATTCTATGAAGATCTTCATCGGTCGAACCTCGATGCCAAGGATTCAAATAATCTCGTACGCATTTCCCTTTGTCCATAGGTATGTTACTTGCCTGAGATTCGATCGTCATATCTCCATACCTAGTTCAATCACGTTACCGACAAGTCTCCTTACTCATTCCGTAATACAAGATCCCGTGAGTAACTTCTTAGTCACATTGCTTGCAAGCTCATTATGATGTCGTATTATTGAGTGGGCCCCGAGATACATCTCCGTCATACAGAGTGCAATACAAAAAAAATACACTTCCGTGATGATATGTGTTTGTCACAGTAGGTCGCATTTTCTGTCATGCATGTACATCCATGACAAATTTATGACAGAATCAAGATAGTCATACATGTGCTGTCGTAGAAGTGTTCCATGACATTGCCAAAATTATCATCATGGAAGTCTCCACTTCCATGACGATAAATCGCACGTCACAGAAGTGCTTTCGTCAAGGGTGACCGACACGTGGCATACACCGTAACGGAACGTCGTTAAGCTATCGGGTCGGATTTTGGATCCGATAACCCGTTAACAGCCATGACCAATGCCGATTTTCCACATGTAAAATTCTCATTGGCTGACGGATCCATGCGTCAGCTCCGTGTTGGCACAGGTGTCACTCATCCAACGGTCGAGATGGGCCGGCCCAACCGAAGGCCCGTAAGATTTAGCGGACCATAATGGGCCGGCCCAGCTAAAGGCCCACAAAATTTAGCGGACCATAATGGGCCGGCCCAGCTAAAGGCCCACACGATTTTGCAGACCATAATGGGCCAGCCCAGCTAAAGGCCCACAAGATTTTGCGGGCCACAATGGGCCGGCCCAGCTAAAGGCCCAAAAGATTCTGCAGACCATAATGGGCCGGCCCAGCTAAAGGCCCAACATTCTCTGTCAAATCGGCCTGTCAACGGCCTGTCCTAAACTTTTCATCAACGCGGCCCATGATCACTTCTGGCCCGTTAATAGTCCACTAAGTAATTGGGCCGAATTACGGCCCGGTGTATTTTCGGCCTGTTAAAGGTCCGGCTTCATTTGGGCCCATTTACAGGCCATCAAAACTTTCGGCCCATAAACAACCGTGAAGGATTTGGGTCATATTCGGCCATGTCTGACATTCGGCCTATTAGAGGCCCACTATAGCTTTGGGCCACTTTCAGCCTGTTGTCATTTTCGGCCTATTAATGCCGGACGTAAACCATGGGCCATATGTGGCCCAACATCATATCGAGCCCATTAACGGCCCATATAAAAATGATGATTATCTAGCCCGACCATAGTTCCGGCCTGTTAAAGGCCCGTGTATTAGGTCAGCGCATTTACGGCCCGTCCGAATTTTGGCCTGTCAAAGATCTGCATCGTAAATGGGCCACCATTTCGGCCTACTAAGTCCAGTGGGTTATTTGGCACAATCAGGGCCCAATCTCACTTTCGGTCTATTAAAGGCCCATGTTTTTTATGGGCTCGAGTTATTTACACCTGTAAACGGCCTATTTTTACTGAGGGCCCAAATTATGTTTAGGCCTGTTAAAGGCCCACTATGGGCACATGCCTACCGGAAAAATATGAAAGCTTATGCTGATTTAGGCCCAGATATTTTTAGTGGGCTACATGCCAATTTCGGCCCGTAATCGTTTTTAGCCCAATCGAAATGGGCCCGACGAATATTGGCATGTTGGGCTCCTACGAAGCTTTCGGCCGAATACATTACTAAGATAAACCTACACTACACAAAAATAGCGTCGTAATTACTGCAGCCTGAGGCAGGATCATAAATGTTGTATTACAACAAAATAAATTCCAACCATACAACAAAAGGCACATTGGCATAAAGTTTATGATCCTTCCAGATAAAAGCACCATCAGATGTATAGAAGCACATATCATTTGACCTGAGTGCTAATGTTTCAGGCTGTAGAATCTGATGTAGCAGCACGATCTCCACCTTTTTTCCGACATTGCTCTTGAACAACGAAGCGAATGTCTGATAGTCTGGTTTCAAAACCATTCATATCTTGACGAAATTTGTCAACCACTATTCTTCTTTCCGAAACAACGTCCATTAGGGATTGGACTTGTGTCCGGAACCTGAGATATATCACTCTGTCTAGCAGGAAGATTTTGTTCAGTAGGAGATTTGGATGAGGTTACCTTGACAACCAACCCAGAATTACGCAGGAAGGTGCTTTTTGCACTGTTAGTGGAGAGATACTGAATCACTACAACAAGAGGTGACATTGTGCCTGTAGTAGCCTCGTCACCTTCAGGTGGTTGTGGCTGTTCAATCATTTGTTCCATAGCTTCCTGAAAGTTTGAACTTGTAGATTAGTGTACAAGATAAGTTACTAATGAGACAAAAACAAACAAAGTAGGTTAAACATTTATACATAACTTATTTTGGTGAACTTAATACATTAGCATGTATTGTAGTGCCAACTACATAATAAAATCACTTTCGGAACATATGTCCGTGTAGCATGCCTACTGTATTGTCTATTTCCTCACATTCGCTGACATCTAAGGATAAAGAGACATGGTTTAAAGTAGGATGAACATAGTATGACATCATTCATATCATGGGCAAACAGATATAAAACAAACAGGCTATTTTATCATTGTGTGCGCACGTGAACATAACCACTAGATTACAGATCAAGACCAAAAGAATATCCTTCATCTCTTTTAAACCATGTAAGGTGAAATGATACGTTAAGACAACTGTGAATAAAAGTGAACAGAGTAACTGACATTGGCTGCAAACCAAGTAGTTAAATGAACACATCACAGTACCAACCAGTTTAAGGCAGGAGGAGTAAGGACTTACAACAGCGGCTTGAATTGGTGTGCTCATGCCCTTCATCTTGCTGGTGTGGCAATCCTTGAAGATTTGCACTGCATTTGGTTCAGGTTCTTTTTGGTCCGCACGGGCTTTCCTCTGTATTTGGAACAAGTCAATATAGATACGATAATATGGCACAAAAAAAGAAGGAAGTAGCAGCTATTTACATGAGCCTCGCAATGTGCAATATAGCTACGAGATCCTGTTGTCTGTTGGAATTTCACTTTAGAACGGTTGGTTTTGTTCTTCAAACAGTTAGCCTAGAAGAAGATACACTTGTAAGGCACATACGTAAATACAAGTTCAATATGTGGTCTGATCAAATACATATAGCCTACCTAATACTTTGGATCAGACCAGTGTTTAACGAGGGTTGTCCAGTCTTCATGGTAATATATTCCATCGGAGATGTTTGGGCGATTTCATTGTTAGCCTTGCCTTCAAAGTGAGATTTTCTAAGGTGGTACCCATCTCGTCAGCAGAGCGCATCGAAAAACATGAGTGCATGCTTGTTTAGTTGCATCATCTTCGGATCCAACTTGAACCTCATCTGTTGAAAAAAGAATGTGAGTCTTATTAGGAGGAAGCTAGAAAGTATGGGACAGAGCAAGACAATATTACTAATTGCAATGAATAACATTATTTACGGATAAATGGTCAAGGAAGGTGATAAACTGGGTATTGTCTTTCTCATTCCTGTACTGGATCCATGTTGGGAGGATACGTGCATGACACCTAACGGCAACGGCTGCCTCTGATACTAACTTGGCTGACTCTGAAGCATCACATGGCCGTTTTAAACCTGCCTCAAAATGGAACTCCATTCTTCCTCCTTTAGATTTTGTTAATCTGTCAAGCATTATCCCTGATGTCTGTTTCCGCTTGCGCTGTGGTGCAAGTTCAACAACGAATATGGAAAGTGTTAGTGTACATCAAACTGTGAGAGTACATATAAAGGAGCATGCAACTGCAACTTGACTCGGTCATGTACCGTCTTGGTGTTGATGCTCATGAGGTTCATCTGATCTTGCCAAGTCCTGTTGTGTCAGCAGTGCTTCGGAAATAGTGTTAGGTGTGAAGGCAGCTTGGGAACTGGCCAGTTCTGGAGCAAACGAACGAGTAACTGGTTGAGATGTTGGTACAGTTGAAGCGGATGCTGCTGCTGGTGGAGCAGGTGATACTGTGTTTGTAGATTTTGCCGGTGGACTTGGATCTTCTACTGCACTATAAGTACCAGCAGAATCTCGACGGCAGAACCTTTTCTGTTTCACCCGACGAGTAACAGCATTCCCTACTATATTATTTTCCTTGCTCTTTTTTGACTTTGCCATGTCAAGCTGTACCCACAATACAAAAGAATAAAATCACTCTTCAGAACTCATTGATGCATGATACAGACAAGCAATACCTTGATGTAAGACAACCGTATGAGGATGGAATATGTAAGAAAAACAGGACGACATGACATATTCACAGATACGATGTGCAAACTAAGTAGAAGGATTTTCAAGAAAATAGAAGCAATGCAAGCTAGACACCATATGAAAGATGCAACCAATATTACTCTGCCAAGTTAAAAGGGTGTTGCCATAAGTGGCAATTGGCAATTCGGAAAATTAGAAGCAGTACAACGTAGAAATCAATGCAAGATGCAACCACTGTCAAAATGCCATGTTAAAAGCGTCCAATCATGAGTGACTAATGCGGGATACACAACAACAGTACTTTGATGTAAGAACATGGTATGATAGATAGATGCAGTGTATTCTAGACAAAGAAAGCCATGTCATATGCACATGTATAATGCATAAACTTAGCAGGTGCAATTTAATCAAAATAGAAGAAATACAGGCTAGACAACATATGCAACATGAAACCAATTATCACACTGTCAACTTAGAGCAAGAACCTGCGATGGTGGAGTATGGGTGATGAACTCATCATGTATACTTGGGACTTCAACTTCATTAGCGATTAGCGTGGCAAATCTAGAGAGTCTCTGCTTTTGCGTGGTGCGGAGGACCACCAACATCCCCTAACTTACTCTTTTCCTTCCTATTTTACTGATATTGCCTTATGAAGTCAAAACCACAAGAAGATGAATAAAATTAGCTCTGCATAACTGGTTGATGCATGATCTGCATTTAACACTACTTTAATGTAAGGCAAGCGCAGGATAGGAGGATGGAATATATACAAAAAAGACAAGATTGCATATTCACACGTACGATAAGAGGATGGAATATGTATGAAAACAGTAAGCAGAAGGCATCTCAAGAAAATTAGAAGAAATGAAATCTAGGCACCATATGAACATGCAACAAATATCACTATCATGTAAAAAGTGTCTCGTCGTAAGTGCCATTTCAAGAAATTTTAAGCAGTACAAGCTAGAAGACAATGCAAGATGCAACCTACATCACAGTCCCAAGTTAAATGTGTCTTATGGGTAAGTGATCGTTTTAGGTATAAGTTGTAAGCTACGCAGATGCAATTCAACATAATCAGAAGCAATACAAACTAGACATCATACAGAAAATGCAACCACGTATAACAGTTCCAAGTAAGAGCAAGCACCTGTGATGGTGGAGTAAGGGAGATGTGCTCATCATGTACACGTATGTTCTAGAAACACGAACACGTGTCATATTCGCAGGCATTCGTGTAAAGTAAGCAGATGCAATTCAAGTTAGAAGCAATACAAGCTAGACATCATACGCAACATGCAACCACATATAATAGTGTCAAGTTAGAGCAAGCACCTGTGATGGTGGAGTAGGGGAGATGTGCTCATCATCTACACAGCTACATTGACTATCCAGCCTTGTGTTGTCTTGCGACTCTTGTTGGGAGGATGGCGGAGTAGAATCTGTAGAGACCCCCTGTTTGAGTTGCTCTGAAGGACCACCATCATCCACTGCCGGACTAATTTCCTTCAGCTGTAATGATTTTGCATTGTGAAGTCAAACCGATAAGAAAAAGGAACAAAATTCGCTCTTCAGAACTCATTCATGCATGATCTTGTGAACACTACTCGGATGAAAGGCAAACACATGATGCGAGGATGGAATATGTATGAAAAACAAGATGGTGTGACATATTCACACCTATGATGTGGTAACTAAGCAGAAGGCATTTCAACAAATTAGAAGCACTGCAAGCTAGACACCATATGAAAGATGCAACCAATATCACTCTGCCAAGTTCATAGTGTATGTCGTTTCAACAAATTAGAAGCAGTACATGCTAGAAATAATATGCAAGACACAACCAATATCAAAGTGGTGACTTAAAGGTGCCTTATCATAAGTGACTGATGCGGGATATGCAAGAATAGTAGTCTGATGTAGAAACAGGAATACATATCATATTCACAGGCATTATGTGTAAAGTAAGCAGATGCAATTCAACAAAGTTAGAAGCAATACAAGCTAGACATCATACGCAACATGCAACCACATATAATAGTGCCAAGTTAGAGCAAGCACCTGTGATGGTGGAGTAGGGGAGATGTGCTCATCATCTACACGACCACGTTGGACTGTCTAGCCTTGCGTTGTCTTGCGAATCTTGTTGGGAGGATGGCAGAGTAGAATCAGAGAGAACCTCCTTTTCAGTTGCTCGGAAGGACCACCATCATCCAATGCCTTGCCAATTTCCTTCAGCTTTATTGATTTTGCATTGTGAGGTCATACCGACAAGAAAAAGGAATATCATTCGCTCTTGAGAACTCATTCATGCATGATCTTGTGAACACTACTACGATGAAAGGCAAAGTCATGATACGAGGATGGAATATGTACGAAAAAATGGACGGCTTGACATATTCACACCTATGATGTGGTAACTAAGCAGAAGGCACTTCAACAAATTATAAACACTACAAGACACCATATGGAAGATGCAATCAATATCACTCTGCCAAGTTAAAACTGTCTCGTCATAGGTGGCGTTCATCAAACTAGAAGCAATACATGCTAGAAATCATATTCAAGACGCAAACCAATATCACATCGCTAACTTAAAGGTGTCCCATCATAAGTGACTGATGCAGGATACACAAGAAGAGTAGTTTCATGTAAGAACATGGTGTGATAGATGATATAGTATGTACCAAAAACAGGAAAGTGTGTCATATTCACATGTATCATGTGTAAGCTAAGCAGATGTAGTTTACACTAATTAGGAGCAATACAAGCTAGACACCATATGCAACATGCAACCAGATATCACACTCCCAAGTTAGAGAAAGCACCTTGGATGGTGGAGTAGGGGAGCGAAGACTTGGACCTTGTAATGCACTATCAGTACAAGGAGAATCGGTACAGATGCTACGTTTACGTTGCTGCAGAGGACCACCATCATCGCCTTCCTTACTCTTTTCCTTCCTCTTTCTTGATTTTGCCTTGTCAAGTCAAACCCACAAGAAAAAGGAATAAAATTTGCTCTTCGTAACTCATTGATGCATGATAATCTTGTGAACACTATTTTCATGTAAGGCAGCCGCATGATAGGAGGATGGAATATGTATGAAAACAGGACGGCGTGACATATTGACATGTATGATGTATAAAGTGTAAACTAAGCACAAGGTGCTTGAACTTATTAGAATCGATGCAAGCTAGAAACCATATGAAAGATGAAACCAATATCACTCTGCCAAATTAAAAGGGTGCCCTAACAAATGTATTTTACCAAATTAGAAGCAATACATGGCAACAGGCTAGAAATAATATGCAATATGCAATGAATAAAGGTGACTCATCGTAAGTGATTGATGCAGGATACAGAAGAGATGTAGTTTCATGTAAGAACAAGGTTAACACATAGATGTAGTGTGTACCAAAAATAGGAAGGCATGTCATATTCACAGGTATAGTGTGTAAACTAAGCAGATGCAATTTACCCTAATTAGAAGCATTACAAGCTAGACACCGTATGCAACATGCAACCACATATCACACTGTGAAGTTAGAGAAAGCACCTGTGATGATGATGTGGGGGAATTGCGGTCATCAACTAGAGAGCTATGTTGACTATCTTCATTTAGCCTTGCTGTTTCTTGAGAATCATGTGGGAGGATGACACTTAACTCTTTAAACGAGTATGGCATCTCACAGTAACCCACCCGGGTGACTGTATCATCATAAGTGATTGATGAGGGATACAAAAGAGCATTAGTTTGATGTACGAACATGGTTAATAGACATATGTAGTATGTATCAAAAACAATAAGGCATGTCATTATCAAAGGTATAATGTGTAAAGTAAGCAGATGCAATTTAACCAAATTGGAAGCAATACAAGCTAGACACCATATGCAACATGCAACCACATTTGATAGCGTGAAGTTAAAGCAAGCACCTGGGATGGTTGTGTGTGGCAATTGAGATCATCAACTGCAGAGCTACGTTTACTGTCTCCAAATGCTGACACTGCACCCTTTACAACGCTGAAATGCTTAGTGCTTATCTTCCAATTACACTTGAGCGACTTCTGTCTTTTCTTTTCTGCATTCATGAACACTGTGTCAGAGTCTGAAATACCCATGCATAAAAAAACAATAGTGTGAGTATGGGTGAAGTGTGTGCACAATTAGTACAGTGTAAAGTTAGCAGATAGCAGGTCGGTGAGAAATAAATGACGGGAGACATATGATAGATCTACAACATGCATGGCACACTAAATTACTACAGGATTCTATGAAAATAACAGTCGACTGAAAGCAAATAGGTCAGTCCATTTTTTCTGCACCGTCTGATGTACAAAGAACGGGCAGATCACCTTCATCTACCTCCAGCCAGTCAGTGTTGACGATCTTCCTTGAAACACAAGCGACCATCGCCCAAGATTCCTCCCCCGCTGCGCCTCCCTCGACCTCACCGCACCGCCGTGCTTGCTGCACCGCCCGCCATCCATTCCAGCCCCGCCGACCTCCGGATCAGGCGCAAGCAGCTCCTGCGCCCCACACCCCTATGATAGACACCGATGCGCCGCTTCCCCAGGGAACAGGCGGACTAGGTGCTCCGCGCTCCTAAGCTGGTGCTGCTCCTTTTAATTGCGGTTCGTGACCGACGAATTGAAATCCAGTAGACTCTTGACCTCTAGCAAAGGTGAAATAGTAAAGGAGGAAACCTTGTGCATTTATTATCACGAAGAAGATGCGAAGAAAGCGCTCAACTAGTTTATTTCAGAGGATGAATACGGTGTGAGCGGAGACATAAGATTTGCATGAATAAGGGAAGAGGAGTACCTCTTTCTGCTGGTAGTGTTGTGTCCTCCTTCTGTTTTTCCGACGATCTTCTTGTTGTTCGTCGGAAACAAGAAGTTGTGGAGGACGGTGCAGCCTTGGACGAACCCATGGCCAATTTGTTGAGTGTGGTGCTGTGTCCGTCTGTCGGCGGCGGGGAAGCAGATCTGAGGCGGCAAACGACGGCGTAACGGGAACAGCCCCGGTGCGGTGGACGGTTGCGACAGTGGAGCCGCAGCAGTGAGGCGCAAGACGGCATGGTCGGAGTGGTTCTGGTACGGCGCACATCGGCGTCGGCATCGTGGAGGCAGCTCTGCCTCGGCTTCAGCTGCTAAGTCCTTGAGGGTGTTGCGGTTACAGTTGCGTTGGACGACGACGTCGGGGTACCGGCTCCGGCATGATGGAGGAGGGCGGCGGTGGATTGGCCGCTATGGGGTGGAGGACGGAGGAGGCTGGGGTTTCGCGGCTGGTGGAGAAGGCGTTTTCGTGCCGACGGAGTATGAATGGGGAAACGTAGGGAGGCGGGGAACTAAGGGGCAACAATGTTTCGGTTTGAGACGTGCTTGTTTGAAATTTGGGGAAAGATACATACTTTGCCCCCATCTAAAATTTCGAACATATTGCGGGTTGGGGGTAGGACAGTCGTGTCAGGTGTCCCAAGTGTGGGCGGGATAGATTTTGGTCGAGCGCATGGGTAGGCGCCCACAGTGTATGAATGCTTCTCGGAGGCGGTTGAGACTGGCATCTTGGTGAAGTTACAAACCTACCCCGGTTTAGACCTTTGGACATCGGGCCGATAGGCTACACGGTCCAGAGTCAGGACAGTAATTTCCTACCACCAAAACATTAGTCTCGCGTGGTTTCGGGTGACCAGACGCCTATTTGGCGCTTCGTTCAATATTTGGGAGCAGAAGCATTAACATTTTCGGTTCTCTTGAATTGAACTTTCAGGATTTGTCAACTTCACAAATCTTTACTCTTGAAAATCCTAAAGCTACGATTATTTTGGAATGGATGGGGTACATTTGAATATACATTGTACATGAGTATATATTAAAAAAATATGACACTTACCTCAGTTCATGCATGGTTCCAGATATAATCTCCTTGGTTGCAAAAAAAAGTTAGATATGCGTATGAATATATATAGCATGTTCAAACTCACAACAAAGATTGATGCCCCCTTTAACATCTCATTTACAAATGCCATTATCTCAGGTTCAAATAGATGAATGCACTTCCTATGAATTCAATCTTGAAACCCCTTTATGTTGAATTAGACATGTATTCTATTTCGTAGCTAGCAATTTGGAATGTATCCATGCAAGTGACAAATGTATAAAGTGCTTCACACTAACAACATGGAGTGCACTAATTAATGTTTATATATGAATTGCAAAAGCATCCATTGCCTGTATTTCAAACCGCTCTCACTCTATGGATCGATAATATGAAATAAACACATGCACACGCTTAGAATTCAATCGAGTATGGGTGTCCGATAGACCGATTTTAGATCCCATACGCAATTTGCAAAATTCATGATCCCATCCAAAAATAATAATGCCATTTATATTTTAATTTAATGCGTAGAACCGCCTTTTACACGTAGATGCACTATGCCTCGCCTGCTCTCACAAACGCGTTATATATCTCTCTATCTAACGCATAAGTGCACACACTTTATATGCATCGGCATTTCTCTTTCACACATGCTCACAATCTCTCTCAGGGTGTCGGGGTGTCTCACGCACATGCTCTCTCCGTTTCTCTCTCTCTCTTTCTCTCTTTCTGACTACTATTTACCACTCTTTTCACTAATCTTAGTTGGAAAACACTATTTCTCTCACATGCATATATACACGTGCACGGTCTCTACTAGCCCTCTATACGCACAGATATGTGCCTACATGTCTCCCGCACACACATTATCTTTAGGCCTCTCTCGCACACATTGCCCCCCCCTGACACACCTCTCTCTTAGTAGTTGGCAGATATGATTTCATCATATCATTCGGTAGGATATCCCTAGCCGTTAGGCTGGATGGTAATACGAGGCAAAGTTTTACCCTTGTTCGGATCGGACCCTTGCAGTTGAAGAAAGAGCCTACTCCTGGTACTCTATATTAGTGATAGGGGTGTGTACAAAGTACACGTGAATACCAGGCATTGTGTGTGTGTGTATACTATCGACGAAGTAGCCCCCAAGCTTGTATAACATACTACTTCATGTTGTACGCCGAGTCCTCCACATGGCTCTTCGTATAACACTTCTCGGTCCAACCTATATGTGGCGCAGGATGGAACCGACCCATGAGTCTTCATCTTGACCCACCACAACTAGAAATGATGTGCCCACCACACCACACACGCAATCGGCCACTAAGAAAATAAGAATATACAATATTACAACGGTATCTAGATCACGATACGTCTCCATAATTTTGTTGATGACACTTAAGGACTTTGCATTTGATGCGTGCTCCGTATTTTGTTGACGACACTTACGGTCATTGTATTTGAAGCGAAAGCACAATATGGTCACTGGACTACAGAATAAGCTCATCACGGTCACCACATACATTTTTTCGTGCTAACCAACATGTGGTTGGATGGTTAGAGGACAGTGCTTTCTCGAGCCCACCAAGGTTAAAGTTCTGGTGCTCGCATTTATCTTGTGTTAATTTCAGTATTTTCCGGCGATGTACGTTCGTTGGGTGGAGACGTTCCACTCGACTACGAGGCACCTATGGTGACTTCATAAAATCTCTAGATCATATATGCTGGCCCACTCTCTCGAAGGTGCTCATAGGGGTAGGGTTCGCGTGTGTGCGCTTATAGCGGTGAGTGCTTGCACGTATATATGAGCCCTTGCGTCTGTACCGTGTTAAAAAAATACATATCATGATTATACGGTCACTGGCTCACCCATACAACTCCATACTTTGTTGATGACACAATCAATTGACCAGTCAAACGTTCCACGCGGCGCAACTAGTGTTGCACCATCGGGCGCCAGAATCGTGGGGCCCACCTGCCAGCCCGTATATGATAGAAAGAAATGGTAGTTTGAGTGCATGCCGTGTTAATAAAATAGGAGTACATTTTAGGGTGATCATACGGTCACTGGCTCACCATACAGCTCCGTAATTTGTTGATAACACGATCAATTGACCAATCAAACGGTCCACATTCAACAGCTCACATTACCATAGGGCCCACCTATCAGCGCGTATATGAAGGGCAAAATGGTAATAAATTACTGGTCGGTGGGTATTCGAAGTCGTGAGACCTCTGGTTGGCAGTCACCGGCGGTTGGGGGCATTCATTGGGTGGTGGGGTGGGGATCCCCGGAGAAAAAGCTCGGCGGGGGGGGGGGGGCTAGAGGGATGGCCGGTGCGGCGGCGGGGAGTGGTTTAACGGAGGGCGGGACGGCCGCGGGCGGCGGGGGCTGGCGGTTCAGCCGGTGGTGGCTGGCGGCTCAGGGGGGTGGAGTTTGATGATAAACTAGAGGCCCTTGATTTTGTATCCAACGGCTGGAAAATCTAATGACCAGAGATGAAAAAGTCAGTCGACTGACATGTAGCCTCACCCCGCACGTACACATGCACGCACGCAAGACACGCACGCATGTAGGCATGCAACACTGACACGTACACACGCACGCATGCTGGCGTGCAACACTGACACGTACACATGCACTCACGAACACACGCACGTATGCACCCATGCATGCAACACTAAAACATACCCTTGCACACACGCAACACTCGCACGCCTGCATGCACACAGCAGACGACGAAAGACACATGCTCAACCTATACGTGCATGCACCCTTTGTTAAGGACATGGATTGTTACGGGTATTAATCAATCTTATCTGTGATAAGCAGAACATTGATGTTTGCAGCGGTCTTTATGAATCACAACGTATCGAACGGGCTATCAACATAGTAGGCTTATCTACATGAAAAAGATGACGTCACACTCAATGAACAATCATCGGTTTATGAAATGCCCGCTTCTGACCGCCTGGCCCACCAAAGGTTCCTCTGCTGTCTGTTGCTGCGTTGGGTCAGCGACATGCAGGCCATGCACCCAAAGAGCCCACACGTCGGTGGAAGAATGGCGCGGTGTCCTAGGTCGACTCGAGCGCCACTCATGCACGCCTGGCTGAACACGCCCCGTGCCGCACTCAAACGCCTCCATGAAACCTGCCCGTGGAAGCCGAGAAACCCACTCGACACACGTCCGTTCATGACCGGCCGGCAGAACGCAACGCCGCCGAGCTCTCCCGTCTGGCTGCCTATTTAATCTCCTATTTAAACAAGGCCAAACGCCGGCCAAGAATCGCACACCTCCGCCGCTCCCCTATCTCCTCCACCATTTTGTCCACTCTTACAATGGCTTACGAAGAGTAGTTATTCCGCATCCAAGCCGGCTTGGTAGCCCGCCGGATACGAGCTATGCAGCTCGCTGATCCACCTCCCTCCCCTCGCCCGACGAAGCCGGTTGCCGCGCCAAGCCGGCGCGCGATTCAAAGAACTTCGCCGCCTGTGCCAGCTCGATGAGGAGCGGCGCCGGGCGCGTCGTTGCTGCCATCCACACTGCCGCCTCGCCGCGTCTCCCGTTTACGTGGCTAAGACTCCCATGCCGGGCGCCGCCATGCAAGCAGCGACAGAAGCCGGGTGCGCAGAGAGCGACGAGTCGGTGGCCAACGCCTCCGCGTCCGCCGCCATCATCATGGAGAAGTAGAACACGGGAGTCCGCCGCCGCTTGGGTGCCATGAAAGCCACCGCGGAGGCGACCCCAGCGTACACAGCAGGTGTATTAACGAATCCTTTTGTTGCGAGGACCTTCGTCGACCCCGCATGGGCTCCACGGAAGAGGGGAATGTTAGGATGAACTCGAGCCGGTGCCGGCCATGGCAAAGTAGTGGCTGGTGATGAACTTCGAACCGCACCGCCACCATCATCTTGGCACCAGCCAATGATATCAGTTAGGCAGTGGGGAAGCGAGCTGTCCTTCTTGTTGAAGCATATACCTGTGGCTCCGTCCAGTCCGGTGATCGTGCTGCCGGACATGAGGAACACAAATCGATCGGCGGGCAACCATTTAGGCCAGGTATTATATACATGTGCTGTCCAGAACTAGCACCGCGTAGTTCATTTGAATGTAATGAAATCCGTCATGTTTGTATGAAAATCCGGTATTTTATATGATTTTCGTTGTTGTTTATATGAAATATCAGTTTGTCTACGTGTTTGCGTGAATTTCGTCCGGTTGGTTGAGTTGTAGTCATAATGTGTGCGGCTACGGTTGGATGGTGTAATATGCGGGTCACCGGTCGGTCTGCGGGCGGCTCGGGCGGCATTGTGGGACAAAAAAACACAGCTCGTGCGAGCTCATCTCCAACGTCTTGCTATTTGGAGGATGCATGACAGCATGAGCACCCGAGCCATTCCTCGTTCATCGGTGGCAAAGGCACCGGTGGACAAAAGGGTCGCCAATATTTTGGCTACCCCGAGCAAGATCCAAACAGCCCCTCCCAACAGATTCAAATCCCTCGTTCGCCATGGAATTTTGCCATGTGTTGTTTTCATGGACTAGCAAGATGCCCGTGCATTGCACGGAACATCAAGATGCATTTTTTTACAAACTCTCGCATGCATGCAAGGGATAATTAATGTCCTCCTTTGCTAGTACCACAAGGCCAACACCATTAATATTAGATCGATTAGTGTTAGTGGCTTTGTATATCTGCAAATTGTAATTTTGATAGTGGCCCCTTGTATATAAAAATGGAGGGAGAAAGATGAGAGATAAGGTGAGGAGGAGTGGGGCGTGGTGGTGACTGGTGGTCGGACTGGGCGAAGGCATGGGGATGGACGGCGCATTTTGTCTAGGTTTATATCTCTCTCACACACACCCACGTAGGTGGGGGACGTGCACGAAGAGAAGAGGTGCACGCACGGCGCACGTACTCCCGTCTCTTTCCCAACCACACCAGCGCGGGTACACGGTGGAGCTCATTTCTGTACAAAAAAGGCAGCCCACGTGGTAATTTGGCACGTGTACTGGTTGTCCACTTGGTGGAGGGAGGATCATCTACCACGGGTGATCAAACAAATTGCGACTTGACGCGTTATGTTAAATTAAAAAAAGAGGCAAGCCATGTGGGGCCTTCCTTAGAGGCAAGGCTCTATACACTGGAGTACTTTTGATGTGTCCCGTCAACTCGCAGAACGAGGAGAAGCTTGCTTAGTACGCCGTCTCCCCCGCCTATGGGCGCGGTGGCTCGCAGGATGAGGTGAAGCTTGCTTACGAGTAGTAGTAGTAGTACTACTACTACTATTGTACGCCTTTACGCCCGCTCCCTCGCCCACGCGCGCGGTGGCTCGCAGCACGAGGAGAAAATTTTACTACTCCCTCCGTTTACTCCTCGTCCCTACTACGTACTTTGGTTAGTACTCCCTCCATTTACTTATACAAGGCCACTATAAAAAAATACATTTTGCATCTATACAAGGCCACAAATAGCAATCGAGACAAAAGTTACTACACCCTCCTTTCCAGTTTATGGCTCAATTTCAAAATCTGTCCAACCAAGGTAGACGGTGAGTGGTCGAATTAATTTCATAGTTTGCACAAGTAATTAGTACGCTCGTTTTTCTCAAGAAGTTATGTTTACCGAGGCATTAATTAGAACAAATGCATGAATGACCACTAAATTTCCATGAACTTGTACATGCATTGGTTAGTTTCCTCTTGACACTGCTTGCCTCGGGTTATCTAACGCACCTCGAAATCCAACATGTAATGGTACTACTACTAGTATAGTAGAATTGAGACTTATCAAACGGAAAAACGAATGTTTTTTAGATGAGCCCTATAAAGCCTAGTGTGTATGCATTACTCGTAAAAACAGATTTTTCCAAAACTAAGTCGCTCCCTTTCATGAATTCTGTAGTATACTCCTCCGTCGATGCTCCCTTTCATGAATTCTGTACTTCCTGTCGCCGACATGTGGGACATATAGCAACCGGGTCGATGTGTCAAGCACCAAATAACAGTGCAGAACAGCAGGGGGGACGCACCCCACTCGTACATGCCCAGTAGTAGTAATGAGCAATGAGACGTCAAATCACAATGCCGCACCTTCCCAGACGGACGAAGCTACCGTTATTTCACACTTCGGTTCGCCATCATCTCAAACCACGTACTCCCTCGGTCTAGGTGTGTAAGTCATCTTATGAAAACCAAATAATCCCAAAACACTTAGGCACGGTGCATTAACTTCTATCTCGTTTCTTGTTTCTTGACATATCAACCAATAAGAGATGTTGGGTGTGCATGCTTTTATTGACTTGAGACAACAAACACGATATGCAGTGGTTAGTTCATTGCATGCAGTGCTATTAATTAGCAAATAGACATTAAGTTCTCTTGTTTTCCCCTCCTCCTTGGTCACGGTGCACAACCTAAGATGACTTATTCACCTAGACGGAGGGAGTAGTATTGCTTCTGCCTCAAGAGGGACACCCGCATCGCCTTGGTACATCATGACACGTGGGACCGCATGACAGGCCATGCTCCCCCACCGATCGCTCGGTAAAATCACCTCATTTTTACTATACTTCCTCCGTATCGGTTTACTACATGGCATGCACGTCGTTCTAGGTTGAGAATTTAACTGGCTATATATGTGATGAACAGTACTCTAGCCTTTTAAAAAATGTATACTTTTGTACAGTAGTACTATCGATGGATTGCGCCATGGAGAAAAAATTGAAACTAAAAAAAAGATGGTACATATAGAGAGCGCTTGTCGCCAAATTATGCATATAGTACACTTAAAAAAGCTAGTACGTGCTTAATTGGGGTGCTAAATTCTATTAAAGAAATACTAGTAGTATGTACATACTGAAGAATTAAACTAACGAGAAGAAACATAACATAGTTCTGCTGGGGGCTCAACACAACACACCCCTCAAATTAAACTAAGCACACCTGAAATTAAACTATGCAACTAATCCGGTAGACACTGCATTAGAAGTTTAGAACCACCATGAGCAACGACACTGCCACCTTACTCGGAGTCCTCGTCAACATCCTCGACTTCGTCCTTGTCCCTCTTCCTCTTGGCTGATACTTCTTTGCTTGAACCGCACACTTGGTTGTTGCTCTTTATCCAACCCTTGTAGATATTGAAACAAAGGTAGCCATCCATTGCAGCGTAGTGGATGTGGTCTATACCTAGTACATTCCGCTGCCATGCATGACGATGAAACATGTAATGAGGTTTCTCCAATTTATGGTACGAAGGATGAACCATGGCTCCTGCCAGGGTCAACATTGAAGGCTGAGGGCACCAGCTGATTCTTCTGGAGGTCGAAGGGGTTGCCTACAACGAGGCCTATCCGACCCCAGGACTTCTTTGTCGTTCTTAAAGTCTACAGTAATGAATTTCACTGTTTTGTCCTTGAGGAAGTTCTTAAAATCCTGGCACTCAACGTCTGCATGGCATATGTGGTAGACCAAGCAAACGTTATATACGCAAAACTGGATCACGGCGGGCTTCTTCCTCTCTTCGTCCTTTAGATCCTTCTCTCGTCCCAGGACTATGGTGTACTCAACATCTAGCCCGGCGACCCACTCATCATCTGAGTTTTCGAACATGCGTCTGAAGAGAGAAAGGCATCCTTTCACCGTCGCGGAAGAATGGGTGAAGATGACGTCGAACTCATCGCCGGTGATGGTTCTAACCTTCTACTCACCGCCGATCATGGAGATTTGGGACGCCATGGATTTGGGAGGAGGGTTAGGATTAGTGGAACTGCCGTAATGTGAATGGACGGGACGACTAGGAGCAAACCGCCGTAGTATTGAAGGACGTGCGGGGACGAGTAGGAGCGAACTGCCAGCGTGCGAACGGCAGGGTAGTGGCTTTCCATTCTCCCATGATACGGGCTTCCGAGAGCCCTTGGATCTGAGATCGAACGGTTGCATGGCGTGATTCTAGACCTATGGGTGAATATCCTATCCTGGAGGGTTATTACGCAAATTTTTGTAACTTAGCATGCGACCATTTGATCTCAGATCCAAGGGCTGCCAACAGCCGATATCATGGTCGCCTACCATCATGACGCGTCGCTTTCGCCGCACGGTCGCGCCCTTGGAGATTTAACACGGTGTGTTAGGCTATCTGATGTTGCCATGTCATACATAGTCATCACTTAGTCACTCATAATACAACAAGGTTGGCTATAAGGTTGGCTATAAGTGTATTTTTTTACTCCTCTCTATCTCTTTCTTCGTACTCCCTCCGTCCCATAATATAAGAACGTTTTTGACACTAGTGTAGTGCCAGAAACGGTCTTGTATTATGGGACATGTGAGTACTAGTATATATTGCATTTGCCAAGGAGTGGCGTCTTCCAATGAAATGGTGTTGCTAAGTTTGCTTCATTTAATTAGCTATAGACTCAAAATTGTCTTTTCACCTAGGTATACGCTGGCTAGCACTCGCTTTCTTCCTTGGGTCACCAAACTAGTCTCTCTCTTCTTGATTAACTTGCCACATCAGACTTTATGCCTATGTGGCAAGCTTAAGCACCTGTAGGAGCAAGTAAAAGTAAGTACAATCACTACAAAAAAAGACACATCAGTGACATTTTGGGCCGAACGAAAAAAAATTCTGTCATACATATGACACTTCTATGACGATAATTGTGACAAAACCCGGTATCATCATAGATGTGGTGGGCTCCTACTTCTATGACAAAAATCATGATAGAAAATGGGCTTTTCGTCCTGGGCGGGCCGGAGACGCAGCTGCATGACATTCTTTGGGCCGTCCATGATGAAAAAAACCGTGGTAGAAGCGAGGGCGAGGAAAATTTCAGGGAGTTCCCGGTTACGGTGGGAGGTCGGGGGCCGAGCGATGCGCGTTTCTCTTGTACACTTACGCGCGTGTGTGCGAGGCATTGGCTCTAACTGAACCCGAGCGAGGCGTTGGGCTCTAACTGAACCCGAGCAATTGCACTGCAGGCTACGTGTTACTGAACCCGAGCGATCGATCGATGGCTGTTAACTGAACCCGATCGAGCGATTCTTCGCCATCGCTGCTAATCAAGCCGATCGATGTTGCCTCTGGATGAACAGTGAGCGTTATGGGGGACGGGGTTGGATGAACAGTTCCTGGTGGGGGTGGATGAACAGGACCCCGTGGTGTTGCCTCTGGATGAACAGGACCCCGATTGATCGAGTCGGTTGGGGCTGGATGAACAGGACCCCGTGGAGGGCTGGATGAACAGGACCACATCGTGGAGGGCAGGATAAACAGTAGACGGTGGAGGGCTGGATGAACAGTAGCCCGTGGAGGGGTGGTTGAACAGGAGCCCGTGGAGAGGGCTGGTTAAACGGTAGCCGGTGGAGTAGCGCGCGGTGGAGGCTGGATGAACAGGAGCCCGTGGATGAGCGATCGCGGTGGAGGCTGGAGGAGGTCGACGGTGGATGAGCGATGGAGGTCGTGGAGGCTGGAGGGGGTCGACGGTGGAGATGAACAGTATCCCGTGGAGTCCCGTTTTGCGGTACGCCACACCCCTCCCGATGAACAGGACCCCCGTTTCGAACGTAGGAGGTCCATTTCGTCCATTTTGCGGTACGCCACACCCCTCCCGATCAACAGAACCCCCGTTTCGACCGTAGGAGATCCGTTTAGTCCGTTTTGTGGTACGCCACACCCCTCCCGATCAACATGACCCCCGTTTCGACCGTAGGAGGTCCGGACCTCCGTTCTGCGGTACGCCAGGCCTCGTTTCCATCGCCTGTTCCGTCCAAGCCCTCCCGATGAACACAACCACGCATTCCGTTCCGACCCAGCCGGTTGGCTCCCACGCGTTCCGTTGCCTCCCGATGAACACGACGCATTCCGTTGCCTCCCCATGAACACGACGACGACAATGTTTCTCCGTTCTGACCCAGCCATGTCAACTAGCCCTCGCCGTACGTATGCGCGAGTAGGCGTTTGAGACCCCGCCCGTATGTACACATACGTGGCCGTATTTTCTTTCTTGCACCGTGGCCTCTATACGTACGTGTACATGCTATGTGCGCGCCTCTACTACGACACGTGCGCGCCTCTACATCGACCAGTATATATGTATGTACACGTTCGCGACCAGAATGACAACGCTACGTACGCATCGACCAGGTGGGTCCCGACTGTCAGGCACTTCCTTGTGTGCGAAGATGTAACTGGTGGGTCCCAGCAGTCAGGGGGCAAAATACGGTGGCCCGTCCGGTGGGTCCCCTCTGTCAGGTGGAGGAATAATTATTTTGCATGTAATAAGGAGGCACTATCTTGCTGCGGCCATGGACCCGGTATCGGCCTCTCCACGCATGATCCCACGTCCGATGGAAGCCGTTCCTTGACCACGTTGACCACGCCGCGCCGAGAGCACCAGGGCGGTGGACGATGACGAGGCCTAGGAAGGGGACGACGCGGAGCCGGGGAAGACGCGGAAGTGGATGCCCACGCGTAGAGGAGTACGAGGGTTCACTGGTTCGCTGCGGTGTGAGGCTGCCGTCGCCGCAGAATAACAGGGGGTGTGGGTGAGTAGAGGGATGGCCTGGCCAGCGGTGGGAGTAGTAGGGGCGGTGAGGCCTCCGCTGCATCGCAGCCGGCCACGGGAGGCAGGAGCACGAGGCACGACCGGCGCTGGTTTGGGCGGCTGGAGCAAGAAGACCAGAGGTTGAAGAAGCACTACGGCCGTTGGATGGACATCGTACGGTCACTGGAGCTAGAATCATGCATATTGACTAAGTTGACAAAGCCCTCCGTCCCCGTCAACTTAGTAGGCCCACAAGTCAGCCTGCCACTATACTGGGTCCCAGCTAACAGGGGGAGTATTCATTTTTTTTGTGCGTAATAAGGAGGCACTTCCTTGCGTGCGAAGATATAGCTGGTGGGTCCAAGTTGTCAACAACGGTAACGTTTTTTTTGCGAAATACAGAGGCCCTTTCGGTGGGTCCCTGATGTCAGGTGGAGGAATCATTATTTTGCGCGTAATAAGGAGGCATTTCCTTGCGTGCGGCCGTGGACCCTGCTGTCGGCCTCTCCACGTAAAGTCCACTTCAGATGCATGTCGGTCGTTGACCATGTTGACCAGGCCGCGCCGAGAGCACCAGGGCGGTGGACGACGGCGAGGCCTAGGAAGGGAACGACATGGAGGCAGGGAAGACTCGGTAGTTGTTTCCCACGCGGAGGGGAGTACAACTGTACGAGGGTTTACTGGTTCGTCTAACATCGCCGGACAATCACAGCAGGTGTGGGTGAGTAGAGGGATGGATAGGCCAGCGATGGGAGTACGGTGGGGCAGTGAGGCCTGCGCGGCAGCAGAGCCGGCCTGCTCGGAGGAGGGAGTAGGCAGTCCCGCCGGCGCCTGTTTGAGTGGCTGGAGAAGGAAGAGCAGAGATTTAAGAAGCACGACGGCCGTTGGATGGCCATCCAACAGTCACTGCTTGTGCGTCAACCTTTTTTTAGGAAAGCCTCAAATCTATGGAAAACAGCATATAGCACATCTGCCATTATTTCTAATAATTTACAGCCCATTTGCTAATTATTAAGGTTTTTTTGGAGCCCAAATTCTTTTTGTTAGCATTACAGCCCATATTGTGGCCACGGTTAAAAATTTATATGAAACTTTGCATATTTCGGTGCGGTCCGAACTGTTTTTAATCCCGAAATTTCGACTCACATTCAAACTGATTTTAAAAATAAATGTATATCAATATAAAATCCAACAAATTCTCCACGCATAAAAAATAATGTAATTTAAAATCTCGAAATAAAAAAAAGATATTTGAAACTAATTGCCGGTTTGATGTGTTTTAAAAATGTAAAGGCCATTTCTCATTACTGATGGGCCATTTTCTCGGCCAGCCGAATAAAGCTCTCCTCGTCTTCAAAGATTTGCAGCCCAACAGGCCTGACAAAGCGACTTACTTGGCAAATCACAAAAAAACTGGGTTGTGGCCATGGACCCACTGTCGGCCTCTCCACGTCTGATACTCTTCCGATGGAAGTCGGTCGTTGACCACATTGACCACGCCTTGGCCGAGAGCACCAAGGCGGTGGACGACGGTGAGGCCTAGGAAGGGGACGACGCGGAGCCGGGGAAGACGCGGCAGTGGATGCCCACGCGGAGAGGAGTACGAGGGTTCACTGGTTCGGCTGCGGTGTGAGGCTGCCGTCGCCGTAGAATAACAGGGGGAGTGGGTGAGTGGAGGGATGGCCTGGCCAGCAGTGGGAGTAGTATGGGGACGGTGAGGCCTCCGCGGCAGCACAACCGGCCACGAAAGGCAGGAGCATGCAGCACGACCGGCGCTGCTTTGGGCGGCTGGGGCAAGAAGACCAGAGGTTGAAGAAGCACTACGGCCGTTGGATGGACATCGTTGACCACACTGCGCCGAGAGCACCAGGGCGGTGGACGACGGCAAGGCCTACGAAGGGAACGACACGGAGCCGGGGAAGACACGGCAGTGGCTGCCCATGCGGTGGAGAGTATGAGGGCTGACTGGTTCGGCTGCCGTCGCCAGAAAATAACATGAGGTGTGGGTGAGTAGAGGGATAGACAGGCCAGGGATGCGAGTATGATGGGGCCGTGAGGCCTTCCCGGCAGCACTACCGGCCATGGGAGGCGGGAGCAGGCGGTTCCGATGGCGCTGGTTTGGGCGGCTGGGGCAGGAAGATCGAGAGATCAGAAGCACGATTCTTTGTTAGATTGACATCTAACGGTCTGACGCTGGTAGAGTCGATTGTTGACTAAGTTTCTTTTTTGAGAAACCTTGTGTACGCATGAACTTAGTAGGACAGCCTCCAAATCTGTGGCAGACAACATAAAGCCCATTTGCTATTTTTCATAATTTACAACCCATTTGCTAATTCTTAAGTAATTTATTACAACCCATTTTCAGCCCAGGACCACGGTCAAAAAGTCAACCTTATTTTGCATATTTCGGTGGAGTCCGAACTGTTGTAATCCCTAAATGATAAACATTTTTTTAAGAACTTACTAATTTGCCAAAAAATCGTTTGTTTTTGTAAGCAAATAAGACGTGGGACAATTGAGTTGGTTTAAGGGAAAACCAGTGGTAAAAAAATCAGCGCTGGGTGGGAAAAAACAACAAAAATAAGGATGTAAAAATGAAAAGGGAATTTTATGTGTTTTCAATATAATGATACGTGTATATGAACTAGTAAAACTATAGGTAGAGATTAGAAAACGGATGTAGGACATGCGTTTCAAGAGGAAAATAGAACTGTGTTGTGTGTTTGATTCAGTAAAAAACTGTCTGCCGATGTTGTAAGAGAAAATATAACTAACGCTGGCGGGCCAGAGGCCAGTAGATACCTGCTGGATCTTTGTGCCCTGTTGTCGTCATGGGCTGGGCCTGTTAAAAACAAAACCAACCCTGGGCAATCTACAACCCAGTTGAAACTTGCTCGACCTGAAAAAACAATATACGTGCTCAATAAACGAGAGAATTCTGCAAGTACGGACTAATAACTGGGATGCAAAAAAGATATTGTTTTTTTATCATGATAATAAGTGCATGCACTTGTTTCGAAAAAATTGGAGAACTGGGAATTCGAACGGCGGGTGCTTATGCTACCCATCAAATAAAAATAAGGTGCCTGGAAATTCGTTTCGAAACAAATGATTCAGCTTTATATCCACGTCGACCCTCGACATGATGGTTGGAAGCAAATGCAAGTTCATACCAAAAGATCGTTAACAACAATACCAACTTGCGGACGACAAGGTAGTACAACTACCAATACCAAACTAACTTATAATCTTTTTACTCTTGGCCCTAGTGTTCGTCTGGTAGAAAATCTTGCAGAGGACCAGCTCCCGCTCCTTCTCTTGCTCCAGGTCCCCAAGGTGGTACTGGTGCATCACCCAGTTGGTCCTCTGCTGGTCGAAGTTCTTGTTGGTGTGCAGCACGGAACCTTTGCTGCCCGTCTGCGGCCGTTGACCATCACCGCAAGGTATTGCCGGTCTTGTGCCACATCGTGTGCATGCCGCACTCCATTATCTTGCGACGCGTCCACGTGCCCTTTTGAACGCATACGAATTGCGTTGGAAGAAATGCTTCCTTAGGCCCCTCAGTGTGATACCTGCAGTATTGTGGAATACAGGTTTTAGTGTACCTAGTTGGCATTTTCATAACATCTTTGGCATGTTGCAGTCACTTGTTTCACTTTTATTAACTGTCAAATTGTAATTGCTTCACCAGGTCTACGTCTAAAAAGAAAAATAGAGCTGTAAACAAAGGAATATGTTTGTGCAAGTAGACGGCCGATCGGTGTCTTACCTGGAAGTTTTTCAGGTTGGGTGTAGCATATGCCGTGCTCGCTGTCGATGGTTGGTATGAACAAATAGATGAGAGACTGAAATCTCGCGCTGTCAGCACTCACTTTGGCCTCAAGGTGCTCGATCAGCTCCTGATCTGTGGGATCAAACTTGACGCCTGCCGGCAGCACCGGCCAATCCTTCTTCGACTTGCATCAGTAATTCCAGTTATATGGTACTCAATGTATGATCAATCGACTGTTTTAGGTGAATGATGAAAGATTTCGACAGATAAGTGGTACTCCAAATCTGAAGTCCAGAATACCCGAAAACGCCGCCGGGATTCCTGTGTCACCTCACGCGCAGCGTGTTGTCATGTCAATTCAATGTGTGGACATGATGAATAATTTGACCGACGTATACTAGTACTGCTACTATACTACTTACTAGTCGTATTTAGTGAGTTAGGATGCACTTGATCCCAGGAAGGTATCTATCCTTCAAACCAGAGGAGTGCTTCAAACTAACAACAGTACATAATATCCAACAAAAGAGGGTCGTGCTACATCAGCAGAATACATGGCTCAATCTAGATATCGTACGAATCAAGTTGTGCATATTCTTTGTTGGCATGAACCACATCGCCGCTGTCGGGTTTGCAAAAGCCATCCATCGCATGGAAGCTTCATGCCTTTCACACTTGAAGATTATCGGGCAACTAGCTGTGTCGTCGTATCTCTGGTTATGTTTCTTCATGAAACGCATGGTATGATGTGTAAACACAGCCCCCCCCCCTCGCGAATGGAAGTTGCATAGCACATTAATCATCGTCGGTGATATGATCGATGATTGGTTGGACGATCGGATAATTGAGCCCGGGGAACAAGGAGTGGTTGCCGAGGCTGTAAACCCGCCTCCAGTTGAATACGCCTGGCCCAACGGAGCTGGGATCATTCTCGAACACGAAGCAGTCATAGCCATCAATGTCACCAACGCCCCATGCATTGTACTGCATGTGGTTTGATGTAATGGTTTGGTCAATTTGGTACGTGCGAATGAGCATCAAATGACCGCCGTCAGCTGAACGAGCGATAAACCACCACCCATCAGCTGGTATGATTCCAGGTCATGGAATCACGAAGGCAGCGCATTTGCGTCTGCTGCAACAATTCAAATTGGAGACCAAAAGGACAACAATAAACAATCATGTTCAAAGTATGTGTGGAATTAAGATTATTGTAACAGTGTCACATATCATAGACAGAGAATTGCAATGCCGTGGTCGTAATCATACCCCAAGTTAAAAAAATAAGCCAATAGCTTTCATATTCTAGCAATATGTCATGGTTCAAACATCATGTAACAATGAGAGGAAAACAGCTATGACAGCGCCTACTCATATTCTACCATAGCACTTACTACTACTATTCTCATATCAACTCTAAGCAATAACATGCGTTGTTATAAAAATCTTGTAAACGAGAGTAACATATAGCAATCATGATGTTATGCTCATAATATGTATTCTAACAATCATTAGATGCCAATTGCTCTCATATCAACTCTAACAATAACATGTGTGGTCATAAAAATCTAGAAAATGAGAGGAACATATAGCAATGATGTGGTTATAGACATGCTATGCATCCTAAATTTGTAACAAATGAACAGGCAGTCGTATTCATAAGGTAAAGATGAGATGAGATAGAACAATTACACGATGATAGATTCCACGGTATAGGTAGCCAATCATAAGGCGTCGACCGCGTAAACGATGCCATCATGCACTATAGCATCAGACAGAAATGTTTCCTCAACACGATTCATGATGAGCCATAACCATGTATGGCGACCGGATTCCAGATAGACTAATCCCTTGTTGAAAAAGGCAATGAGCTTGTAATCATGTAGTCTTCTGATGGTGTGGGCACTTCATAGATTACAACTTTCTGCAAACAGAGGTCGAGCCAAAAGCTTGACGCATCTCGTGCGTAGTAGGCAGGAGTGTCCGGCGGGCCGCGAGGCTCGATGGCGGTGGTATCCAATGATGGAAGGGTGATCTCTCGCTGGGTGTAGATATCCACGAGACACCACAGACTACCGGTGTGGTGGATGAGGACGATCCAGTTGGCCTTCATGCCCGCCCAGTAGTGGTCGCGCATGAAGGGCAGGTGGACGGGTAGTGGTAGCATGTCGAGGGGCACCACGGCAACCTCCGTAGGATCATCAAGTCGGTGTCTGGGCCACCTGCGAAGATCGGGCATCAGCAAGCAGGGTGTCTTGAAAAGAGTCGGCCCGATTCTTGAGCAGTAGACGGTACAAAGACACCGAGCATGCGGCCAGACGGACGGTGCTGAGTAGGTCCATACGACTACAGATCTGCTCCAAGAGAACATCGGGGAGGGAATTCCAATCGCGGCTCTGCGTGTCAGTCGGTTCTGCCATTGGGGTTTTCGGTGCCTGCGAGCCAGCGGGGAAGTGGATTCGGGCGGGCGAGCGAAGAAGCTTCTCCTCGTGTGGCGGCGGTGGCGGGCGGGGGGATATGGTACACGCGAGCTACCAAGGAAGATGGCGCGGGCGGGCGAGCAGTGAGCGAGGGTTAATGGTGTGCGGCCGATGATGAGGAAGAGAGGAGGAAGAAGAGTGGAAGACGGGGAAGAAAGTGCATTCAATCTCAATTCTACTAGTACTACTACCAGGATATACCGTCCTTCGGAGTGTAAATAGTTACACCGATGACATGTGGGTCTACCAAAACAGGGCCCATATGTTAGTTAATGGAGGACAGAGGTGCGTAGGCGTATTTGCGGAAGCGTGCTCTACTGGCAAACATGATGGCAGTACTGGGTAAGGCTGATTTAGTAACACCAACACGTTGGTTCAGCTTATTAATTACGTGTCCCATCTACTGCAGCGTGTATTATCACTTCACTGCGAAGACTAGTTGAATAGTTCTCTCTGACCGAGATGGGGAATAATAGATCGCGAGGACTTCCTTTCTATAGTATCCCTATGCCTCTACGCTCACTTCACTCATTTTGCTCCGTACCTAGTCACTTGTTGAAATCTGTAGAAAGACAAATACTCCGTATTTGGGAACAGAGGAGGCTTTTACTCTATACTATTTGGGAACAGAGGGAGCATCACCATATGGAGGGAACAGAGGAAGCTTGAAATATGAACATGTCAATGGGAGGGAGTAAGCCCCATGCATGCATGCATGCATGCAACATGCAACACTCACACGTACACATGGACGCACGCAACACTCACGCACCCATGCGGCACACAACACATGACGCAACACACACGCTCACGCTCAAGTGCTCAACCTACTCCCTACGTCCGTGAAAGACTGTACATTTAGAGATTTACACATTGACCAGGGCATAATTAACGCCAAAAGTAGCAGACTTATGTGTGCATGCGACCATTGAGATAAGAAGATTAAATGAAGGTCGTTGCATGCTGTAATTAAGGATAGACATGTAGCATATACCTACAGCACAAGTTGGTGCATTAGTCAATCAATATCGATTTAGATTAAAGGCTAAATGCATTGGAAGTGTAGATGTACATCATGTAGTACACTCCTTGTTGGAAGACCGAGGGAGGACACGTGCATGCACTCACATACACAGCCAGGGCGGTTCGCGCGCAAGGGTTGGACTCGTGTCACGCCTGCGTAAAGTTTTGTTTTACTGATTTCTTTGCTCCGCCAACTGACAGGTGGGACCCAGAAACCAGGTGACAATTTAACCAGTCAACAAAGTGCCACGTTGACTATGTGGCCGGTCAGTAGGGTGCGATACAGTGCTCTACGATGAGCTCGTGATCGTATAATTGTCGCAAAACTATATATAGTGACCGTAAAGAGCGTATTGTTACATACGTTGACCGCCAGTGTATTTTTCTCGTTTCAAATTAAGCCATATTAATCGGAAAGGACACAGTATGGACTACTACTACTAGTACTAGTACTGCTTTGATGTGTCTCGTCAACTCGCCGAACGAGGAGAAGCTTGCTTACTACGCCTCTCCCTGCATGCAGCGGTGGTTCACTGAGGATGAGGAGAGGGTTTTGACTCTGATGCCTCTCCCTCTCCCTCGCCCTTGCCCTCGCGGTGGGCGTGCAGTAGTTCAATCGGTGTCGATTTCCGGAAGCATATTGTCTTGTAGTATCATCATTGTTGGACCTTAGAAGAGGCGAAGAGCCAAGTGCAAGGTTCACACAGTCTGAACTGGTGAACCTCCCGAAGAGGCAAAGAGCCAAGCGCAAGGTTTTATAGGAGTTTTCGTCCTAGTAGGAGTGTACTAGTACAACTATAGCGAACGATGCTACTGTATGATGCCACCACGTCACGTATGTCCAAAGTTGTGCCACCTTTTTTTCTCAAAGAGCATGTTGGAACCCGTGCAACAACCACACAAGTTGCACGTACACATAACACATTTACTAGTAATAAATTCTAAAGGACAAATGCCAGTATGCCACACAAGTTCATCTCCAACTCATGTGATAAATTTGTGCACGACTTGTCTACATATATTCACAGCGCTACCGTTCACAATTACCATACTCCACTTACACGTTATAGATGGGCTACATGTCCTCCTCCGAGTTCCAGTCCTGTGTGTTCTTCATGGATGGCACGATCCATAGCGGTGGGCAACGGGAATCATTGTCGCAGCTTTCTAGTCCGGTTCCACACGATGGAGACTCATCCAAGCTGAAGCGGCATAAATCAGGGATAGCGTGTCCCAGCATGTCGTTCATCCAGCGGTGCGCACTGAAGACACAACCATGCTTCATGAACGGCAGGCCTTCCGTGTCGTGCACGGAAGGTGGCATCCGCTTCACAATGGGGTAGCTGTCCCCGATGAAAAGCGAGTACTCTCCAAGAGTGTTCCTCGGCACCCACGTAGCATCACGGGGGTCGAACTCGGCGCCGTTCATCTGGTACACGCGGCATCCCAGATCTGGACACATGGTGACGTACATAGTCAAGGTCCGTGCATAATAATGTTGTGCTCAAATGTGGCGGTCGATGTCTTGTGCAGCAAATGGTACTACTCTGGTATAGAGGAAGTAAAATAACCGGCTTATTATATATAGCCACTCTTGGCTACATGGATGAGATAGTAATACATGGAAAACAAAAATGGTGGCAGCTATTGGGTTCAAGTCTTCAAGGGCCTAGCTAGCTATCTGGCGTCCTCCAAGGTAAAAAGTACTCCTACTAGTACTACAAAGTATACTACTAGTACAACAATGAAAGAGAAGGCGAGAGGGTTAAAAATGGAATACAGGTAGATGGTGCTGGTCCGATCATGGTAGATTGTGTGACCATGTTGCACATCAGTGGTACCATGGGTAACGACTGCTAAGATAGTTGATCCCAATATGCCAAAGTCAGCTACAAGGTTCCAGGTTAGACCGAATCACGGATGCAAATGCACATCCAGGATCGGGGATCTTATTTTGATCGGGGGATGACTGGTCCCTGCAAAATAATGGAGTACCGTTAGGGATGCAAATGATGCTTTGTGCATTCCGTTTGTAATCTCCCGTACCGTAGGATGTCAACCAGATGAAACAAGTCCCCTGGCTTGTCACCGCGAAGATGCGGACTAGATGGTGCATGGCGTCTTCGAACGTGTAGGGGTACAAATCTGGCGCCGCCAACATGCGCCAGCCTCTGCCGTTACTGCCTCCTACATTGATGGCAATCCTTATGTCGAACACCGCGATGAGATAGTAATCTTCCTAGCCGCATCGCTTTGTCGGCGGGTCCGCAATTGCTATCTTCTTCAATCTGATGTAGGCATCATCATACGAATTCTTGCCCAGCCAGTCCGGAAGGCCGATCCCAATGGTGGAGAAGGGGTCTACCGGAACGGCCGTACTGCTGTGGATGATGTGCAAAATCATGGTGGTATCCGTCCGGAGGTATGCAAGCCAATCTACGTTGGCACCGACCCAGACCTATATATAAGACAGTGGGTAGCGGAGAAATTACAGGATGGAAATGGAATAACTAAGTACTACATGATCAAACTCCATTACTGACCTGCTCATCGGACAAAATCCGACTACCTCTCAACGTCGTCAACTCTAGTGGAGTCAACGTGCAACCATGGCCAGGGAGCGGTCGACTGTTCGAAGAATTGTCCCATAGAAGAACCTTCTCCTCGAGGACGCATGGAAGACCAACAAGCATGGCCTTTTCCCAAGCCTGTTTAAGCAGCGTCTTCAAAAAGTTGGTGCAGGAAGCACCGAGTCTTGCGGCGGTGAGGACGTCGGAGCGGCGTTCGATTTCTCCCAGAGAATCATCGTCCAAGGTCTCCCAGCCCCAACGAGGAGGAGAACCGCCTGGCGAATCCATGGGAGCAGCGACGAACTGCCTTCTCTTGAGGGAGGAGGCTGGCGAGGAGGAGATAAGAGCGTAGTAACCGCTGAGGCCTCGTCCCTTCAAGCTGTAGATCATTCCTCAGTGAAGGGGTGAGGCTATTATTTACTACTCCCTCCTTTCCGGTTTATAGGGCTTATCTCAAAATTTTAGTTTTTCCATTTTATAAGGCTCAATTTGGTTGTTTTCCATCACATGTTCAGATTCCAAGGTGCATTAAATCATTGCATGCAAGTACTAAGAGAAAATTGACCAATGCATGTAATTTATGCATGCATGCATTGCAATTAATGCATTGGTAAACATACTTTTTTGAGGAAAACAAGAGCATTAATTGGGTGCTTTTGCAAACTACAAAAAGTATTCCACCACTCACAATCTACCTTGGTTGGTGAGAATTTTGAATTGAGCCTTATAAACCGGAAAGGAGGGAGTACTAGTACTAATATTATGGAACATTACGGGATTGCATTATACTGTAAATAATAGCACTAGTAAGAATTTTTGGCACTAGGTAGTAGTTTTTGGCATGGATTAAGAAATTTTGGGTATGTTTTTGCCATTTTTTGTACACGCCAACTAGTGTCAAAAAACGTCGTACATTATGTGAAGGAGGAGTACGATTGCGTCTTGTAGCGATACTAGTACTACTTTTCTCAACTAGTAGTGCGATGTCTTTGTACTTCTAGTCTAGTCTAGTATAGTGCACCAGTTTTGAACTCTTGAATCTCAGGGCCAAGGAGCTACAGTTGGAAGTGGAGGGTACTACTGTTCTCTAGAACCATCGATGTACTATCAATGCAGGGGAAGTACACCTGTGTAGTAGCCTAGTGGGTACTCTGGGTTCTCTATTCAGTCGCTCCTCTCATATAGCTGGCCTACTCAGCCGCTCCTCTCACGCACACACTAGCAGCCTGTTTATCAGCTACGGTTACTGCGGGGGCAGAACATTTGAGTTATTTCATACAGCGAGACTAGGCTTTTCGCTTCCATTTGTGGAGGTGTAATGGATCTCGTCGAACTTTGTTAGTAGTTCCTTCTTTATGAATGAGATCAAGCAAAGCTTTTGCCTCCGTTTAAAAAAACACGTCAAGAGGAATTTCTTCTATAGCAGAGCCGATAATGGAGTGAAGTCCATGCATGCAACGCCACAAGCTACAGAGTAGTAGTAGAGCACTTTACGTCTGAGCCATATTCACGGTTCCCAATGCCCTTGTGCTTTTCCGGCTCCTCGGGCTTAATTGGGAGGCGCTAGTTTAAATATGCTACTAGCTAGAAGCTCCAAGCGAGGTGCGGCTAGGGCGAGCACACGAGCCACAGGATGCTGGGAAGGAAAACCCGTTCACGTGGCTAGGCTGTCCAGTGCACCCAGATTTTGGGGCCGCACGTCCGTTTGACTTCAAAACTCAAACTACCCGTGTAAAATATTGGCTTGCAGCGAAGTGTAGTAGTACTATTTTAAAAAAAAAGGCCGCCGTGTGTTCGGCCGGGATCGAACCCACAAAATGAGGTATACACTCCCATGACCACTAGTAGTATTCGTTGGAGTAGAACGCAACCTAGAATCGCCTTTTGTCGCTAGTAGTACATACATTGTTCCTTACAAGAAACCCCTAAGAGCATGGTTAATAGTATAGCCAGCTGCTAGCTATAAGCCAGTGCCATGTCATCTACAGCCCATCTTATAGCCAACATGTAGTACTCCCTCCGTCTAGGTGAATAAAGTCATCTTAGATTGTGCACCGTGACCAAAGAGGAGGGGAAAACTAGAGAACTTAATGTTTATTTGCTAATTAATAGAATTGCATGCAATGAATTAACCACTGCATGTCGTGTTTGGTAGTTTCAAGTCATTAAAAGCATGCACACCCACATCTCTTATTGGTTGATATGTCAAGAAACAAGAAACGAGGTAGAAGTTAATGCACCGCGCCTAAGTGTTTTGGGATTATTTGGTTTTCGTAAGATGACTTACACACCTAGACGGGTGGAGTTGTTTATTTCTTATAGCCCGCTGACTCAGCTCTATTGTACTTGCTCTAATAATGCAAGAAACCACTAAAATGCCAAGAAACTACTACCACTTGCATACGTGGCAGACTTAAGATAGGACTACCTTATCAACCATTGTACATGCTCTTACCAACAAAAATCCTCGAGTGACCTCCTACCTCCGGCCCGTCCACCTAGTCATCCTCGGCCATGGGACGCAGCTACCGCCGCCGGCAGAAGGCGAGGTCAAAACCGCCGGCGGTGCGGAGCCCATGTTGCGGCAGCCCGGATGCCAGCTCCGTCCGGCGCTCGCGGCCGCTAGCTAGCCAAGATAGCTCCGTCCAGCTGCTTGTCTGCAAGGTTTGCTAGCTAGATTGGCACGGCAGCGCGGCGGCTTGCTCATGCGCGCCGCGCTAAGGCCAGCCATATGGATCGAGCGAAGGCTAGCGCGGCGGCTTGCTCGCTCATGAGTCACGCTCGGGCCAGCCTGCCAACTCGTGCGGAGGCCATGCGGCGTCCGGCCCGTCCGGCGGAGCGGCGGCCAACTCGCTCAACACCGGCGCCACCGACGAACACGCATCAGTACTGTTTGAAGTAATGTTCAGGAAAAATAATGATTTGAGGTGAATAACAGGATAGAAGGTCATATGTGGGTCCCTCGTGTCAACGGTCAAACAAAATGTGTTGGTTTAAGCTGCCTCGTCAGCACAGACATGTGGGCCAACCCTGTCATAAACGGGTTTAAACGAACCTAATCGGTAGGAGTACTAGGTAGTTTTTGGCGTGGATTAAGAAATTTTGGGTATGTTTTTGCTATTTTTTGTACAATAGATTCTTCCTAGGGCTGGTTGAAAGTGGTAGTTTTTTTAAATACTCTACATATTGTAAGTAGGAGTGAAAGTTAAGCTTTGGAAGCCAATAAGCAAGGCTAGTTACATAGTGCATATGTGTACATGATTGAAAGTAAATATCAACCATGAGTGACTAATATCTTGATGGAAAACTCGAAACTATGGAATACTAGGAAAAGAAATGCGTGGTTGGAAATACTAGCAATGGTCATGTCCGTTGCAACGAATCATAATTAGAATAATACTTATTCACAAACTTGGTACAAAACACTCTAATTTTGATATACATATGTCACTAGAGATATATTATATTTCAATTAGAATATATTCCTTGGGCTATTTTGGTGAGGTCAGGGAGGGATGTGGTTGGTTTTAAGATACTAATTATGGGTTTTTATGCAAATTGGTAGACAAGTGGGATGTTCGCGAGAAAAGGCAACAACTTACCTCACAATCATTAGATGTAGATCTAATGGTTAGAAATGACGGATGGCAGACACACCAGCATCACCAACTTAGTCTTGTGTAGGAGTACTAGCAAGATCCGTGCATTGCACGGAACATCAAGATGCATTTTTTTATAAAACACTTGTTGTGATTGACCCTTGCGGAGTAATCCCATGTGTAAAAACTAATGATATCTCGAGAAATATGAGATAAGGTGAAGAGGAGTGGGGTGTGGTGGTGGTTGGTGGTCGGACTGGCGGAGGCATGGGGATTGACGATGCCGACAGGCCACTGTGCAGTTTGTTCCAGAGGCTTCCTTTCTTAATTGCTCAACAATGAGGTTTGTTGGAGATAAGGATGAACGAGGGAAGGCCTCGTGTAAAAACTAATGATATCTCGAGAAATATGAGATAAGGTGAAGAGGAGTGGGGTGTGGTGGTGGTTGGTGGTCGGACTGAGCGGAGGCATGGGGATTGACGATGCCGACAGCGGCCACCAGGCCAGTTTGTTCCAGAGGCTTCCTTTCTTAATTGCTCAACAATGAGGTTTGTTGGAGATAAGGATGAACGAGGGAAGGCCTTGTCTGCAAATGTGTAGAGGGGTGTGGGTATCTTTTAGTTTAATTTCCATCCGTCAGATATAGATCGGACGGTCTATATTGCAAGATGGCACACGTACCATCATCACCAACTCGGTTTTTTATAAGAGAAGAAATATAAGTATGGAGATACAAACGTATTATCGGTACTTTCTTCCGTAAACTAGCATCTACATTCTATTCAACACCTCAACATGTGGGGCCTTAGCACAATGACTTCTCGACTGTGTAAAATAAAGATTTTCCCGTCGCTGACAAGGAGGGGGTGACGGTGGCGCGCTTTTTGTCTTGCTCTAGTCCTAGTAGTCATACTAGGTGGTCTAAGCACGTGTAGATTTATTATTTTTCATGACTCATGTTCGCCGTACTGCCACGATTGTTGATGAATAGACGGTAAGTTATTCACGGGGAAACCCTTGTTGAGCGTGTTTGCGAGAGAGAGAGAGAGAGAGAGAGAGAGGCAGTGTGCGTGTGCGATATGTTAGAGGCGAGGCAATGATAACAGATTCTTTGTGTCTATGTGTGTGGAGGATAGAGAGAGACATGTACATGGGGCTTTGTGTTGTGTAACGTGGAGACACATATACATAATTAGAGAGTGAGTGTGTGAGATACACATGCGGACATGAGGAGAGATGAGGATCCGGGTAAATGGGTGTTTGTGCGTGTACGTGTGTGTTTGTGCAGCGCTTGTGTGTGACAGGGAGAGAGTGTATGTGGAGTAGAGAGACCACTGATGATGTAAACCTAGTATAAGGGAAAGGGGGAATGGTGTGACATGTGTAGTAGCGAGATAGCACGGGTGCGGGCGGGGGGAGCAGACTATTTGGAAGAGACATCGATTGTGTGTGTGGGAGAGGGGTGTGAGAGCGAGAGAGAGAGCTAGCGACGGAGAGAGAAAGAGAGAGAGGAAGAGAGGGGGCGAGAGGGGTCGTTTGTGTCCATAAATGGTGTATAGATAGGGAGACAATGTTGATGTTGTCCGAAATTGGCCTATGAACGGAGATGCAAGGGAAGCAAGTCATCGTGTGTGTCATAGGGACTTCATGAGAGATCTAGAAAAGATGGTGTAGAGAACAATGTCCGAAATCGAGAACTATTATACATTAGGGAGCTGTGCAAAGAGTCACGACATATATGTATACATGGAAGGAGCTGGGGCGGGTCTGCATGTGGGAGAGATAGAAAGAGGAGAGTGGTGCACAAGGAGACAAAGTGTGCTTGTTTGCAGTGGGGGTGGTGTGTGAGGTGAGTGTGCGAGAACCACATAACTAGGGAGATAGACGTTTGGGGGCGACATTTTGTGTGTATGGGAAATATACACTCTAGATAGTGCGTGTGCTTGGGTAAGAGAGATAGCGGGAGACCTAGAGAGTGAGGGAAGAGATGTGTGCATGCCCGAGAGACAAAGTGATAGAGACCTATGTTGGGGTCCGGACTTTACAAGAGAGAGGGGTGTTAATGTGCTCGTGTTTTGGTGTTTGGGGAAAACGACTTCTCTCTGTGTGTGTGTGTGTGGTGGTGGGGGGGGTTGACTTCAGATAAAGAGTGAGGTGTCTATATTTGAGGGACTTTAGCGTAATTGAGATATTGTTCACTCATGGTTGATCAATTTGTTTCACAGTTTGTATATGAGATAACGATACTTTTGAACATGCGTGATATACCTTGATGTACCAGAATTACAAACCTAAGATTGGAATTTTGGAATTCGACTCCATCATTAGCTTTTGTAATTCATTTAAACGGAGGTACATATTTTAAGCAGGGATTTCGTGATTTCAAATTCATATATCAAACCTAGAGATATACACATACGGGCATGTTCAAACTTTATAATCATCCACTTTATTCATACACATACACACTTTTGCTTTTGTCATCATATTTAGGATAAACACATTTGGAATTTCATTTGAATTAGACCATATGATGGTATTTGCTTGTCGTAGCTCAATGATCCATATTTGAACTGAATGGACAATCTAAGTTTCGAGTTGGAGACATTGATTTTCAAAACTTGCACATTTTTTTTGCGTGCAAAACAAACAAATTGTCGGCCATGATATCATAGTCGGCCGTACGAGAGCAGAATACTTATAATTTTAGGCGCCAAAAGCTTTCAAACTTCCTTCTCACATCGAAATATCACACGCCCGAAAGTTTAGCCCTGCGATATTCCTGTTTTACCCCTGCCACATGAACGGAAAAGGGCTTCTTTGGTAACTCCATTGTTTTCCCCTCTTTGCCCCAACATTCTTCCCAGGCCCTCCTTCCCTCCCGACCCTCCCCCAACCACGGCAAGCCGCAGAATCTAGTCCTCCGCCGCAGGTGGACCTCACACCCGCCGGATCTACCTTACGCACCTTGGAACCCCAACTGCCAACTCACCACTTCACCGGAGCCGCTTCGATCGCTTGTCCACCGCTCCAAATCTCCTTGACCACCATCATGGTCCACCGCACGGATCTGCTTAACCGCACCCTCGTCCACCACAGCGTAGGCCCTTCATCGACTCCTCGTCCATCCCTTCGCTGGCCCTTCATACAAGCCCTCGTCCGCGGCAACAGATCCGCCTCACCGAAAGCACTGTACAACGCGCCCGCCGAAGCCTTCGTCCACTGCACCGGACCCACTCCACGGACGCCATATTCAACTCCACCGGCCCTGCTTTACCGACGCCGCAGCCTCATCAGGTTATTTCGATTTGTACTCCTTCGGTTTTTCTCTTTATCATGCAACTGTTCACTTACTACAGATGAGCTTTCTTGTATGTCGACAGGCGCCGCAACCGTAGCACCGGAGCCGCTTCAGCGATGGCGAAAGCCGGCCCAAACTCAACCGCAACACGAGCACCATCGACGATCCTTAGCTATCAAGTATGACAACGATACCCATACGCCGCCGAGAATCAGGTACGATTATCCAACGGCCGACGCCTACGTTCACTTTCCTAGCATAAGCACCGCACCTTTGAATTTCTTCAGGGCATCATTCAGTTTTTCATGAGACGCATTATTCTGCTTGCACCCGTAGGGCCATACTTCTGGCAGTGAACATGTTACATGTGCTAAATTACATACCAGTGCACACATAGTTAATATGCTTTAGTTTTGTTCTTGTGCCACCTGTTGATTCCATCAGACTGCTTAATGTTCTCTATGCTTAATTACACATCAGCAAACTAGCATGTGGTTCCGTTGCTTTTTGTTCGTTTTACCCTACATTTTCTGATGCTAGCTATTACATCACTGCTCCGAGCCTCTGTTCATTACTTGTTTGTGTGTTCTTGATCTTCCCAAGTTGCATGACTAATTTGATGCTTCTATTAATTATGGAGCTGGCAACCCCATCAAGCAAAATATTTGTTGTTTTGGGGCTGGCACCTCGAACAAGCATAAGAATAGAGGGAAGCAGATATACTCCCTCTGATTCTATTTACTCTACGCATAATTCTTGACCCGCATACCAAGGAGGGCACTGGTTTAATTTTTCTGGACTAATTTGCCAATTAATTAGGGCAGAGGCGGATGGGGCGGGGCACAAAAGGAAACCAATGCTAGGAATCGACAGCAGCCTTGAGACTAATCTGAAAAGCGAGAAAAGTTATACACAAAGTAAAAAGAATCGGAGGGAGTATTTTCATGTATGCACACACCCTTCTTTCATTAGTTTAGATGAACCATTGATGATAAATTCAGACCAGTGCATGCGATTAAAATTAATTTTACCTAAATAGATGGTGCAGAATAAACTACAACAACTAGATTTGCAACCATGGGATGCTGACATATCTTCAAATAACATATGGTATGGCAGTGTGTTTTAGTACATGTGAAATGTAATGCGAGTGGGCTGCTTTCTTGGCTTGTGCCCTCAACGTGTAATCCTACCGAATTACAAATAGTTCAGTTGTTTGCTTTGCTGTATTGTTTGATTCGTATGCTTATTTGTTGTTACGCTATACCTGAGTTGGCCAATATGTCAGCAGTGCCTGCTGTACTATCGTAAAGAAATGCATGCCTATTTCATTTGAGTCCTTAACTTTTCCTCTCAACCTCATCACAAGACTGTCTTCGTAGTTTATATGAGGCCACCTTTGTTAAGTGCTTTCTCAGATTATTTCAACTGCTTAGATGCCTTGGCAACTTAAATATAGCGGTTGTACACTCCCTTTCAACTACGGATGTCAACTGGGTCCGGTTTAATCTTGATTAAAGTCCACTAGTGGTATGATAGTTCAAAAGAGTTTTAGTTTTTTTGAGGAAAATGAACTAGGGAGGTAGCAAAAACTAACTAGATGGGACTGGCGGATTTTGTTTATTTGCCACTTACATCCCTAGTTTCATCTTACCATTTTAATTTATTTTCGGTTGATGCTGCTTCGAACCATTTAAATACAGTTTACCATTTAATCCCAGTTTGCCATGCTCGGCAAATACAGGTAATCCTCATACAGTGTATCCAAACTAACTAGATGGGACTGTTTGAATTTAGTTTGCCAGGTCCCAGGGCAAACATCAATGCTAATTCTCCCAAGTTATGAACGAAGCGGCTAAACACCCACTATAATTTGTGGGCTGCCTGAAGCAAGTGTTTGCGAGATGGAAATTACTGTCTACCCCTGACACTTGACATCCTTATCGACAGGATTTACACTGCTGTCGATAGATGTAGACTAGTAACTTCAATCAGACGTGACACGGCGGCCTCTAAGCCCATTCAGACACGGTGGGTGCCAAACATGAGCGGAAAAACACATTTGATTCAAGCTCATCCGAAAGACATGTGTCTCTTCCTCCATTTCCCCATTCATACACCATGGGCGGCAAAACAAACTATCCTCGTCCAAAATTGATGTAGGCTTATATTTTAAATAGGGGCAGATGTGTAACTTCCATCAGACGTAACACAACCGCCCCACCTGTCAGCCCTGTTCATACACTGTGGGGCGCCAACCGTGGGCGGAAAAACACCCTCTCCTCGCCCGAAATCGATGTAGGCTAATATTTTAAATAGGGGCAGATGTGTAACTTCCATCAGACGGGACACAACCGCCCTACCTGTCAGCCCCGTTCATACGTCGTGGGCGCCAACCGTGGGCGGCAAAATACCCTCTCCTCGCCTGAAATAGTTACCGGCAAATATTTGGGAGATGCGAGATTAACGTCCTATCCCGAACCGACGCGATGTCCGAAATTTTAAACGGGGGATAAGTTCATAATTTTCCCCCATTTCAGAGAAGCGCGTCCCAAAGTTTGAGATCCCCCTCCCCTCCATTTCCCCATTCATACACCGTTGGCGGCATGACAACCTCCGCACTGCGGCCAGCCACCTCCGTCCGCCACCCCATCCTCCACCTTGCCGGAGCCGCTACCCCTACCCCGTCGTCCACTACAAGAGATGGACGTCTCTCATCCACGGTGCTGGACCAGGATCCTTTCATCGCCTCCTCTTGCTTCATCAGCACCGTCGTCCACCTTGCCGTTGCCGCTCCTACCGTAAATGTGTACGGTGGACCAGAATTGACTGCTCTCACCACTCATGGGTCCTTGGTACAGAACATATTCAGGTGGTTCTTCTAACGCATAGGCACGGCGGGTGAGGTTTGCGAGTATGGTCACAAAGCCTCCAAGGTTGGTTGCTGTGGTCTCGTTGTGCACGACGGGTCTGGGCATTGTGGCTTGGTTTGGGGAAAAATTGCTGCGTTGTGCTGGGTTGGGGCTAGCGTGCCCTTTTATAGAAAAAGGGGACGGAGTCTTCCTTCGCACGCTTGTGAATGAGACACCACAGGTCTTTGAGCCTTTGGTGCGTGATAGACGGGCTAGGTTGATAGGTTGGGCACCGGCCCAAAAAGCGTCGGGTCCTTTGGTGGCTATCTTGCACGAGAAGCTTGGCTAGGGTTTCGGTTATGGTCTGGTGGGTTGGTTTGCCTAAGTTTATTGACCTGACCAAGATAGGATTAGCCAATGGTCAGCCTGGCTCTGATACTAAGTCTGTCGCAACCGGTTTTCCGGGTATTAAATTCCGGAAAATGGCCGTTGTGCTCACCAGCCCCAGGATAACTGTTAGCTGATGAGGCACCAACTTGAATCTGAAATTTCCAAGCAAAACACAAAAAAATGTAGTACAAGACCATTCTGGTCTGTGAGTACAACAAATGGTTTCTAGTGGTTGATGGCGGAAGCGGGTTGTGAATCATCATCGTCTATGGGCTCCATTTCCCACAGGAACAGCTGACCAGGTTAACGCCTATCTTGGCGAGGCTGCTATCACTGTTGCTTAAGTTCTGGGGCTGTCAACACGGTCGCTCCTCTCCGTGCAAGAAATCTGGCCAAGACAATAGCCAGGGACAAGCCTGTGAGTACTTTGAATGTACTGCATAAACATTATGAACACAGGAATAATATAACAATGATGTGCTGAAAATATTTTATGCTCATGATGTCAGTCACAAAAGATAACAGAAATCCTGATGCACGCAAGCATGTTATTTATGAATATGCCATAACATAGTATTATTTAAAAAATTATGAAATAAATAACAAGCATGCCACAGTCGGGCGTCTCAGCGACACCACATAAAGGGCTTTAAAAGAAATGCCACAGTCGGGCGTCTCAGCGACACCACATAAAGGGCTTATAAAAGAAATGCCACAGTCGGGCATCTTAGCGACACCACATAAAGGGCTTTAAAAGAAATGCCACAGTCGGGCGTCTCAGCGACACCACATAAAGGGCTTATAAAAGAAATGCCACAGTCGGGCGGCTTAGCGACACCACATAAAGGGCTTTAAAAGAAATGCCATAGTCGGGCGTCTCAGCGACACCACATGAAGGGCTTATAAAAGAAATGCCACAGTCGGGCGTCTTAGCGACACCACATAAAGGGCTTTAAAAGAAATGCCACAGTCAGGCGTCTCAGCGACACCACATAAAGGGCTTATAAAAGAAATGCCACAGTTGGTCGTCTTAGCGACACCACATAAAGGGCTCTAAAAGAATCACAGTGAATATCCAGGAGGTAGAGCCGTCCCAGGGACATTCGATAATACTAATAATATCACGGGTTAGCCCACAGCAAAAATAATAATCATCATTATCACATGTCACAAGTCGTAATACAATTTCTTTTTTAGCTGTTTCACCTCCGAAGAACGACACTAAGACCGACACTTGACCCATCCTGGTGTAATCCTTAACCATGGACACGGCTATTCGAATAGGTCTTAATCTCTGCAGAGGGTGTACTCTTTACCCACGAGTAACGGATTCCTTTAGTCCATCGGGACTAATTCCGTCTACGGTCTTTTAAATGAAAACGCACCTGACTTGCACACACCAGCTTAACTCACCGGTGTGCGGAATCACCCACGACACTCGTTAAGCAAAACTCTAAGTGGGAGGCTACAACCTCGATTAGCATGGGATCACAAAATTTATACATGGCATAAAAGCGGGAAGCTATCCTCGGCTACAACCGAAAACACCCATGCCCCTGACGGATGGTGGCTTTAATCCATGGCCGTGGTACCCTCATCCGGCCCCTACATGCAGTGTGTGCTAGAAAGGGGTTGACAAATTACTGAGACGTACTCTACTTGTTGTAGAGACGAGTGGTAGTACGAAACAAGTATGGGGGTTACTGGAACAAGACTCGATCTACGATCGACTCAAGAGGTTTATAAATTTCCCTGCATGACATGTATAACAAAAATATTTCAACCAACATAATCACCGCTCACTATTCCTCACTATGCCATACCGGACAAAACCGTCCCGACGAAGACCGGCGACAAACTCATGCCTACCCAAGGCAGAGGTTTTCCCGGATTCCTTCCGGCATGCATGCAAGGCACATGAGGATGATTATCATCACCAGTGTGTTCATTTCCAACAGCATGGAAATCACTAATATGCATTCATGCATATGATCATATCACATGAAATAACAAGTTCTCTGAAATGAGGTGGTGTTGTAAACGTGTCAACGAACACACCAGAATATTATGCCGGGGTTCAGAATGCTTGCCTTCAATGTGTGGAAAGGCAGGGTGCACTCCAAAACTTTTGAAAGTTTGCTTCTCTCTCTCCAAAGTCCTATTTAAATAAAATTTGAATCAACACACAAATTCAAAAAAACAGCACAAAAAGTTGTTTCAATTTTTTTTCAAATAAATCTTAAAATAAACTATGTTAACTTTGAGAGAGGTAGGAAAAAGAATCAATTCATTTGGAGTTGTATTTAAAAAGTTACAGCCGGTCAAAGTTGTGGTCAAAAATTTGTGATTTAAAAAAAAATAAAACAGAATAAAAAGAAAACGATTCGAATATACGTACACGTCAAAGACGTATTCCGAATATACGCCTCCACTTACTCCATTGTGAAAACGCGTGGGTCACTGACAGTGGGTCCAGGGGGCCCACTAGTCATGTTTGACCATTCTCCCTTCCCTCTTCATCCTCTGGCCGAACAGAGGCGGGGGCTCCGGCGATCGTCGCCGGCGTTAGGCGGCTCCTCGCGGGCCCCCGAGGGTGGGGATGGACCCGCAAGGCTGGGGCGGTTCTTCCGGTGGTCGAGGGAGTGATGGGGATGGAGGGAGTTGTCGGCGACGAGCTTCGCGGCGGCTGGCAGCGTCGGGAGTAAAGTGGTTTTGTGGTTGTGGTGGTTCCCGATCAAAATCGAGCAGGGGGAAGGGTTCACGGGAGGAAGGAAGCGCTTCCGGTGGAGAGAGTGGAGAGGGTGAGGCCCTGGTGGCACCGAAATGGCCAGGGCAGTGGCGGCGGCTGTGGTTGCCGGAGATGGGGAAGGAAGCCTCCCCGAGTTGATTGGCTGCCAATGGGGGTCCTAGGGAGATGGCTTGGGACTGCCTGCGTGCGGGGATGAGCTCGGGGCTCCTTATATAGGCGATCGTAGTCGGTTCCGCGGCGGCCGTGGATAAGGTCGCCGGCGACCATCTTCTGTAGCTGTAGGGCAACGTGGCGAGGCTGGGGATGGCGGCAGGAGCTAGCGGACGAGCGGCTACTGCTCCAAGGGCGAGCTGGCGAGCGGAGAGGGCTTGGGCGGCGCTGGCTAGTGCAGGAGCTGTCGGGCGGCGGTGGCGGCTAGCCCTTGGCTTGCCGGGGACGCGGCGAGGGTCTGCTTGGCGTTTTGCGGTGAGGAGGGGAGCGTGTGGTGCAGCTCTGCAGAGCGGTGGCGAACCAGGGGCGACGCGTCGGCTCGGGCGCACGTGCGGGCCAAACGCACGCTCTGGGCGCGCCCAGAGCACGCCCGGGACGTGTTCGATGAAATGCCGGGGCATGCTAGGGGTCTCGGGTGAGGTTGGCAAGCAACAGAACTAGATTAGTGATAGAGGGAAGATCAAGGGACAAGGTGGTTTGGTCAGGAGACCAAGTTCACAATGTAGACTTGAAATCATGCCAAATCTGGCTATGCACTCAGGGTGTTTGTCAAAATGCCAATGGCATCTAGGCAAAACTTGGGGTGGCCAAAATTCTCCAGATTAGTGTCTCTTTAGATGAACAAAAGGGTGGTGAGGTTAGTTTGTGAAAAGTACAAACTTGCTAGTGCAAGTTTTGCAGAACTCCAATTCTGGACAGGAGGTGAATGGCATTATCTCATGAACCAAAAGTATTCCAATGGTTGCATGCTCCTGGACTTAGGGGTTTTGTAGGGTGGTCTACAAGCTGGGGAAAGAATCAAGGGCCAAAGAGCAAGCAAGAATATGGATGCTGTACAAACCATCATGTTGGACCAGAATGAAGATGAGGTTGATTCACTCAAAATTTTCAAAGAACATCACTGGGTTTTTGCATAAGGTTGAATCATATGCTACTACCAACACCGCATAATTTTGTGGAAGCTAGAAAGAAATATTTAGATGAGTTGCAGTGCAAAATTGCCCACTGGACCAGAGAAGAAAATTGGGTGTAGAGCTCAAAATATTTCATGAATAAAAGATATTTTTGCATAAAAGTGATTTTAAATCATCACCTGACATCTCCAAATTTTGGTTGGAATTTTAAGTGAATTTATCAAATGGTTGTAGTTCAAATATGGCCATTTAATCTTGGAAAATCTATTTTTCAAGAAAATAAAGATCAAGCAAATTAATTATGTAATTAGTTCTACTAAGAAAAGAAAGTTTTTTTTGAGAGGTTAAACAAGTCCAATAACATATTTGAAAAGTTTTCTTTTTGGGGAAAACTCCATAATACAAGAGAGAAAAAGGTCCAAAAATCAAAAGGGAGCCCAGAAAATAAATTTTTTAATTTCTTGGCAAATTTTTAATTAACAAAACAAGGTTAAAATTTTGGGGTGTCACAACTGTCTATGATATCAATTCAAAATTTGAACTCCTAAATTTCTGCTTGTGCCTTACCTTCTCTCTTGTATGAAAACTAATTTCAGATGAATCTCCTTGCTCAAAGGATCATACGATCTCAAAACAATAATGGGCTCTGCATTGCTCTTGTCAGTACCTCTCTCTCCCTTTTGCCTTGTAACGCTGTACTTAATTAATTGCTATTTGATTATGTATCATCAGTCTACACCTGAGCTTCATTATCCTCTGTTTCTTCCAATATTATTTGATCTATATTTACTCTTTGCAAAATGTAGAATAATGGCAACGCTTATAAAGAATTTTCTTTGGGGAATTTATTGAATTATCCTTCCATCAACATGGAGAAGGGCTTTGTCCAGCCCGTGTTAACATGTAATGTAAGTTCATCCTTCTCAAGCCTTCAAAATTTGTTCTAGTATAGATTAGTATAGGCATCATTTCCTCCACTTTGCTGTTTGCTTTCTTTGTTTACATCTGATTGTATGTTTGCAACAACTACCAGTTTCAAATTGTAGTTGTAAAACATGTTCCTTATGCAGAACAAATCCATTTATTTGCTTATATAATTGTGAAACCTGTTACGTGTCTCCTTGTTTCTCTTTCAGACTCGTATCTCTTACGCCAGGCAGAACTTTAGGGAAGATAGTGAGCCAAACCATCTTGAGGACAGCGAGATGACCCCAAGGTGTGAGACAACCTCTATGCAGTCGCTGCCTCAATCAGTTTGACTTCTTCAGTCTCAACTTAAAGCGGAAAGGCTTGCTTCAGCTCAGCTCCGACTTGAAGTCAAAGATGCAATGAAGCTGTCAAAGGACTGCCGTGCACACCATCATACCTTAAATCTAGTGTTGATGCATCTATCGTTGACACAACTGAGGTATACTCAGCTTCTTCAGCTGTTGGGGGGGGGGGCGACCTGGCCAGGCCAAGTGCCTTCTAAAGTGCTCTCAGTTTTGTATATTCTTTTGTCGGCGCGTTTATTTGCATTGGTGGCGAACTTTGATGCCCAGTGGATGTAATATGTGTGACAGTCGTGATAGCCTAGCGTAAGTTGCTTGCTTATTTATTTCCTTGTTGTCTTGTTTATTTGTTTGCTTCTAGTCATTGCAGTTCTTTTTCCGCGGTTTGCTAGTGGCTGCAATAACCTATTTTTTTAAACTAGGCCACAATCACCATGGGCTAATATTTACTGTAGTGACACTGGGCCTCCTACGGGCCGTAGAAACAGTGTGCCTTCTACGAGCCGTAGAAACACTGGGCCTTCTATAGGTCATAGAAACAATGGGCCTTCTACGGGCCGTATCATCAATGGGCCTTATACAGGCAGTATGATCGATGGCCAAACATGGGCCAATAACAGGTCGCATTATGGCCGTAAACGGGCTAGAGTTGGAATCGTCCGTTCATGGGCCGACCATAACGGGCCATCGTTAATAGGCCGTATTTGATGACGCTATGAAAACGGCCCAACGTATTAACGGACCACAAACGGGCCGACTGTAACCACGGGCTGAATTTGGCCCACAAGCAGAAAATGACAGTAACGGGCCATAAGTAAACGAATGCTGGAAATGAGCCCAAGAATAAATGGGCTCTGAGAAGGCCGAAAGATAACATGGGCTGGAAGCATTAGCGGAATATGAGCCGTTAATGGGTATAAAGTGATACCTTTGTTCATTCTTGGCCGATTTCACCACGGGCCGTTAATGGGTGTAAAGTGATACCTTTGTTCATTACGGGCCGATTTCACCACGGGTCGTTAATAGGCCAAGAGTTACATAGGGCCTCATATGGGCCGAAAGACGTCATGGGCCATACATGGGCCAGAAGTGAAAACGGGCTGGAATCATATTGGGTGGCCCAGATGACGCTACTGGGCCTAATTCAGATAGGGCGTAACGGGCCTTGGGTTAGCGGGCTGTAAATGGGCTATATGCGAACAGGCCGTTAACAGGCTTTACATGGGCCGGCCCGCCACCTTTTGACCAAGTCAAACGGGCTGGCCTTTTCACGAGAATGGGCCTCTGTTGGGCGTGCCACTGTCGGCGTATCATAGGCGCCTATCGACCTTGACGAGGTGACACATGTTTCGTCCGGCCAATAAGAATTTTACACGTGGAAATTTCCCATTGGTCGGGGCTGTTAACGGGTTATCAGATCCAAAACCCGACCCGATAGCTTAATGGCGTTCCGTTACGGTGGATGCCACGTGTTTGTCACCCTTGACGAAAGCACTTCTGTGATGCGCGATTTATCGTCATGGAAGTGGACACTTCCGTGATGATAATTTTGGTCATGTCATGGAACACTTCTCTGACAAAGACGGTATGACTATCTTGATTCTGTCATAAATTTGTCATGGATGTACATGCATGAAAAAAGACGTGACCTACTGTGGCAAACACGTATCATCACGGAAGTGTATTTTTTTGTAGTGAATAGTGCACTTTACATGGCATTTTTGCATATGCGGAGGAAAGAGAGGCAAGGAAAAAGTGGAAAAGTGGGCTCTCATGCAAAAGCCAGCCTCTACTACATGGTGGAGCATTGGGAGAGGCACCTGTATGGAGGTGGTCAGGAATCGGGAGACTCACGCCGGTCGTAACGCCACAGTTAAAATGATAATGGCAAGTCAAATCACGGGGCCCCACCTGTCCAGCAGTAACTCGCTATCAAATCACACAACCCTACGTTTGCAGCAGCCTATTCCCTTGTCTTCTCGCGTCTCTGTCGAAGTGACTAGGCGGAACTGCCCTGCCTACCGTGCAGGAAAAGCCCCGCCCTCGACTTTTAAATACAACTACATCCGCTTAAGAATTCAATGATATACTTTTTGTGACATAGTAACTCATATTTAGTTAGTCAAATGGATGACCTAGAACTACGTGCAGGCCCTATAAACCGAGACGCCTAAACATAAAAAACCGAGACGGAGAGGGTAGTTTAGCATGTATCTATTTAGATCAATATAGTCGGGATTCACCAAGGAGCAAAACCAAGTGGTAGGCTGCTCCTGTCGTGTTGGCGTAACAACTCAAGCGAGGTCGATCCGCACATGAAATGGCGAGACACTTAACAGGACCCCTTTGGCCGACATGTGGCCCATCCACCGTCTTGTTCCACGTGCGATGCACCAAATTACAGTTCGGAGCAGCGGTTGGAATTGGAGGCACCCCGGTCGTAGCGCAGCAGAAGTAGAAACTGAGCGATGAGGGGTCAAATCACAAAGCCCCACCTTTCCCGCATTAAGCTGGATGGACGAAGCAACCATCATTTCACTCTAGGGTGCAAGAGCATAAAGGAAAGAGAAAACAATGATGCGTGCGGCAGCTACCTAGGGCACTGCTACCTCTTGAGCATTGCGTTGGATTTCCCCAAAGAGGAGAGGATGATGCAGCAAAGTAGCGTAAGTATTTCCCTCGGTTTTTGAGAACCAAGGTATCAATCCAGTAGGAGGCTACGGTCGAATCCCTCGTACCTACACAAAAACAATAGCTCCTCGCAACCAACGCGATTAGGGGTTGTCAAACCCTTCACTGTCACTTATGAGAGTGAGATCTGATAGAGATGATAGATAATATTTTTGGTATTTTTGGTATAGAGATGCAAAGTGAAAAGTAAAAGGCAAAGTAAAAAAGCAAAGCAATAATAAAGTGATGGAGATTGATATGATGAGAATAGACCTGGGGGCCATAGATTTCACTAGTGGCTTCTCTCAAGAGCATAAGTATTCTACGGTGGGTGAACAAATTACTGTTGAGCAATTAAAAGAATTGAGAATAGTTATGAGAATATCTAGGTATGATCATGTATATAGGCATCACGTCCGAGACAAGTAGACCGACTCCTACCTGCATCTACTACTATTACTCCACCCATCGACTGCTATCCAGCATGCATCTAGAGTATTAAGTTAAAAACAGAGTAACGCCTTAAGCAAGATGACATGATGTAGAGGGATAGTTTCATGCAATATGATAAAAACCCCATCTTGTTATCCTCAATGGCAACAATACAATACGTGCCTTGCTGCCCCTTATACATCTGCAGGAAAGGACACATAAGATTGAACCCAAAGCTAAGCACTTCTCCCATTGCAAGAAAAACCAATCTAGTAGGCCAAACCAAACTAATAATTCGAAGAGACTTGCAAAGATAACCAATCATACATAAAAGAATTCAGATAAGATTCAAATATTATTCATAGATAGACTTGATCATAAACCACAATTCATCGGTCTCAACAAACACACCGCAAAAAGAAGATTACATCGAATAGATCTCCACAAGAGAGGGTGAGAACATTGTATTGAGATCCAAAAAGAGAGAAGAAGCCATCTAGCTACTAACTATGGACCAGAAGGTATGAGCTAAACTACTCACACTTCATTGGAGAGGCTATGATGATGTAGAAGCCCTCCGTGATGATGGCCCTCTCCGGCGGAGCTCCGGAATAGGCCCCAAGATGGGATCTCGTGGATACAGAAAGTTGCGGCGGTGGAATTAGGTTTTTGGCTCCGTATCTAATCGTTTGGGGGTACGTAGGTATATATAGGAGGAAGAAGTATGTCGGTGGAGCTTCGAGGGGCCCACGAGGCAGGGGGGCGCGCCCTAGGGGGGCTCCCTCCACCCTCGTGACCGCCTCGTGGCTTTCTTGACGGAGGGTCCAAGTCTCCTAGGTCTTATCTGATGAGAAAATCACGTTCCCGAAGGTTTCATTTCGTTTGGACTTTGTTTGAAATTTTGTTTCTCCGAAACACTGAAATAGCAAAAAAAACAGCAATTCTGGGTTGGGTCTCCGGTTAATAGGTTAGTCCCAAAAATAATATTAAAGTGGAAAATAAAGCCCAATATAGTACAAAACAGTCGATAATATAGCATGGAGCAATCAAAAATTATAGATACGTTGGAGACGTATCAGGCATCCCCAAGCTTAATTCCTGCTCGTCCTCGAGTAGGTAAATGATAAAAAAGAATTTTTGATGCGGAGTGCTACTTGGCATAATTTCAATGTAAATCCTCTCAATTGTGGTATGAATATTCATATCCGAAATATTCAAGACAAAAGTTCATAATGACATAAAAACAATAATACTTCAAGCATACTAACTAAGAAATTATGTCCTCTCAAAATAACATGGCCAAAGAAAGCTCATCCCTACAAAATCATATAGTTTAGTCATGCTCCATTTTCGTCACATAAGAATGCTCTCATCATGCACAACCCCGATGACAAGCCAAGCAATTGTTTCATACTTTAATAATCTCAAACTCATAAACCTTCACGCAAGACATGAGCGTGAGCCATGGATATAGCACTATGGGTGGAATAGAATATGATGATGGGGGTTATGTGGATAAGACAAAAAGGAGAAGATCTCACATCAACGAGGCTAATCAATGGGCTATGGAGATGCCCATCAATTGATGTTAATGCGAGGAGTACGGATTGCCATGCAACATATGCACTAGAGCTATAAATGTATGAAAGCTCAACAAAAGAAACTAAGTGGGTGTGCATCCAACTTGCTTTCTCATGAAGACCTAGGGCATTTGAGGAAGCCCATTGTTGGAATATACAAGCCAAGTTCTATAATGAAAGACTCCCACTAGTATATGAAAATGACGAAACAAGAGACTCTCTATCATGAAGATTATGGTGCTACTTTGAAGCACAAGTGTGGCAAAGGATAGTAACATTGTCCCTTCTCTCTTTTTCTCTCATTTTTTTCTTTCTTTTTTTGGGCCTTCTCTTTTTTATGGCCTTTCTCTCTTTTTTTATTCCTCACTTGGGACAATGCTCTAGAATGATGATCATCACACTTCTATTTATTTACAACTCAATGATTACAACTCGATACTAGAGCAAAGTATGACTCTATATGAATGCCTCCGTGATGTACTGGATATGTAATGAATCAAGAGTGACATGTACGAAAGAATTATGAATGGTGGCTTTGCCACAAATACTATGTCAACTACATGATCATGCTAAGCAATATGACAATGATGAATGTGTCATGATGAACAATATGGTGGAAAGTTGCATGGCAATATATCTCGGAATGGCTATGGAAATGCCATAATAGGTAGGTATGGTGGCTGTTTTGAGGAAGATATAAGGAGGTTTATGTGTGAAAGAGTATATCGTATCACAGGGTTTGGATGCACCGGCAGAGTTTTCACCAACTCTCAATGTGAGAAAGGGCAATGCATGGTACCGAAGAGGCTAGCAATGATGGAAGGGTGAGAGTGCGTATAATCCATGGACTCAACATTAGTCATAAAGAACTCATATACTTATTGCAAAAGTCTACAAGCCATCAAAAACCAAAGCACTACGCGCATGCTCCTAGGGGGATAGATTGGTAGGAAAAGACCATCGCCGTTCATGTTGCCACTCATAAGGAGGACAATCAAATAACACCTCATGTTTCAAATTTGTTACATAACGTTTACCATACGTGCATGCTACGGGACTTGCAAACTTCAACTCAAGCATTTCTCAAATTCACAACTACTCAACTAGCACGACTTTGATATTATCACCTCCATATCTCAAAACAATTATCAAGGATCAAACTTTTCTTAGTATTCAACGCACTCAAAAGGAAGTTTTACAAATCTTTGAATACCAAGCATATTATTATTAATAAGCAAATTACCATGATATTAAAGACTCTCAAAATAATCTTAGTGAAGCATGAGAGGTCAATAGTTTCTTTAAAACAAATCCACCACCGTGCTCTAAAAGATATAAGTGAAGCACTAGAGCAAAACTATAAAGCTCAAAAGATATAAGTGAAGCACATAGAGTAAAACTATATAGCTCAAAAGATATAAGTGAAGCACATAGAGTATTCTATCAAATTCCAATTCATGTATGACTCTCTCAAAAAGGTGTGTACAGCAAGGATGATTGTGGCACACTAACAAACAAAGACACAAATAATACAAGATGCTCCAAGCAAAACACATATCATGTGGTGAATAAAAATATAGCTCCAAGTAAAATTACCGATGGAAGTGGACGAAAGAGGGGATGCCTTCCGGGGCATCCCCAAGCTTTGACTTTTTGGTGTCCTTGGATTATCTTGGGAGTGCCATGGGCATCGCCAAGCTTAGGCTCTTGCCACTCCTTGTTCCATAATCCATCAAAAGAATCACCCAAAACTTGAAAACTTCAGAACACAAAACTCAACAGAAAACTCGTGAGCTCCGTTAGCGAAAGAAAACAAAAGACCACTTCAAGGTACTGTAATGAACTCATTCTTTATTTATATTGGTTTTAAAACTACTATATTACAACTTCTCTATGGATTATAAACTATTTTACTAGCCATAGATTCATCAAAAATAAGCAAACAACACACGAAAAACAGAATCTGCCAAAAACAGAATAGTTTGTAGTAATCTGTAACTGACGCAAACTTATGGAACTCCAAAAATTCAGCCAAAATAGGACGACCTAGGAAATTTGTTTATTGATCAGAAGCAATTGGAATAACTATTTTATCACGTTCCGGTGAATTTTAATAATTGTTTTCGATAACCGGAAGTTTCTGGAAATTACAGCAAGATCAAATAACTATCATCCAAGAAGATCCTATAGGTTTAACTTGGCACAAACACTAATTAAAACATAAAACCACATCTAAACAGAAGGTAGATGGATTATTTATTCCTAAACAGAAGAAAAAACAAAAAAAATAAAAAAAAATTGGGTTGCCTCCCAACAAGCGTTATCGTTTAACGCCCCTAGCTAGGCATAAAAGCAAGGATAGATCTAGGTATTGCCATCTTTGATTTTCATCTTTTTAGCGGGATCAAGCTCGAATCCGCGAGGTTCTTTACGTTTCCCTTTATATTCCGAAATTTTTAGAACTAAGGAATCCAAACGCTTATTGCAAAGGGTAATCAACATATTCATGCGGTGGATATTCCCACTAACGTTTTTAAGTGGTTCAAGAGACTTTTGCAAGATCTTAGTAACTTCACAAATTTTTTCAAAAACTTGTGTCTCTTCCTGGTTAGGATGAGGCCCCTTTTGTTGAGGTAGTATTCCCGCTATACCTTCTATAATTTCAAGCGCAATATGGGGATCAATTTCAATAAAGTTGCCTTTAGCAACGCAATCCAAAAGTTGTCTATGAGACATACTTAACCCAACGTAAAAATTGCGAAGCAAAATTCTCAGATTTACTTCAAAGGTACAATTACGATAAGACTCCATTATTCTCAACCAGGAATATTTTAAGTTTTCTCCTTGTCTTTGTTTGAAGTGAAAGACTTCAAACTCAGGGGACAACGGAGTGGGTAAGGGACTAGCCATGACGACAAGGCAAGCGAGAAAGAGGCAAACGAAAAAGAGAGGGCGAATAAAACGGCAAGGGTGAAGTGGGGGAGAGGAAAACGAGAGGCAAATGGCAACTAATGTAATGCGAGAGATAGTGATTGTGATGGGGACTTGGTATGTTGACTTTTGCGCAGACTCCCCGGCAACGACGCCAGAAATTCTTCTTGCTACCTCTTCAGCACTGCGTTGGATTTCCCCGAAGAGGAGAGGATGATGCAGCAAAGTAGCGTAAGTATTTCCCTCAGTTTTTGAGAACCAAGATATCAATCCAGTACGAGGCTATGCTCGAGTCCCTCGTACCTACACAAAAACAATAGGTCCTCACAACCAAGGCGATTAGGGGTTTTCAATCCCTTCACGATCACTTACAAGAGTGAGATCTGATAGAGATGATAGATAATATTTTCTGGTATTTTTGGTATAGAGATTCAAAGTGAAAAGTAAAAGGCAAAGTAAAAAAGCAAAGCAATAATAACGTGATGGATATTGATATGATGAGAATAGACCCGGGGGACATAGATTTCACTAGTGGCTTCTCTCAAGAGCATAAGTATTCTACGGTGGGTGAACAAATTACTGTTGAGCAATTGATGAATTGAGCATAGTTATGAGAATATCTAGGTATGATCATGTATATAGGCATCACGTCCGAGACAAGTAGACCGACTCCTACCGCATCTACTACTATTACTCCACCCATCGATCGCTATCCAAAGCATGCATCTAGAGTATTAAGTTAAAAGCAGAGTAACGCCTGTAAGCAAGATGACATGATGTAGAGGGATAGTTTCATGCAATATGATAAAAACCCCATCTTGTTATCCTCAATGGCAACAATACAATACGTGCCTTGCTGCCCTTCTACATCTCTCGGGAAAGGACACCGCAAGATTGAACCCAAAGCTAAGCACTTCTCCCATTGCAAGAAAAACCAATCTAGTAGGCCAAACCAAACTAATAATTCGAAGAGACTTGCAAAGATAACCAATCATACATAAAAGAATTCAGAGAAGATTCAAATATTATTCATAGATAGACTTGATCATAAACCCACAATTCATATGTCTCAACAAACACACCGCAAAAAGAAGATTACATCGAATAGATCTCCACAAGAGAGGGGGAGAACATTGTATTGAGATCCAAAAAGAGAGAAGAAGCCATCTAGCTACTAACTATGGACCCGAAGGTCTGAGGTAAACTACTCACACCTCATCGGAGTGGCTATGATGATGTAGAAGCCCTCCGTGATGATGGACCTCTCCGGCGGAGCTCCGGAACAGGCCCCAAGATGGGATCTCGTGGATACAGAAAGTTGCAGCGGTGGAATTAGGTTTTTGGCTCCGTATCTGATCATTTGGGGGTTCGTAGGTATATATAGGAGGAAGAAGTACGTCGGTGGAGCTTAGAGGGGCCCACGAGGCAGGGGGGCGCGCCCTAGGGGGGGCGCCCTCCACCCTCGTGACCGCCTCGTTGCTTTCTTGACGGAGGGTCCAAGTCTCTTGGGTCTTATCTGATGAGAAAATCACGTTCCCGAAGGTTTCATTCCGTTTGGACTCCGTTTGATATTCATTTCTCGAAACCGAAATAGGCAAAAACAACAATTACAGGCTGGGCCTCCGGTTAATAGGTTAGTCCCAAAAATAATATAAAAGTGGAAAATAAAGCCCAATATAGTCCAAAACAGTAGATAATATAGCATGGAGCAATCAAAATTTATAGATACGTTCGAGACGTATCAGGCACCCTAGGGTAGGGGTATCCACTACAGATCCTTTTTTTTTAAGTGCCTCCACTACAAATCGGCTTCTCCCTCGTCCTCTTGAAGAAACCCGATGATGAGTGCGGCGGTAGGGTTTGTAGGAGTACTACGGCATGCGGGGCCACGCACTACAAGAAATATGTGAACTAGTGACATTCTGTCAGTGACCCTGGAAGAATTGGTCATAGATCTATGACCATTTCAGATCAATTGGTCAAAAGCTATTCGGGGCTCCAAACCCTAAACAATAACGACCATTTTGGTCGAGGAAAGGTCATAATTTCCTTACAGAAATGATCATAAAGCAAATAGCACAGGTCCGCTGCCTTATTTCTAGCTGATCATGACCAATATAGATGGTCATAACATTGTAAATTGTGGTGGGTTGCTATGACTAGGCGCCACCTCATCAGTTTTGCCTATGTGTCATGTCCATGTGGCAGTTTTTGCCCTAGGTTGTGAAGCAACCTATATTTCTATCATTCCCAAAATTCCCAAAAAAATCTCATAAATTCTTTGGGTCATATCTTTGTTAAAAATGTAAAAAACCTTCCTTGCGTTGTTCAAAAATAATTCAAAAATATTCATTTTCCTATTCTGTTCAGAAAAACACTTTGTGAAGGAAGTACCACTTTGGCATGTCCAAATGGTATCCATTTTCTCTGATGCTTTCATCTACCCAAATAACCATCCTCCACCAAATGCCAGCTCAATCCATTCATTATTTTGAGCCCGGCTTCAATATTCGTATTTATGTCCAGTGTGGTACTTTGCAAAGCAAGTACCACCTAGGCTCCTCCTTTTGAGCTTAAAATTTGTGAAGACGGACTTCTTAGTAATTGATCATCCTCAGCCAAAACTCACACCCATTAGCCATGTGCATTTCCCGTACCGCTAATCAAACACTTGGCTGCTTATTCATGTTTGAGCATCGATCGGTCTCCTCGTGAGAATGTTATGTTGTGATTTTCTTCCTAGCACCTACCTGGGGAGTGCCCAACCCACTAGACATGCCTAGGCAGCCTAGAACACATGGCAACGCCACAGTCACGCAGTGACCACGCGGCGGGCATGCGAGTTTATGCGCTCTAGAGTTGGGGCCCTCGGCCAACGTCCAAACCTCGACGTATCGCCACCAAACCATGTATTTAAGATTAAATAGGTACTTATGTAACTATAAATGATTTTTGGAAAAAATAAATAGCAAACTATGAGGCAGATGCAATTCAAATTTGACCCGCTTCCTGCTGAAACGGCGGGAATCGGCGGGAATTTGTCTTTTTCATCAGAGGTGGATCAAAACTTTTTACACCCAACCATTTTGTCAATTGTGCATTAAATATGTCCTAGTATTTTATAAAATTGATTTGGTCCAATTTTGCAACAGATACATGGTAGGTCCTTCACACAAAAAAACTCATTTCGGGCACTCGAAAAATGGAAAATTAATTTTCCGTGCAAAGAAAATGAAAACTCCCTTAGGCAACATTGTTTGGAATTCCAAGATGCACCATTGTGCACAATATGAGATCATTTGAACAAACTATGCCATGAATGTGGCCATAAGATTGATCATTTGGGTTGAAAGCCATGAATCGTCACGCATGATAGCTCGTTTCTAAGAACACTTTTTTAAAATAATTTCCGTATTACAAGTTTATTATTTTTCCTGGAAACTTGGTCACATATAATGACACAATGCGAAGGTTTTCTGATTTTTTTTATTATTTTTTACGCCCGTTTCAAAATGCGGTCAAAACGGCGGGCTTGACCGTTCCTAGCTAGTGGTTGAATCTTGGAAAATTTTTGGTGTTTCTCTGATTAAATAGATACTTATGTACCTAGAAATGATTTTTGGAAAAAATAAAGAGCAAACTAAGAGGTAGTTGCAGTTCAAATTTGACCCGCTTCCTGCTGAATCGGCAAAAAATTGTCTTTTTCACGAGAGGTGGATCAAAACTTTTTACACCCAACCATTTGGTCAATTGTGCATTAAATATGTCCTAGTATTTTATAAAATTGATTTAGTGCAATTTTGCAACAAATATATGGTAGGTCCTTCACAAAAAAAACTCATTTCGGGCACTTGAAAAATGGAAAATGAATTTTCCGTGCAAAGAAAATGAAAACTCCCTTAGGAAACATTGTTTGGAATTCCAAGATGCACCATTGTGCACAGTATGAGATCATTTGAACAAACTATGCCATGAATGTGGCCATAAGATTGATCATTCGGGTTGAAAGCCATGAATCTTCACGCATGATAGCTCGTTTCTGAGAACACTTTTTTAAAATAATTGCCATATTACAAGTTTATTATTTTTTCTGGCAACTTGGTCACATATAATGACACAATGCGAAGGTTTGATTTTTTTTTGAATTTTTTATGCCCGTTTCAAAATGCGGTCAAAACGGCGGGCTTGACCGTTCCTAGCTAGTGGTTGAATCTTGGAAAACTTTTGGTGTTTCTCTGATTAAATAGATACTTATGTACCTAGAAATGATTTTTGGAAAAAATAAAGAGCAAGCTATGAGGCAGCTGCAGTTCAAATTTGACCCGTTTCCTACTGAATCAGCAGAAATTTGTCTTTTTCACGAGAGGTGGAACAAAGCTTTTAACACCCAACCATTTGGTTAACTAAACATTAAATATGGCCTAAGATTTTATAAAATTGATGTGGTCGAAATTTGCAACAAATATGTTATAGGTCCTTCACAAAAAACTCATTTTGGACACTCAAAAAATGATTAAAAATAACTAGAAAGATCAGAAATGCATACAAATTGGTACTCATCCATAAAATATGGTCTAACTTGAGTGATAATTTGTGTGATGCCCTTTTGCAAAATATTGTTGATAGCTGCTTCACAGAAGGCGACTGTTAGGCGCCGGCGCGCCGGCCCAAACTTTGGGCCGGTCGGCTCAGAGTCGTTCGATCTGTACCCGCAGAACCGCGGGCAGGTGGATGATGGACGCTCGCCGCAGGAGCAGCAAGGGGTGTGCTCTGATTTGGGGGAGAAATTGTTGTGCTGACTGAGCGATGGGATAACAAAGACGCTGCAAATGGTTTGCAGGCCCACGAGCAGACGCGTGGGGGAAGACGTGGCACACCCATGATCGTACGCTGCGCGCGTCGTCCGGCGCAACGTTCGGCCGGCGCACCGGATACAACGATTTCCCTTGACAAAATAACTATATCTTTAGCACTTGGAAACTATTTAAATCACTGATTTTTTGAACCAATCAGAACTCTTCCCACGGATCGATGACATGGCGGCCATCCATCCATCCATCCATGTCTCCATCCCACATCCATCCATCCATCTATTTATAGAAAAAAACAAAAGAAAAATAAAAAGAGATACCCCACCCGCAGCCCAAACCCTAGCTCAGATCCCCCCATCGCACCCTCCTCTCTCGTCCACACCTCCCCTCGTCTCCCACATCGCTGCCGCCACCCACCCGCCGTCCCTCCCCAACCGCGCCTCCATACCTTCCACCTCAAGCGGATCCCCCACCTCCTCTCCTTCGTGCTTACCTCCAGCGACCCCTCTCTCTCTCTCCCGGGACACATCTGCGCCGCCAGAGACGCCGCACCTCCCATGATTCAATCCAACCCTCTCCCCTATCCCACACCGCGGTGGCAACCTCCTCTCAACCAGCCACCTGCCACCGGCCTCCAGATCCAACCCAACAGCTACCTTAGGCCTAACCCCTACCCTGCGTGGCCATGGCTATGGCAGGGCAAGCCCGAATCCCTACCCGTGGTGGCTAGGGTTTGATCGCCTCAACCCGATCCGGCGCTGCTCCGGTGAATCCCGAGCCCTCAAGCACCAATCCATCTCCTGGATGCGTTGATCTGCTCGAGGACGACCATTTCTTTGTCAACCTGCAAGGACGCGCGCCGGTAGCAGGCAATCTCCTCTCCGATGAGCCCACCCATGGCGACCAGGATGGTCTCCCCCTCCCAAATCTAGCACGGTCTCCCAAATCTCCCTCTACTCCTCAAGGTCCGACCCTAGTGATTCTTACCCTGGTATTGATTTGGTTAGGTGTAACATCCCAAATTTTCAATTTGGAATGTTATACATAGATCGTCACTTGCATAGCATATTTTATTGCATTTTGGCTCGATCCTAGAAATTTCACGCAAATCAAGGGCTCACGGAGAGAGTTGGAGATTCGTTATTTTCATATTTGAGTTTTCTCAAATTTTGAAAATAGGATCATTTGATTTGATTTATTATATCTTCAATTATTTCCATTGTCAAAATATGAGAGAGGGAATAAAATGACTTTCCCAAAAATGAAGGGATAATGAAGATTTAATAAAAAATCAAATAAGTTTTTTTTGGAGTTTTTTGCTATTTTATTTGAATTTAGGAAAAATTCCATGTTTTCGAAAACTGCATTTTAGGGCCAAGAAAATGTTCATCTCGTCCTAAATTTTTTATTTAGACGGTGAAAATTTGTTTTGGCATTTTTAGATTTTTATTTATTTTTCTAGAATTTTTCTAAGTCTCGTCGAAATTATTTAAAAAACTGGCGGCGCCAAGACTGACTAGGCCGAGGCCCACCAGTGGGCCCAAGCCGCCGCCGCCTCCCATGGGAGACCGCATCACCGCGACGCCTGAGTCCGGCCGGCACGCCTCCCGAGGCCGCCCGCCCCCTTCCCAAGCCGAGCCGCCTCCTTAAATAGCCCGCCTCGCCGCCTCTCCTCACCCTTGCCGAACCACCCGCCACCCGAGCCGCCCGCCGCCGAGCCGCCCGCCGCCTGTTGCCGCTTGCCGCCGCTCACCGTCGTCGCCGAACCGCCCCAAAACCGCCCGCCGGACCTCACGGAGTTTCACGAGCCCGAGCCGAGGTAGCCGCTGCCGGTTTTTTTTGAGAAAAACCGTTTCGGTTTTAAAATAAACCCTAGTTTTCATTTTCTTAAATAGATTGGTTTTTCTCCGGTTTATTTATTTAGCGAGCGTTCGCTCATTCGTTCGTTTTAACGAACGCGTTCATCGTTTAGGTTCAGATAATGAACGTTCGTTCGTTAAGCTGTTCGTTGTTTTTCTTTTTCTCGGATTTATTCCGCGAGTTTTCTGATCGCGATTTCTGATCCGATTTTCGATCTAGTATAACTTTTCGCTCGTTTATCGGAATCAGGCGGTTCAAGCGCCTAGAGTTTCGTGTCGAAACCCTCTTTCTGAATAATCTACTCAAACAAGTTTTTACCTCTGTAAAATTTGACTTAGGTTCAGATTAGTAAAACAAAGCATGTTTCTTTCGCCGTTTGATTTTCGTTGCTTCGTTCGAGTTGTTTCTTTTTGGAAACCGGAGTTCTTAAGTTGAACTTTCTAGTTAGATCTTTTATTTGAGTTTTACCTGTGCATTAGATGAGTACTTATTGTGTGTTTGTTTGTTTGTTTGCGATAGAGTACCCGGAGTGCGCCGCTTGTTACTTTGAATCTCTAGGTTTCGCGGATCATCAGCAAGGCAAGTAACACTTTGATCATATCTCTTTTCATACCCAGTTTTTATGCATTAGATCAATCCTCAAACATTGCATGATTAGGATCTAATTAAATTGTGGGTTTTGGGAAGTAGATGAGGTAGTACCTATTACCTTTTTTATTATCAAACCCTTGGGAGTTACTTCTACGTTTGCTTATATTGCCATGCTATGCTAGTAGACGTGGATTGGGTGAGTGTATCCATGACAGATGTGAGTTTGTTAATTAATGGTTTATTTAAGGTGGCAACTTAAACACACATCTGGGTGGATTGAGGTACCTGGGTATTCCAGGATTGCCTGTTTTTCTTTTGGACCGCCACCCAGTCTCAAAGGGATCATGAGATTATTCATGCTAGAAACTTCCGTGTGCAACCACAAGATACTATGGGCTCTAGCATAGTTGACTAAGTTGTGCGAACTCTTACAGTGGTAGACTAGCAGATGTAGAGGGATGTAGGTGTAACTGTCTACCCGTTCGTAAGGTGCTAGCGCTTCTGAAAGACTATGTCTCGGTCATCCGTTTCTCAAACACCATGTAGTGCGAGAATCTCAACGGAGGAGATCGAGTCTTGTGGGGAAAAGTGCACAACCTCTGCAGAGTGTAACAAACTAATCATGGTTAGCCGTGTCCCTGGTTATGGACATTTTGAGTATCTAGTATTTGGATTATCATGTGAATCTCATCATGTTACTTTAATTAATATTGTTGGGTTTTAATGACGATGCTTAATTGGGATTGAGAATGCTGTCAACCATTCTCAATGTTTAACAACCACCATGATAGTTAAACTAAATTTATTCCTTTGCTGTAGGGAAAATTGCCTTTACGCAAAACTGTAACCATAGAGCTTTCCACCAGCCATAAATGCATGTAGTATAGTATTACTTTTTCGTATTGCTCTCTATGTGTTACATTGCCAGCATATTCCATGTGCTGACCCGTTTTCGGGCTGCAACGTTCATGTTGTAGACTTTTCAGACGGCGAGTAAGGTGCCTTTAGGTCGTGGTTCTATACTCAGTGATGCCGTTGGAGTTGATGGACTCGCTTATCTTCCAAGCCTTCCGCTGTTATCGTTATTAGATGACCTTAAGCCATATTTATTGTAATCAGTTCTCTTTTGAGACTTTTGATGTAATAAGTGTGTGATTGCTACTCTGTTATAAATCAGTCAAGTACTGTGTGTGTCAGCATTACTGATCCAGGGATGACACTGATGCATAGAGATCAGACTGTTTGAGGTCTGGTCGCTACAAGATGGTATCAGAGCACACGCTGACTGTAGGACACGACCACTAAGCTAAAGCCCTAGATCACTACTCTTTCTTCTCATTTCTGACTCCTCGTCTTTTCTACTCTTTTAGGATGGCGGATGCAAGGAACAAGTTCACACAACCGGATGAAGATACACCCTTTGGATGTCACTTGAAGGAAGTCATTAGATACCTAAACATCGGAGTACCAAGCTTCACCTGGACCTACAACGCTACTTTACCCGAAGAGGAGCGCTGGATGATCCAAGTTCAAGTTCCAGGAAGGACATTTGCACCAGTCACGGAGCCCATAGAGTTTTCCTTTGATGCACCAACACGGAGTGCAGGAAAGAGCATGGCAGCCCACATCGCCATGGGACGTATTGGAGAAGTATACCGCAATGATCTCAAGAATACTATCTACCAGATTTGTGGGCGCCGAGATGAGCAATGGGAGATGATCAACACCAGGAGGGATAGATCAATCGCAGCATATATCCAAGAGTTAAACCAGCACATTCGACGTCAGGAGAACCAGATGTGCGCAAGCATGGAGGATCTGCAGAAGGCTATGACCAAGATCAAGGAGCTAGAGGAAGAACTCAAGGCTACACGTGAAGATTACATGGAAGAAATTGAAGTGCTAGTGGAGAAGAATGATCACTTAAACAGGAAGCTCGGAGTTTTCATGGGAGACCCCGCGCCAGGAGGAAATGATGACGATTCCACTTGCCCGAATAACTATATCATCATCGACGACACCGACTCGGATCCCGACGACAGTGATGATGACTATGTTGATGAAGCTGGAGCGGATATCATGGAGTCTTCATCGGAGCAGTTTTTCTAGTTGACCACCAAAATAGTAGTAGAAATTCCCCCATTGTATTTAGTTTAGTCCAAGCACTTTTGTAACGATAGTTAGACCGTTGTATGCCCTTGTTTGAATTGATTGGAGTGATATTGTTTGATTTGTCTCATGTGCATATGGGTAGTGTTTTCTCACTAGACCTCATTCTATTCTATTTTCTCACCCTCTCTAAACCCTCAGATGCCTCCGAGACGCGACACCAAATTTGTTTTCCCACCGGAGATCACCCAGTTGATACAGCAGCAGAATGCCTTGATTCAAACACTGGTACAGAACCAATGCAACAACAACAACAAAAACAACAACAACCCACCACCACCACCACCTGTTGATCATTTGACTCGCTTCTTGAGGCTAAATCGGTTGGTGTTTTCCAGTAGCACCGAGCCGATTGTTGCAGATGATTGGCTCCGCAAGGTTGGAAGGGAGCTAACCACTGCAGGATGCACTGATGCGGAAAGAGTGCGTTTTGCCGCACATCAGCTTGATGGACCCGCAACATCATGGTGGGAGAATTACGACCACACACCCTATTGACACGATCCACGCGGGATCAGTTTCAGCAAGCTTTCCATCTGCCCACGCTTTCAGCAGGAGCTATGGCTACAAAGAAGCGTGAGTTTATAACTTACGCCAAGGAGGACGTACTGTAAGCCAGTATGTGGAGGACTTTAGTAAGTTAGCACGTTATGCCCCAGATGACGTTGCTACAGATGCAGCCAAGTAGGAGAAGTTTCTGGAAGGACTGAATGATGAGCTGAGCATGCAGTTTATGGTAGCCACTTTCAATAACTACCAGGAGTTGGTAGATCGTGCTCTTATGATTGAAGGGAAGCAGCAACAGATTGATAACCGCAAGGGAAGTATGGACAGGGAAAGTACAATTCTGGAGCTCAGCAGAAGCTACGCTTTACCCCAAAACCAGGAGGACAATTTCAGCATACCCATGGAGGAGGTACCTCGCATAATCATAATGGTTCCAAGAATGGAAACAGGAATGGAGGAAGCAACGGACAAAACCGCACCAACCCGTCAACCCCAGCCAAGATAGACCTGAGCCAAGTCACTTGCTTTAAGTGTCAGAAAACTGGACATTATGCCAATGAATGTCCCGAAGCCCAAAATGGAAATGGCAATGGAAGCTCAGGGAAGAAGCCGAACCCTTTCAACAGGGGACAAGTGAACCACATTAACGTGGAGGAGGTTGAAGCTCAGCCAGATGCAGTAATAGGTAAGTTTTTGGTTAAAACATTTACTGCAATTATTGTTTTTGATACTGGTGCATCGCATTCATACATATCACGGGGATTTGTGGATAATTACAAACTGCCCACCAAGGTTCTTAGAACACCTATGCTAGAAAGCTCACCAGGAGCGGAGTATATGGCCAGTCGTGGTTGTTTTCAAGTACCTTTGAGCATAGGTAGGCATGTTTTCCCCATGGATCTAATAATTATGGAATCGCAAGGTTTGGATGTGATTCTAGGTATGGATTGGCTATCGATGTATGGAAGGAACATCGATTGCGCTAGTAAGTCAATTTTGCTTACAACGCCCGAAGGGAGAAGAATCAAGTATGTATCACGGCATGAGCCGAGGAGGACACAAGTAAACTCCTTATCAGGAGTTGTGCAGGAGGAAGTACCAGTGGTGAAGAATTACCCGGACGTGTTTCCAGAAGAATTGCCAGGCATGCCACCGGATAGAGACATTGAGTTTTTGATTGAGCGGTTGCCAGGCACAGGGCCAATATCCAAGAGACCTTACCGGATGCCCGCACAAGATTTGGAAGAAATTAAGAGGCAGATTAAGGAGTTACTGGATAAAGGTTTTATACGCCCAAGTTCTTCGCCTTGGGGATCGCCAGTACTTCTAGTGGAGAAGAAGGATGGATCATTGAGAATGGTTGTTGATTATCGTGGATTGAATGAAGTGACCATTAAGAACAAGTACCCGTTGCCGATGATCAACGACTTGTTTGACCAATTGCATGGAGCTAAGGTATTTTCCAAGATCTTTTTGCGATCAGGATACCATCAGTTGAAGATTCGGGAGCAGGATATACCTAAGAAGGCTTTTACCACTGTGCAGGCTGTATCGATTATACCGTTATGTCATTTGGTCGACTAACGCACTTTTGCCTATTTCATGAACATGATGAACAAGGTGTTTATGGAGTTTTGGATAAGTTCGTCATAGTGTTCATTGATGATATTTTGGTTTATTCGAAGAATGAGGAAGAGCATAAGGAGCATTTGCGTTTCGTACTTGAGAAGCTCAGAGAACATCAGTTATATGCCAAGTTCAGCAAATGTGAGTTTTGGTTGAAGGAAGTTGGATTTCGCGGACATGTTATATCCGGAGAAGGTATAGCAGTGGATCCCACTAAAGTTGTCACTATGACAAACTGGGAAGCACCAATGACAGTTGGATAGATCCGGAGTTTTGTTGGACTGGCAGGATACTACCGGAGATTCATTGAGAATTTCTCGAAGATTGCGAAGCCTATGACGGAGTTGTTAAAGAAGGACACTAATTTCAATTGGACTGAGGAATGTGAGGCAAGTTTCCAAGAATTGAAGAAACGTTTTGTTACCTCACCAGTGTTGATTCTACCAGATCAAAGCAAGGATTACTAGGTGTATTGCGACGCTTCACGTCGAGGACTTGGAGCTGTGCTTATGCAGGAGGGAAGAGTTGTTTCGTATGCTTCACGACAGCTTAAGCCTCATGAGTTGAATTATGCTACTCATGATTTGGAGTTAGCAGCCGTAGTGCACGCACTGAAGACTTGGAGACATTTTCTTATTGGAAACCATTGCAAGGTGTACATGGATCACAAGAGTTTGAAGTACATCTTCACGCAGAAGGAGTTAAATCTCAGGCAAAAGGAGATGGTTGGAGCTCATCAAGGATTATGATATGAGATTGCATTATCACCCCAGAAAGGCTAACGTAGTAGCAGATGTGTTGAGCCGCAAGAGCCATGTCAACTCACTAATGACCGGAGGTTTACCAAAAGAGTTAGCCGAGGAATTTTTAGAGCTATGTTTGGAGATAGTTCCGAGAGGCTATGTAGCAGCATTGGAGATACAATCTACTTTGATGGATAAGATTAGAGAAGCTCAGAAGACGGATAAGGAGATTGCCGATATTAAGGAGAAAATGAGCAACGGAAAAGCTAAGGGATTCCGTGAGGATGAGCACGATACCCTATGGTTTGAAGACCGCGTTTATGTGCCTAATGATCCGGTGATCAGGAAGTTGATTCTGCAAGAGGCCCATGATTTGTCGTATTCGATTCACCCAGGAAATACCAAGATGTATTTGGATTTGAAGGATACTTTCTGGTGGACTGGAATGAAGAAGGATATTGCAGAGTATGTAGCAGTTTGTGATGTATGTCAGAGAGTGAAGGCAGAACATCAGAAACCAGCTGGATTGTTACAGCCGTTGCCGATACCCGAATGGAAGTGGGAAATTAGGCATGGATTTTATCACGGGATTGCCCAGGACTCGTTCAGGCTATGACTCGATTTGGGTTGTAGTCGATTGACGAAGGTAGCTCATTTCATTCCAGTGAAGACTACCTACAGCAGTGCTAAGTTGGCAAAGATATACATGACCAGGATCGTATGTCTGCATGGAGTTCCGAGGAGTATCATATCAGATAGAGGAACCCAATTCACCTCAAAGTTTTGGAATCAGTTCCACGAAACTTTGGGAACCAGACTTGAGTTTAGTACAACTTTTCATCCACAGACATATGGACAGACCGAGAGAGTCAATCAGATTTTGGAGGATATGTTGAGAGCATGTGCGTTGGATTATGGATCAAGTTGGGGTGACAACTTTCCGTATGCGTAGTTTTCTTATAACAACAACTATCAAACCAGTTTGAAGATGGCCCCCTTTCGAAGCCTTGTACGGAAGGAGATGCAGGACCCCGTTGTTGTGGGATGAAGTTGGAGACCGCCAGTTGTTTGGACCAGATTTGATTAAGGAGTCTGAACGGAAGGTGAAGTTGATTCGCGATAGGCTCAAGGTAGCCCAGTCTAGGCAGAAGAGCTATGCGGATTCAAAACACAAGGAGACAGTATATGAAGTCGGGGACAGAGTTTATCTTCATGTATCCCCGCTTCGAGGAGTTAAGCGTTTTGGTGTTAAAGGAAAGTTAGCGCCACGTTTTGTGGGACCATACAAAGTTTTGGAACGCATGGGAGAAGTTGCTTACAAGTTGGAATTGCCCAAGGGATTGTCAGGAGTTCACGACGTGTTCCACGTTTCTCAATTGAAGAAGTGCCACGCAGAAATGGCTGATATACCGCTAAGAGATACCGTGCCACTGGAAGCGATTCAGTTGGGTAACGATTTGACCTATGAGGAGAAACTAGTCAAAATTCTCGAGTATGCCAGCCGAGTCACCCGCAGCAAGGTTATCAAGTTTTGCAAAGTTCAGTGGAGCCACCACACCGAGGATGAAGCCACCTAGGAGCGAGAGGAAGATCTGCTTAAGGCCCACCCTCATCTATTTTCTAGCCAACCCGAATCTTGAGGACGAGATTCATCTTAAGGGGGTAGGTTTGTAACATGCCAAATTTTCAATTGGAATGTTATACATAGATCATCACTTGCATAGCATATTTTATTGCATTTTGGCTCGATCCTAGAAATTTCACGCAACTCAAGGACCCACGGAGAGAGTTGGCGATTTCGTTATTTTCATATTTGAGTTTTCTCAAATTTTGAAAATAGGATCATTTGATTTTATTTATTTTATCTTCAATTATTTCCACTGTCAAAATATGAGAGAGGGAATAAAATGACTTTCCCAAAATAAAGGAATAATGAAGATTTAATTAAAAAAATCAAATAAGTTTTTATTTGGAGTTTTTCACTATTTTATTTGAATTTAGGAAAAATTGCACGTTTTCAAAAACTGCATTTTAGGGCCAAGAAAATGTTCATCTCGTCCTAAATATTTTATTTAGGCGGTGAAAATTTGTTTTGGCATTTTTAGATTTTTATTTATTTTTCTAGAATTTTTTTAGTCTCGGCGGAATTATTTAAAAAAAACGCGCGCGCGCCCGCACCCGACTGGGCCGAAGCCCAGCCAGGCCGGCCCCAGCCGCCACCGCCTCCCATGAGGAGACCGTCGCCGCCGCCGCCGAGTCTGGCCGAGCACGCCTCCCGAGCCGCCCGGCGCCTCCTTCCCAAGCCGAGTCGCCCTCCTTAAATAGCCCCGCCCGGCCGCCGCCTCTCCTCACCCCGCCTACCCGCCACCCCGCCACCCGCCGCCAAGCCGCCCGCCGCCTCATTGCCGCCCGCCGCCGCTTGGTCGCCGCGAACCGCCGCCAAAACCGCCCGCCCGCCGCCAGTCGCCACCACCCGCTGCCACCGCCCGGACCCCGCCGGAGTTTCGCCGGAGCCCGAGCCGAAATAGCCGCCGCCGGTTTTTTTGAGAAAAACCGTATCGGCTTTTTGTAAAAAAAACCCTAGTTTTCGTTTTTTTTAAATAGATCAGTTTTTCTCCGGTTTATTTATTTAGCGAGCGTTCGCTCGTTCGTTCGTTTTAATGAACGCGTTCATTGTTTAGGTTCGGATAACGAACGTTCGTACGTTAAGCTGTTCGTCGTTTTTCTTTTTCTCGGATTTATTCCGTGATTTTTCTGAGCGCGATTTCTGATCCGATTTTCGATCTAGTATAACTTTTGGCTCGTTTATCGGAATCAGGCTGTTCAAGCGTCTAGAGTTTCGTCTCGAAACCCTCTTTCCGAATAATCTACTCAAACAAGTCTTTACCTCTGTAAAATTTGACTTAGGTTCAGATTATTAAGACGAAGCCTGTTTCTTTCGCCGTTTGATTTTTGTTGCTTCGTTCGAGTTGTTTCTTTTTGCAAACCCGAGTTCTTAAGTTGAACTTTCTAGTTAGATCTTTTATTTGAGTTTTAACTATGCATTAGATGAGTACTTATTGTGTGTTTGTTTGTTTGCGATAGAGTACCCGGAGTGCGCCGCTTGTTACTTTGAATCTCTAGGTTTCGCGGATCATCAGCAAGGCAAGTAACACTTTGATCATATCTCTTTTCATTCCCAGTTTTTATGCATTAGATCAATCCTCAAACATTGCATGATTAGGATCTAATTAAATTGTGGGTTTTGGGAAGTAGATGAGGTAGTACCTATTGCTTGTTTTATTATCAAACCCTAGGGAGTTACTTCTATGTTTTCTTATATTGCCATGCTATGCTAGTAGACGTGGATTGGGTGAGTGTATCCATGATAGATGTGAGTTTGTTAATTAATGGTTTAATTAAGGTGGCAACTTAAACACACATATGGGTGGATTGAGGTACCTGGGTATTCCAGGATTGCCTGTTTTTCTTTTGGACCGCCACCCAGTCTCAAAGGGATCACGAGATTATTCATGCTAGAAACTTCCGTGTGCAGCCACAAGCTACTATGGGCTCTAGCATAGTTGACTAAGTTGTGCGAACTCTTACAGTGGTAGACTAGCAGATGTAGAGGGATGTAGGTGTAACTGTCTACCCGTTCGTAAGGTGCTAGCGCTTCTGAAAGACTATGTCTCGGTCATCCGTTTCTCAAACACCATGTAGTGCGAGAATCTCAACGGAGGAGATCGAGTCTTGTGGGGAAAAGTGCACAACCTCTGCAGAGTGTAACAAACTAATCATGGTTAGCCGTGTCCCCAGTTATGGACATTTTGAGTATCTAGTATTTGGATTATCATGTGAATCTCATCATGTTACTTTAATTAATATTGTGGGGTTTTAATGATGATGCTTAATTGGGATTGAGAATGTTGTCAACCATTCTCAATGTTTAACAACCACCATGATAGTTAAACTAAATTTATTCCTTTGTAGTAGGGAAAAATTGGCTTTACGCAAAACTGTAACCATAGAGCTTTCCACCAGCCTTAAATGCATGTAGTATAGTATTACTCTTTCATAATGCTCTCTATGTGTTACATTGCCAGCATATTCCATCTGCTGACCCGTTTTCGGGCTGCAACGTTCATGTTGCAGACTTTTAAGACGACGAGTAAGGTGCCTTTAGGTCGTGGTTCTATACTCAGTGATGTCGTTGGAGTTGATGGACTCGCTTATCTTCCAAGCCTTCCGATGTTATCGTTATTAGATGGCCTTAAGCCATATTTACTGTAATCAGTTCTCTTTTGAGACTTTTGATGTAATAAGTGTGTGATTGCTACTCTGTTATAAATTAAGTCAAATCGTGCGTTTCAGCATTCTTGATATAGGGATGACATCGATGCCTGAGAGATCGGTATTTGAGGTCCGATCGCTACATTAAGGCTGGAGTAACTTTTATTCGATGCTTCTTGTTTCCAAAGCGAGCACGGATCTGGGTGCCCATCGGGGGCGAGTGCAGGTGAAGGTCGGTGTTTCGTTCGAGCAAGATCGCGTCGGGGTGGGCGCCGCGTCAGCTTCTCCTCCTGAGGTGCCCTTCTGATGCGGTTGGCGACCAGTAATATTACCCTACTGTATTTTTTATTTCTAGCAGAATAAGACCATTGGTTGTTCGCTTCCGTGGTTGCCCGTTTCATGCTTCAGACTTGTATCTTGCAGGGTGTGGAGGAAGGCAGAGTTAATTTTCTCAAGATTCTGAAGAGTGCCAACTCTGTTTTTCTCCATGCAGTGCTGGGGAGCACCATTCTTGCCCTGCTGTGCCCATCTTCGTTTACATGGTTCACAACCAGGTTGGTCTTGCAATGTTTTCGTTGCTTGCTTTGATTCAGCTCCTAAATCTAACTAAGTCAGATGAGTCTTCAGGTAAAACTAGTCAAGAAACAGCTGCATTCCACAAGTACAACTGAAATACTCCACGAACAAGCAAACCCCACATTCAGTAGCTCAAAACACACGTTGGTAGCATGCTTGGTGCAATAGAATTAGCGTTATGCTAGTGCATGTCGTTTTTGCATTTTTATATTAGTGTGACTGTGTGCTAATAACCTGGCAGATAGTATGTACCGGCATTGGGGTTCTTGATGTTTGCTGTAGGTGTCAATTCAAGTGTTGAGGACTTCATTGAAGCAATTCAAATATTAAGTACTTCATTTGAAGCAGTAATGCAGTAGCCTACTTTTTAAACTGATGATTTGTATGTGTTAAGTTTTCAACCCCGGCAACCCCACTATGGTCACTTGCTTCCTAATCCAACACATCAAATCTTTGAAAGGCTCTTATGTTTTCTGCATTACAAAAGATTGCAAGGCTGACTTCACAAATACTTCCCTTGACTGACATGTGATGTGGTTTCCTGCCATGGATGAGCAGCTACAGCCGGATGGATGTAGGACGCCCAGCCATGGACGAGCAGCAGCGGAGGGATGGATGTGGTTTCCCTTGCTGCAGGACATCGGTGTTGGAGAACCAAGTGGCCTTGCACGAGCTCGACCCTGGCGCTCTTCCTAAGGTCCATCTTCCAGTTCCTCTTCCCCTGTTCCCCTCCCGATGTCTTTTTTTGGACAGATTGCTCATTTATTTTTTGTGAATCATATTTTTTGGACTGTTACTGTTGTCGAATGCACATATTATTATGTTACTGGGTATGTGAAATATTATTAACTAGCGTCAATTTATGTTGCTGATAATGCATATTGATCCATATGTTCTTGTTTCTGTACACATGGTCAGCTTACACCTAACTGACTGACGATTTATTTGCTTGGAGGGAAGAGTTCATTTTTGCTACCGTACTAGCCTTTGGAACATTTTTGCCACGCCATGTAGTATACTGACAACCGCCTTTCCTCTAGCGCTGCTATACAATGCTAGTTAGGATGAGTACACCTACATTTTTATCTATCTGAAAAATGATGCAAAGATTTACTAGTACTTGCCTTGGTGATATGACACGTCCATGGTGCGATTTAATTAGATTCAGACATTGATAGGCCAGGGCGTGTGCTTGTATTAGCATGGAACAATTACTACTCCTACTAATTAATGAAGGAAGCACACTTGTTCACATAAATGAAGATATGTCTGTGTTAGTATTAGTGTTCTTGATCTTACCTGATAGACTTGTTTTTACTAATATAAACAAATAAAATCATATTGTTTGCATAGAATCGAATCACTCTCACTTTCTATTGAGTTCTAAGTACGTAGTGTCTTTAGTTCTTTGCTTATATTATAGTCAGAATTATACCGTGTGACTGAATCATGTGTTATTGAGTTAGCTGAGCAGTATCTTTAGTTTTATAATGATTTCTCAACTCTCAATTCTGAATAAATAAGTAGCTGACCCTATTGGTTCTTTCTTTCTTCAGGGCTATGAGTTGATGGCCACGCTGCTGTTTTGCCCTGCTTGATAATTCTTTTCTTTATGCAGTACGCTTTCTGCATAGTTTCCAGTTGCTTATAAAACGATAAAACAGTGGTGATGTGAGGTCCGACAATGGTTTGTAATTTTGGTTACATCCCCAACCTCTCCAGCTAGCTTCTTCTTCACATCATATCATATTTGCACCTGCTGCTACATCATGGATTGGATGGTCACCTACTAGCTAAGTAGATTAGCTTGTATTGCCATCGAATTAGTCAATACTATTTCACTTTGCTTGTTTCTTGTACTAGGTCTGTCAGTTACAACATAAACAAACAAATTGCTTAGCTCTCAACTATGAATACATAGCTAGCTAAAGTTGTTCTTTCTTTCTCTCTTCAGAGCTATGACTTATATGGGTCAAGCTGCTGTTTTTCCATGCTCGATGATACTATTGCTGCCTGTATACTGATACATGTAGTGATATTTACCTGAACTGAAGTTGTCAATGTACCATTATTTTTCTGCTCACAAGCATATGCACCTGCACGTCTAGTCTTTTGTAATTTTTTCAGTCCGTGGTGGATCTCTCCAACTCTTGCATGCTCTGGTTGATCTTGGCTGGAACATTTGGCCATTTTCTATTATAGTTTGTAACTTGTAAATTATCTTCTTGTTCGCACTAGTCTAATTTCCCTATGCATTACACAACTTAATCATCAACATGAATTGTTTGTGGAAATGCTTGTGTCATTGTCCAACTGTCTTATAAGTGTATTACTGTGGATGAGGTGTGTTGTATGTTATCAATTGGCATCTAAATTAGTTCATCTTCCCACTTCCCTACCTGCTATAATGTGCTTGCAAGCTCAAAATTTGTGCTTATATTACTACCTGCTATAATGTGCCTGCGTGCTTAAATTTTGTGCTTCTATTGCTATGGGCCGGTCTATTGCGGTAAAATAATGATGTTAGATGTCTGTTGGTTGCTGTATATGGGGAAGACGAATTGAATCCTACAGTGTACTTGTCAAATACATTGGTGTTTTTCGATCCTGTTCTAATTAATGTGTATAGTTCAAGCCCTTGTTTCTATCTAAATATGTGCACTGAAGTTCAGTTGCCTTCTGAAAAATTATTGGTGCATTTTTTGTTTCTCAAATACAAAATAGCTTGCTCATTACAGCTATGGCATCCCTACTGTTAGCTTTCATATTGTTTCTCTTTTTTTCTTGTATGAGAGTTTCATTTTAACTATCTGGAGAACAAAAAGCATGGTACTAGCTCAATTTGTATTTTCATTCTAAATAACTATCCTTTTCTTGAATGGTCTGTTCATAATATATTTGCCCCAGTTTTTTTATCCTTCTCTACTGATTCATGTAACAGGGAAACCGAGGAAGGCATGTTGTCTGTTTTCTAGAAGGCCGTTTTGTTTGTTCCCAGCCATAACTATGGTTGTCCAGCTAGTTCGGCATGTTGTTCATCTGAGTATGGTAGTCCAACGAGTTTGGCTTGTTTTGAGTTTGGCATGTTCATGACGGGAGCAGGTGCCAGTTTGTGATTGCTTGTAAGGATCTTGTAAAGCTTGTAAAGTACTGTATTGCACATGTAACTCATTACTGTGATTGCCACTATATTACACTTGTAAGGATCTGGTTGCTCTCATCTGAAGTATCATGTGTGTTTTCTGTGTCTGCCAATTTAAATACTAGTTGAAATATGAAGACTATGAGCCTGATAAATGGGACCCACTTACCAAAACATGACAAATGGGACCTAGTTACTAGAACCTGACAACAGGGACCCACCTGACCCATTTTATAAAAAACAAAAAATGAAACTGCTGAGACAAAAAGGCCACGGCCCAAAATTAAAAAGGCTGCAATGTTGGGCTTGGCCCATGAAGCCGATAAAAAATTGATAGAAAAAATACATTAAAAAGGCCGAATTGTTGGGCTAGGCCCATGTAGAAAACCGAATTGGACCGGGCTGAATCTTGTGCCACATCACCTTGCCACGCTGGATGCCTACGTGGCACGGGAAGTTGCTAGTGACCATAACGCCACAGTAGACATATTTTGGTCATAAACGTCTACGACCTTCTCACAGAGAAGGTCGTTAATTTCAGTTTACGACCGCTAGCTTTTGACCTTCTGTTTTTTGTCACAAAAAGGTCGCAAATGAAAAACAATGACCTTTCGGTGACCAATAGTCAAGGTCACAAGTTGACATATTTCTTGTAGTGACGTCGTAGTAAACGGGTTCGAGTCGACGCCTTAAATAAGTGTGGGCCACTTGGTTTTACAGGAACGAGGCAGCATTTTGGGTTCAGGGACCAGTGGAGATATAGTACGTATAAAAAATTGTGGGCGTAGGTTCGACCGAAAGGCAATGATGCATGGGCCCTGCATTTTGATATACCCGGGGCCGCGTGAAATTTGCTACTCTACTCAAAACTAGTAAGGTACACATGTATTGAGCATGAGATTTGAAACCAAATTATGAATAAATACACACTCTAGCATGTAAAGCTTTGAGTCATATATGCATGATGTAGATGTTCGTTTAGTTCTTATAGTTCATCTCATTCAAAATCAATTAGTTTTATAAAAATGTTATGATTCATGGGGTTGTGCATTGTAAATCATACAGTAAAAAACAAATAATGGCAATTCATTTAAAAAAATAATCAATTATGGTACAGAAGATTCTAGAACAAAGGATAAGTGATTGTGTTTTGAGGTTTGTGCATTATGCTTAAGTTCAACCATGGAGTCTTCTAAATTGTACATGTGGCAGATATGGTGGAATGTTGATGATATCCAACAGCTAGTAGTGCTCGGATTTGCCTATCTACGCCTTTGTCGGGTTAGCTTCATCCAGCGACCATCTTTCAAAGTTATTGGCACACTATATAGTTCTTATGCCATAGTTGCATGTTTTGGAAAAAAGCTACTAGTGGGCTGTACTATCTATTTAGGAATAGAAGATGTATACATGGAAGTTGTAGTAAAAGAGATGACATGGAGCATTTCAATTCCTATGAGTAGGGATTGGAAAAGAGATTTCATTTGGTTCACATAATAGGAACTTTTCTATTGAATCTAGAGATGCCATGTAACTCAATTCCTATGAGGAGGGATTAGAAAAGAGATGTAATTTGGTTCATATCATAGGAACTTTTCTATTGAATATACGCTAATGTTTATTTTCCTTTGAAATTGAGGGAGTATAGGAATCCATTCATATGAACCAAGTGGCTCTGAAGCTATATAAATGATATCATGTTTATTTCCTTTGAAATGTGGAGTATATGAATCTATTCCTATGAACCAATTGGCTCTAAAGGAAAAAATCCTATAAAATCATATCATATAGAGTTCCTATGATATTCCTCGACAGTAAAGGATGCTTGAAATTTCTGCGGGTGATACGGTGGTCTTTCTTTGTAGACTCCTCACCCATCCTTATAGTTACCTCTCGAAGATGATTGAAATGATATATACATGGTATTCTACATGTGCAATTTGGTACATGAAAACTCGGTAAAAGTTTGCGAGGTTCAAATTTTCAATAAAGCTATATGCACTGCATTTCGGAACGCAGGGAGCACACGGCAGTTGCTAACACTCACGTGGAAGAGTTGTGTGTAGGAGGAGTGGCTGTTACATTAAATGACATGGCAAAATGACCTCGTCGGATGCCGATCTAACGGTTCTTCTGGCGTTAAATCGTCAGAAAACGCTTGTGGCGTAACGTTTGCGGATAATGATTTACGGACACATGCATTGCATTGATATGTGCCCCTCTCTCTCACGCACACGCACCCTCATGAGTCACGACTCTCCCAAGTCCTCTCGCAGACTCTCGCACGTCCGCACCCAGTCTATCTCAGTAGACGTCACGCACATATGTGCTCTTCACACCCTACCCTTAGAACTTCTAAAAAACAAAAGACGGTGCGCACATTTTATTTTAGCTCACACGTCACACACTTATACTATTACTCTTGCGGCGACCGTTCTTTCGTAATAGTATATTGTACACTCACGAAGAGAAGCGTTGCACGCACGCACTAGTTCTCTCACACCCACTCGCGGGTACACGTAGGAGCGTATTTTTTTGAAGCTGGTACAACAAAATCACTCCACTATATATAAAAGTAGGAGCCTTAGCGCTTGCTTTACTAGGGTTCCTCTCATTCACTCTCTCATGCTCTCCAGATCTAAGCAACACATAGGTGGCCACACTCTCTCTCAGCTCACGGCTGGTCACAAATCTGGCCGGACAACCTCGACCGGGGCAGGGGTGTAGGTGCATCGTTCATGCTGTCGTCGGCGGCGAGGGAGGAGACCAACGGCTGCCCGCGCATCCCGATCAGCGGTGTGCCGTTCTCTCTGAGAGAGCGCTGGCTCGGGATGACCTCCGACCCCTTCTTCCTCCTTGCGGTATTGTGGCCAAGATGCGGCCTCCCAACGCCGTCTTTGCCACATGCCGACGACCCTCACGTATATATTCCTTCGAAACCTGCCTTCCTCTCTTGCCCAGCTCCTTCGTGTGGATCCTTTTCTACTTCCGTCCGCTGTTCCAAAGCCACCTAGACTTCTACTATTATTAGAAGTAAAGCTAGTTCATACTGTCAACTCAAAGCGTAGGTTCAAACAGGGAAGAAAGTGGGAAAGCTGTAGCATGAATCTAGGACTTGGTTCTAAGAGGAAAAGGGGGGAAAGTAGCAATATCTGTCACTTTTTAAATAACCGTATTTCGTATTTGCGCAAACAGGGATGTCTGTCTCCATGTCGTTTCGGGATATACATCTCGTATCGTTTCTATCCGCGCAATCAAAAGCACACACCTCAGTTTCAGTACAATGCGCATAAAATGAGATGGCTATCCCTCGTTGCCGTCGTCTAACCTCCGTCTTCAAGGTATCCCAACATTGGTAGTAACTAAGGTAGAATGACCAACACAATCTAAAAGAAGCTGATTAAATACGTTTTACTTCCTAATTGCGGTGCAGGACGAGCTAAAACAAGCGCATCCTAGTCCATAATGCACTTTCTACCAGTTCATCCATGGACCGAGGACTAGTGCACGGCTGCACGGCGGTTTTTGGACAGGTCTTGGCGGACAAGAGGCATTACAGTGCCTTATTTACGCAAATAGTGGTGCTTAAATTTAGTGGAATGCACAAGCATTTCAGGTGGTGAATACACTTTGCATGGTTCGATTCAGCATTCATTTGAGACCACAATTATAATTGGTTATACGGAATGAGAGAACCTAACCACGGATGGTGGCAACAAGAAAAACCAGAGTGAACTCCAGGAAATTTAAACTCTTGGGAGAATCTTTTGCTCGAGAGAAGCCTTGCTTGTTTTTCCTGATTTGTAAACCTTCTCACAACTTTGTCTTTTGATGTGAACTAGTATATGTTTGTTATGTTCTATGAATCATTGAGATGTATAAAATTGCTTAACTTATGCTTTTCAAGTTTTTATGAAGAAGAGTTTAATGTGAGTGTTCCACATGGTATTTGGTGGCGATGTGAACATTTGGAATTTATTACATTGTGGCCTCAATTAACTGAATGAACCCTTTGTAACAAGATACATAGTTGCTTATATGTCGAATGACAGATTGTTGATTGTTAGCTGGTCGATAGCCTAGTGTTGAAGCGAGCTGAGCCAATGTGCCGTCTTTTGCACAACTGCTTACAAGTGCGGTAGCACCAACAGTGTTTACAAGTACTTATGTATACGTCGGCGCATGGTTCTCGAACGAGTGCTCTATTTCATCAAAACACACACTGCTTGTATGATAAACCATGACAAATTATGTCTTACCATGCCATATTCATGAAAAAACTAGTGAGGATGCATCTGTTTCAGCAACAATTACGATGGTTCTCACATGATTCACAGGCACACAAAAGTAGCAGCAGTTCCCATAGATGGATTCAAACAAAGTACTAGCCCCAGAGGGGTCGATAACAGGTAATGTTCAGATAATTAGACACAATCCAAACTACTATTAAACACTAGCTGGGGCAACTATTTCATGCCTCGATCTAATTTGGGCTGGACACAAGACGGACCTTGCCATGAACATCATCGAGGACGTCCCGCAATAGCTCAATCCTATGAACCTTCATGAAGGCAATGTTGTGGCCTTGCTACAGATAAACTTGTTTGTGGAGGCATGCCACGTCATCTTCCTGCGTAAGCTTGACAAGAACAGTATGCCTCACAAACGAAGGAGTAGCTTTGAACTTCTTGTGCTTCAGTACACCCTGGACAACACGCCTGACAACACTAAGGCTGGAATACAACTCTTCATTGGTATAACCGCAAATGGCTTCCAGGATCCAACAGCCTAAGAACTCTGTTTTCCTAGTGCGTATATTCCAGTCGTCTGCCTCATAGAGAGTGACATGTACAACCACACAATCCTTGTCTGCATCAGGGCTCTAATTGAAAGAGAAGCAAATTATGAATTACTTTTCAGTATGAGAAACACAAGTTATTTAAATCACTATGTATAGCATGGCATCGAAGTTAATACAATTTTGCATTATTAATCACCACATACTTCCTTTTCTATAAAAAATCACCACATACTTGGATGAAAAACCACAATCGAGATTGGCAAAGAAGGAAATCACCTTGGGCAGCTCGGTAGCGACACATCCTCGAAGGGGGAAAACTGCTCCTGCAGTACCACGGGGGCTGTAACCTCAAACGGGGCGTTGACCATCCCAGTAGTGACCGTGAGCGTATTTGGGGTCGGCTCGGTGGTTGCCTCCATCTTCTTGGAGCTCTCTGTCTTGTGGGGATCAGCCTCCCGCGTCTGCTCCAATATCGGTAGATCTTTGCCTGGTTCTCCTTGGTCCATCATGAAACTGACGAATACTAGGAGACCACTGAAAGGAAAACACAATCACAATGACAATGAAACAAAAAAGAGAGTGATGATCGGTTATTGCTTTGCAAAAGTTTTTTTTTCTCTGAACAAAATATACCAACATCACGGATCCACTTACCTTCCCTTCATTCGGCGAGAAGAACAGTGGCAGATGCAAGTGTTGCCTTTCTTGAAGACGGTGAGGGAGAAGGGGATTCAGCGAAGAGTGAAATGATGATTGCTTCGTCCGTCAAAATTAGACTGCGGAGAGGTGGGGTTTTGTGATCTGACGGCTCGTTCTTTGCGGCCTTCTGACCGGAGTGACTCTCACTTTGCATCTTGCCTTCTAATTTGGTGGATGGCATTTGGGGCCACGCTGCATGGCCCACATGTCGGTGAACAAAAGTATATGACATTCAGAGGGAGGCGTTTCAATGACCTAGGAGGAGCAGGAAGCGGTAGAGTGTCTCCTTTGTACTAGTAGTAATTGTTTTTACGGGTAGGCTGTAGAGTGTCTCCTTTGTACTAGTAGTAATTATTTCTCTGGGCCCAAGACAAAACAGCCCATCCACACTAGTAAATAGTAAAATCAATTCAAAAGCCCATATATTTACCCGAATGAGAGGCGCTACCCACACCCAAAGACAACGCCCAAAACAACACGGGTTCTCTTCTTCCTCCTCGCTCCCACCCACCTCATATCAGCTCGCTCCACTCGTACCCCAAATTCCTCACCTCACTCCTCTGAAAACCCCAGCTCCTTCTTCCTCACTCCTCTGAAAACCCCTAGCTCCCCTTCTTCTTCGCTACTTTTCTACAACTAGGCTCGTCATTCGTTACTCTGCTCAAATCCATGAGCGACCACAGCGCCCTCGAGGAAAATGGAGTCGGTGACCCTAGCGCCAAGAAGATGAGGCTCCCGCCAGCGGTGACGCCTGTTGTAGATCCCGCACCCGTCAGCGGGGTTGAGAAGCGGCAACCCCGCCCCCACCAGATCCCAGGAACCCGTAGAATCTCGGGTGGACCGCATCAGCGATCTCCCGGACGCCGTCCTTGGGGAGATCATCTCGCTTCTTGATACGTCTCCAATGTATCTATAATTTTTGATTGCTCCATGCTATATTATCTACTATTTTGGACCATATTGGGCTTTATTTTCCACTTTTATATTACTTTTGGGACTAACCTATTAACCGGAGGCCCAGCCCAGAATTGCTGTTTTTTTGCCTATTTCAGTGTTTCAAAGAAACGGAATATCAAACGGAGTCCAAACGGAATGAAACCTTCGGGAACGTGATTTTCTCAAAAAATATGATCGAGGAGACTTGGACCCTCCGTCAAGAAAGGAGGGATGCAGTCACAAGGGTGGGGGCACCCCCCCCCTAGGGCGCGCCCCCTGCCTCGTGGGCCCCCTTTGCTCCACCGACGTACTCCTTCCTCCTATATATACCTACGTACCCCCAAACAATCAGATACAGAGCCAAAAACCTAATTCCACCACCGCAACCTTCCGTACCCACGACATCCCATCTTGGGGCCTGTTCTGGAGCTCCGTCGGAAGGGGAATCCACCACGGAGGGCTTCTACATCATCACCATAGCCCCTCCGATGAAGTCTGAGTAGTTTACTTCAGACCTTCGGTACATAGTTAGTAGCTAGATGGCTTCTTCTCTCTTTTTGGATCTCAATACAATGTTCTGCCCCTCTCTCGTGGAGACCTATTCAATGTAATCTTCTTTTTGCGGTGTGTTTGTTGAGACCGATGAATTGTGGGTTTATGATCAAGTTTATCTATGAACAATATTTTAATCTTCACTGAATTCTTTTATGTATGATTAGTTATCTTTGGAAGTCTCTTCAAATTATCAGTTTGGTTTGGCCTACTAGATTGGGTTTTCTTGCAATGGGAGAAGTGCTTAGCTTTGGGTTCAATCTTGCGGTGTCCTTTCCAGTGTGATGAGGGCAGCAAGGCACGTATTGTATGGTTGCCATCGAGGATAATAAGATGGGATTTTTATCATATTGCATGAATTTATCCTCTACATCATGTAATCTTGCTTAAGGCGTTACTCTGTTTTCTTGAACTTAATACTCTAGATGCATCTTTGGATAGCGGTCGATGAGTGGAGTAATAGTAGTAGATGCAGGCGGGGAGTCGGTCTACTTGTCTCGGACATGATGCCTATATACATGATCATACCTAGATACTCTCATAACTATGCTCAATTATGTCAATTGCTCAAAAGTAATTTGTTCACCCATCGTAGAATACTTATGCTCTTGAGAGAAGCCACAAGTGAAATCTATGGCCCTCGGGTCTATCTTTATCATATCAATCTTCAATCACTTTATTATTGCTTTGCTTTTTTTACTGTGCCTTTTATTTTACCTTGCATCTTTATATCAAAAATACCAAAAATATTATCTATCATCTCTATCAGATCTCACTCTCGTAAGTGACCGTGAAGGGATTGACAACCCCTAATCGCGTTGGTTGCGTTGAGCTATTCGTTTTGTGTAGAGTACGAGGGACTCATGGCGTAGCCTCTTCTTGGATTGATACCTTGGTTCTCAAAAACTGAGGGAAATACTTAGTCTACTCTGCTGCATCACCCTTTCCTCTTCAAGGAAATCCAACGCAGTGCTCAAGAGGTAGCAGGAAGATTTCTGGCGCCGTTGTCGGGGAGTCTGCGCAAAACTCAACATACCAAGTACCCATCACAATGCCTTATCTCTCGCATTACATTATTTTCCATTTGCCTCTCATTTTCCTCTCCCCCACTTCACCTTGCCGTTTTATTCGCCCTCTCTTTTCCGTTTGCCTTCTTCTTGTTTGCTTTTTGTTTGCTCGCATGTTGGATTGCTTGTTTGTCACGATGGCTCAAGATAATACCAAATTGTGTGACTTTACCAATACCAACAATAATGATTTCCTTAGCACACCGATTGCTCCTCTTACCTGTCGGATTTAGGGTTCCGGCAGACCCTTGAGGTTCGAACACTGGGGTGCGCGCGGAGATCCAACCTTCCACTGTCTCGCACCTCGCCGAATCGCTGGGACCTAAACTACTAAACAGAACAGCACAAGAGACACAAGATTTGTACTGTTTCAGGCCACCATTGTGGTGTAATACCCTACTCCAGTGTGTGGTGTGGTGGATTGCCTCTTGGGCTGATGAGGAACAATACAAGGAAGAACAGCCTCGCGAGGGTCTGTTCTTGGCGGGTGCGATGAACTGCTAGGTGGTGCTCAGTCGCTCTAGCTACTGGTTTCTTGATGAGGATTCCGGATCTCTCCCTAGCTCTCTCTCTTTTAGATGCCTCATGCCAGATCCCCCCAGCTCTGAGTGTGGCTAGTCCTATTTATAGGCGAAGGGCCCTGGGCCTCTTCCCAAATATCGAGCGGGAAGGGCGCCAACAATTGGCCATTTTGAAGGCGAACAGCGGGTACACTTATCACGACTAAAGTTGGTCCTCGCTTGCCAAAGGCTCTGGTGATGATGTTGCTTGGGCTCCATGAGGACTCCCTTCCTGCTGTTGGGCTGGTCTTGGTCTTGTTGCCCCGAAACGGATGCCTTTGCTTGATGCTCTCGCCTGCGCTTGCTCCCTTTGCACCAAAGAGGAAAGGAGGACACTGCGCGGGCTGGCGCCCGGCCTGGCGCCCTTGGTCGTCATGGCTTGCGTCATGGGCACCTCGCGAGGTACCCTGCCTTGAACTCTCCGCCTCCTCATGAGCCAGCCTGACGAGGCCGTGCATGAGGAAGCTCCTTGTCGTCCACCCCGCGAGGCTTGGATCCTCGCGACGGTCTTGAGCTTGCGTTGATGAAGATGGGCCGTGCTGGGCCTCCTTCGAGCCACGCCGCAGGCCACAGGCGAGCAAGTGCAGGGACCCCGTTCCCGGAACGCAAGAGTAGCCCCAGGCCCACGGCGCCCGAACAGCGGCGAGAGGCGAAAGGGCAAGTGCAAAGCGTCGCGGGCCCTAACAGCCTGCGGCCTTGTGCACCGCGTGGCGGTTGATTGGACACGTGTGCACTGCTTCCCCACGATGCCTCGGTAACTACCCGGATTCGACTAGTCCCTGCATGCAGAGTCGGCTATGATTACCGGTGATCGTGGAGGCCGACGGTTGGCCTTCGCCGGCTATAAGCACGGAACGGCGCGCGCCCTTCCAGTCTATCCTTTTGCTTATCCTCCTCCTCGTTTCGACTGGTTGCCATGGCTCCGATCCGCCGGTTCTCCACGGAAGAGAAGGGAAAGGCTCCTCAAGAGGATCCTGACCTGCTCCCCCCAAGGAAGCGGCTTGCCCTCACGGTGTCGAGGCGGGCGCTCGCCAGGAGGCACCCATGCCCTGGTGCGAGCGGCCGCCACCAGGGTTCCCTCTTCCCTTGTATGCGCAAATTGGTGGCTCTGAAGGTGGCGACGCCGGGCGCCACGAGCGGCACCGCCGATGATGCCGGCGGGTCACAAAGGTGTGAGTCTTCCCCCCTGGAGTCCACACCGATGGCTCCTGCCGGGAGTTCGTGCTTCACGTCGCCACGCCTCCTAAATCTTGGATTCGTCTTCCTTCTTTCTTCGCCTCCGTCGTCCGTGAAGGAACCCACAGGACTCTGGGCTGCAACCGCCGGCTGCGGCACCCTCATGACAAGGCAGAGGTCGTGATAGTTGCCCAGGCGAGGTCTTCATGACTCGAGGCTGGGGCGAGGTCGCCGGCCTGCGGGGACGAGGCGCCCTCACGATCCACAGGTGCGATGGTGCTTCGGTTGTGTCCTTCAAGGTCTTCGACGCGGAGGGTCGTCGGCTGGAGTGTTGCCCCGGGAGAGGTGGTCGAGGTCCTGCTGCAGTGAGAGAGAGGCCGACCAACCACTCCCTTGGCAGCTCCTCAGGCGACGAAGGCGCCGGAGGATCCAGCGACTCCGCCGAGCTCTTCGCAACGCCGGAGACGAGCGACGATAGCTATGAGCCCCCGAGCCAGCGCCGCTCCCAGAGCAGGGCGGGCTCGTCGGGCCGTCGCCGCCCCTGATCTGGATGGGGTTGGCGCCCGGTGCGGACAGACCCTTTGTTGATGGCGGCGTCTGCGCGGTGGTCCACAGGTAGGACTCCTTAGGATTCGCATCTTTTGTTCTGCGAGGAGCCAAGAATGTACCCAGCGAGAACTTGTAAGATGCTTGTAGCCGTTTGTCAATTTGATCCTTATTGTGAAGCAGCGAGATGCTTATTCTGTCTTAAGCAGTTTCTTCCTTTCCGACCTCGTGAGGGCTTGATGCTCTGTCTTAAGCGGTCCAGTCCCAAGGTGGCTTCAGCCGTCGCTAGTATGCCAGGTCGCGATGCCGTGGTCAAGGCCAGGAGGTGAGCGGCCCGAGGTCCGGTAAGAGCCCCTGAGTCGCGATGCTCAGGGGGTCCCCCTTGGCGCTCAAGCAACCATCGTTCGGTGAGAAAGGAGAGCGACGTTGCTAACACGGGGTTGCATTGAGTGTGGGGATGGTGTTGCGATAACTAGTGTGTCCGGAAGGTGACTTATCTCGAGGGTCAGGACAATGCTTCCTGGTGCGGCGCTAGGTCCGTGCCTTGGCCGGCGAGAGATTGCGTGGCGAGGTCGCTTCGTGCTCCTTGGAGGGACCCTGCAGGTTCACCACAAAAGGAACAAGAGCTCGTCGTGGCGATCGTTAGTTCTGCCGTTAGTTGCTTGGGAGAGGCGCGAGAGGCCTCGCGAGGTGTGTTGGGGCACCCGTGAGCTAGCGCAGGGCTCACGGGGCCCTACCTCAAGGCGGGTTGCGCCTGGCTCTGGGCCTTATCTTCGAGTGTGTTCCTGCAAATTTGGCGGATGCCGGTGCTCTCGTCTTGGTCCGGCTCTCGGGCTGGTCTCGACCATCATTGGCAAGCCATGTCGCGATGCCATGGACAAGACCAGAGGGTGAGGGCCGGAGAGCCGGTAGGAGCCACAGTCGCAATGCTCGGGCACCCCCTTTAACACGCATAAGCTGGGTTAGATGGCGAAACTCCACGTCCTCGGGTCCCGGCTCTCGGGCTAGTCTCGGCCGTCGGCAAGCCGTGTCGTGATGCCATGGACAAGACCAGAGGGTGAGGGCGGAGAGCCGGTAGGAGCCACGAGTCGCGATGCTCGAGCACCCCCTTTAACACGCAAGCTGGGTTAGATGGCGAAACTCTACGTCCTCGTGTCCGGCTCTCGGGCTGGTCTCGGCCGTCGTGTTGGCAAGCCAGGTCGCGATGCCATGGACAAGACCCGGAGGGTGAGGGCGGAGAGCGGTAGGAGCCACGAGTCGCGATGCTCAAGCACCCCTTTCACGTGCAAGATTCCGTCACCCGGAAAAAGGCACCAAATAACAAGCATGGTGGGCGAGAGCATAATCCTAAGGAAAGCGTAGGAAGGATACATGCCCATTTGGGGCGGGCCCGGCGGCTTGGGGATGATGCAGCCAGGGCGCCCAACAGGATAGGCTAATGACATGAAATAAAGGGATACATGCCGCAGGGAGCGGACCTGTGACCTTGGAATAATGCGGCCCTGAAGGCGCTCCCAGCCGGAAGTAAAACTTAAAGATGTCACCTGGTGATGTTGGGGACGAAGGGGTGTTGGTGTAGCAGACTCGGTGGGCTGCGAGAGCCGGTCCTCACGAGCCCCCAGGCCCGGGGGCCTCGGGAGGGTCCGGAGGCGCTGGCGGCTCCTCGGGGGCCATCTCCATCTCCGCCAGGGCTGCGGCGTGCCTGACCTCTTGAGCCTCCAGGATGGCCCTCATGAGACGCTGGTGCGCAGCTGCCGCGTTTGGCAGGCCATAAGGCATGCACACATAGCTGTGGGGTGGACCCTTGCAACGTCCCACTCGCGAGGGCCAGAGGCACTCTTGAGACGCGGCTCGGTTGAGCCTTGGTATGCTGATGCAGACGCGCAGCCCACCATCCTCGCCTGGATGGGGGGCCACAGCGGGCAGGCGGCGGCTGCCCCTCATGACCCTTGACTCCTGTAGCTCCTGAATGGCCTTGCTGACGAACTCCTGAGGGTTCGGCCCTCCTTGCCTTGCTCACCTTGCGAGAAACGTGCTTCGAAGCACGCCTCCATGTGGTGCCCAAGCGCCTCCCTCGTGACCTTGGCGAGGTCGGCGGCCCTCCAGGGGAGAGCCCCCGAGCCCGACCTGAGGAGGGCGCTGGGCGCGCTTTCCTATGCGATGGAAGGAGGCTCCCCCAGGCCCGGTGCGGGCCCTGAGGGGCCTGCCTCTTGAGGAGTCGGGCCAGTCGATGTCTTCTTCTTCTTGGGTGCGGCCTCGTGAGGCCTCCTGCTGCTGTGGTGCAGGTCTTCTAGCGATGCAGCCCGAAAGGCTCGCTCCGGGGAGTACATCGTCTCTCTCTTCACAGTGGCACCGTGATGACCCCGCCGCTTCTGGCATCTTGAGGACGTTGTAGCCGTGGTGGGTTCTGGCCATGAATTTGGCTGCCGGTACCGAGGACGGCGTTGTACGGCAGGCGAATGTGGGCGACGTCGAAGTCGATGAGCTCGGTGCGGTACTTGTCGCGAGCCCCGAAGGTGATAGGAAGGCGGACCTGCCCGATCGGGACCGTGGAGCCGTCGGTGACTCCGGAGAAAGGCTTGGTTGGCTGAAGCTGACTGTAAGGCACTTGAAGATTGTTGAATGTTTCCACGGATAGGACGTTGAGCTTTGCCCCGCCGTCGATGAGGGTCTTGGTGACCAGCACGTTGCTGATGATTGGGGAACAAAGCATCGGGAGAACTCCTGCTGTGGCCGCGCACTTGAGATGATTCGCTGAGCAGAACGTGATGGCGCATGCCGACCACCTGAGAGGGCGCGTGGCCTCGAGCTTGGGGAGGACTGCATTCACTTTGCGGGCGAACTGCTTAAAGATGCGCTGAGAGGCTGGGGCTTGAGCTCCGCCCAGGATGCAGGCGATCGCACGCGGTTCCTGGAAGCCCCAGCCCCCTCGTCCTGATGACGGTCTTCATTTCTCCTTGGCGGCGGCGGCAGCGGAGGGAGGCCTGCGTTCCCCTGCGGGCGATCCTCGCGAGGATGATCCCTCCAGCCTCCCTCGCGAGGCGGGTCTTGCCAGCGGTCCTCGCGAGGTTGGTCGTCGCGCCACCCTTGGCGCGGGTCGCGGTCTTCCCAGCGTCCTGCATTCCTTCCTCCTCCTCGGTCGTAGCCTCGGTCGCTGCGCTCGGGGCGTCTGCCGACCCTTCCTTCGCGCACGGCCCGGAGCTCTTGGCATTCATTGGTGTTGTGGGTGTGGAGGTCGTGGTACAAGCAGCGATCGGGCTGCCCTTGGAGGACTCGGGCTGATCTACGCCTCGCTTGGTGTATGGTTCGGCCGCGGTATGGCAGCCCCTTGCGCTTCACGTCCTTGGCCTTGGACTTCTTTTCTTGGGATCCGCGACAGGGCAGCTCGAGGAGGAGAGGCGCCCTCCTCAGCCTGGCGCACTTGGTCGCCAAGTTGAACAGCTCGAGGAGGTGCAGATCTTCATGCATCGCCAGACTCCTCCTTCATCTTGACGTCGTGCACGTCCGGAGAAGGCGAAGATGATGGCCTCCTCGATTACCACAGGGATCTTGAGGCGTCGTTGTTGAAGCGCTGGATGTACTTTGCGAGGTTTCCCCGGCTGCCGCTTGATTCGGCGCATGTCGCTCATGGCGGGTGGCGGTCTGAGTACCACGGAAGTTGGCGATGAAGCGGGTGCGCATCTCGGCCCAGGAAGAGATCGTGCACGGGGCCGATTCAGGAGCCAGTGCGGGCTCCGTCCTTGAGCGCCATGGGAAACCAGTTCGCCTTGACCTTTTCATCCCCGATGGCAGCCTCGATGCCCAGCTCGTAGAGCTGGAGGAACTCCGTAGGGTCAGCTGTGCCGTCGTAGCGAGGAGGCAGGTCTGGCTTGAACTTGGCGGGCCACGCAACGCTGCGCAGCTCGGAGGTGAAGGCGCGGCAGCCCGCCGTGGCCGCGGGGGGCCTCGGACGACAGAGAGCTTGGTCTTGTGGGCCTCCCTGCGCCGCGGCTGGGGGTAGCGCAGGTCTGACGTCTTGGGAGCGGGAGCGCTCGGCGGCTTCTTGTGGGCGAGGGACTTCTTGACAGCTCTGCTCTTGCCGGCGCGGCGCTGGCGGAGCGGGTTCCGCCAGGGCAGCGCCTTTGGGCAGGCGCCTTCTTGAGGAGGAGGCGGTGAGGCGCCCGGGAGCTTCATCGCCAGCGCGGGGCGAGTGCGGTGCGGCGAGGCAGACGGTCGCGGCGCCTCTGCGGCGTGGGCGAAGCTTGGCGACTTGGTCGAGCCATTCTTCGTAGACATCGTCGACAGGGCGGTAGCGCAGGAGCTCGTTTGCCGCGATGAGTGCAGCTCGGGCCTCCATGGCCGCACGGGGCGCGCGTGGCGAAGAACCAGCGGGTGAGCGGCGTGGCGGTGCGGCCGTCCCGCCTCAGGGCGAGTCTTTGGGGCGATGCTTGCTGCTCGTTCTCCGCCTGGCCGGTGGCGGCGTTGACGGCAAGTGACGGGGAACAACGAGGGCGCCCGCCGACGGGAGCTATCTGGGCGACATGGGAGGCGAGGGCGGCTTGGCGTTCGGCGCGGGCCCGACGGGCGTCAGACATGGTTGCGGTGGTCGGGGAAGAACGAGGCAACGAAGGCAGATTCGGCACACCTACAGCGCGCCAAATGTCGGATTTCGGGTTCCGGCAGACCCTTGAGGTTCGAACACTGGGATGCACGCGGAGATCCAACCTTCCACCGTCTCGCACCTGGCCGAATCGCTGGGACCTAAACTACTAAAATGTAACAGCACAAGAGACACAAGATTTATCTTGGTTCAGGCCACCATTGTGGTGTAATACCCTACTCCGATGTGTGGTGTGGTGGATTGCCTCTTGGGCTGATGAGGAACAATACAAGGAAGAACAGCCTCGCGAGGGTCTGTTCTGGCGGGTGCGATGAACTGCTAGGTGGTGCTCAGTCGCTCTAGCTACTGGTTTCTTGATGAGGATTCCGGATCTCTCCCTAGCTCTCTCTCTCTTTTAAATGCCCGATGCCAGATCCCCCCAGCTCTGAGTGTGGCTAGTCCTATTTATAGGCGAAGGGCCCTGGGCCTCTTCCCAAATATCGAGCGGGAAGGGTGCCAACAATTGGCCATTTTGAAGGGGTACATGGGTACACTTATCGACTAAAGTTGGTCCTCGCCGCCAAAGGCTCTGGTGATGACGCCTGTTTGGGCTCCATGATGACTCCTTCCTGCCGTTGGGCTGGTCTTGGTCTTGTTGCACCGAAGCGGATGCCTTTGCTTGATGCTCTCGCTGCGCTTGCTCCCTTTGCACCAAAGAGGAAAGGAGGACACTGGCGGGCTGGCCTTCGACTGGCGCCCTTGGTAAATCATGGCTTGCGTCATGGGCACCTTGCGAGGTACCCTGCCTTGAACTCTCCGCCTCCTCATGAGCCAGCCTGACGAGGCCGTGCCTGAGAAAGCTCCTTGTCGTCCGCCCCGCGAGGCTTGGCCCCTCGCGGGGGTCTTGAGCTTGCGTTGATGAAGATGGGCCGTGCTGGGCCTCCTTCGAGCCACGCTGTAGGCCGCAGGCAGGCAAATCTGGGGACCCCCGTTCCCAGAACGCCGACATTACCAATACTGAATCTTGTGAAATCAATATTGCTTTGTTGAATCTTTTTATGAAAGACCAATTCACCGGCCTTCCTAGTGAAGATGCCGCTACTCATCTAAATAGCTTCGTTGATTTATGTGATATGCAAAAGAAGAAAGATGTCGATAATGATATTGTTAAATTGAAGCTATTTCCTTTTTCGCTTAGAGATTGTGCTAAAGCTTGGTTTTCGTCTTTGCCTAAAAATAGTATAGATTCTTGGAACAAGTGCAAAGATGCTTTTATCTCTAAGTATTTTCCTCCCACTAAGATCATCTCTCTTAGAAACGATATTATGAACTTTAAGCAACTTGATCATGAACATGTTGCACAAGCTTGGGAGAGAATGAAATTAATGATACGTAATTGTCCTACTCATGGTTTGAATTTATGGATGATTATACAGAATTTTTATGCTGGATTGAATTTTGCTTCTAGAAATCTTTTAGATTCGGCCGCGGGAGGCACTTTTATGGAAATCACTTTAGGAGATGCTACTAAACTCCTAGATAATATTATGGTTAATTATTCTCAATGGCACCTTTGAAAGACCTACTAATAAAAAAGTGCATGCGATAGAAGAAATTAATGTTTTGAGTGGAAAGATGGATGAACTTATGAAATTATTTGCTACTAAGAGTGTTTCTTGATCCTAATGATATGCCTTTGTCTACTTTGATTGAGAATAATAATGAATCTATGGATGTGAATTTTGTAGGTAGGAATAATTTTGGTAACAACGCGTATAGAGGGAACTTTAATCCTAGGCCTTATCCTAGTAATCATTCTAATAATTATGGAAATTCCTACAACAACTCTTATGTAAATTTTAATAAGATGTGCTCTGAATTTGAGACTAGTGCTAAAGAGTTTATGAATTCGCAAAAGAATTTTAATGCTTTGCTTGAAGAGAAATTGCTTAAAGTTGATGAATTGGCTAGGAACGTTGATAGAATTTCTCTTGATGTTGATTCTTTAAAGCTTAGATCTATTCCGCCTAAGCATGATATCAATGAGTCTCTCAAATCCATGAGAATTTCCATTGATGAGTGCAAGGAAAGAACCGCTAGGATGCGTGCTATGAAAGACGCCTTTATTAAAGCGTGTTCTTCCAATACCTATGAAAATCAAGATGAAGATCTAAAAGTTATTGATGTGTCCCCTATTAAATCTTTGTTTTGCAATATGAATCTTGATGAGACTGAATATGATCCACCTTTACATAGAAGGCATTCCAAAAATTCGGAGTTTTTAGATCTTGATGATGAAATTGATAAAAGTGGGATTGAAAAGAGTAAAACACTAGATGTTGCTAAACCCACTATATTTAATTTCAAGGAATTTAATTATGAAATTTGCTTTTTAATTGATTGTATTTCCTTGTTGCAATCCGTGCTAAATTCTCCTCATGCTTATAGTCAAAATAAAGCTTTTACCAAACATATCGTTGATGCCTTAATGCAATCTTATGAAGAAAAACTTGAGTTGGAAGTTTCTATCCTAGAAAACTTTATGATGAGTGGGAACCTACTATTAAAATTAAGATTAAGGATCATGAATTTTATGCTTTATGTGATTTGGGTGCTAGTGTCTCCACTATTCCCAAAACTTTGTGTGATTTGCTAGATTTCCGTGATTTTGATGATTGCTCTCTAAACTTGCACCTTGCTGATTCCACTATTAAGAAACCTATGGGAAGAATTAATGATGTTCTTATTGTTGCAAATAGGAATTATGTGCCCGTAGATTTTATCATTCTTGATACAGATTGCAATCCTTCTTGCCCTATTATTCTTGGTAGACCTTTCCTTAGAACGATTGGTGCATTTATTGATATGAAGGAAGGGAATATTATATTCCAATTTCCATTAAAGAAGGGCATGGAACACTTACCTAGGAAGAAAATAAAATTACCATATGAATCTATCATGAGAGCCACTTATGGATTGCCTACCAAAGATGGCAATACCTAGATCTATCCTTGCTTTTATGCCTAGCTAAGGGCGTTAAACGGTAGCGCTTGTTGGGAGGCAACCCAATTTTATTTTTAGTTTTATTTTTGCTTTTGTTTGTGTTTAGGAATAAATAATCCATCTACCTTCTGTTTAGATGTGGTTTTATCTTTTAATTAGTGTTTGTGCCAAGTTAAACCTATAGGATCTTCTTGGATGATAGTTATTTGATCTTGCTGTAATTTCCAGAAACTTTCTATTCACGAAAACTATTGTTAAAAATTACCAGAACGTGATAAAATAGTGATTCCAATTTATTGCTTCTGATCAATAAACAAATTGCCTAGTTCGTCCTATTTTGGCTGATTTTTTGGAGATCCAGAAGTTTGCGTTAGTTAGAGATTACTACAGACTGTTCTGTTTTTGACAGATTCTATTTTTCGTGTGTTGTTTGCTTGTTTTGATGAATCTATGGCTAGTAAAATAGTTTATAATCCATAGAGAAGTTGGAATACAGTATGTTTAACACCAATATAAATAAAAAATGAGTTCATTACAGTACCTTGAAGTGGTCTTTTGTTTTCTTTCGCTAACGGAGCTCACGAGATTTCTGTTGAGTTTTGTGTTGTGAAGTTTTCAAGTTTTGGGTGAAATCTTTTGATGGATTATGGAACAAGGAGTGGCAAGAGCCTAAGCTTGGGGATGCCCATGGCACCCCAAGATAATCAAGGAGACCAAAAGTCAAAGCTTGGGGATGCCGGAAGGCATCCCTCTTTAAATCTACTTCCATCGGTAACTTTACTTGGAGCTATATTTTTATTCACCACATGATATGTGTTTTGCTTGGAGCGTCTTGTATGATTTGAATCTTTGCCTTTTAGTTTACCACAATCATCCTTGCTGTACACACCTTTTGAGAGATCCATACATGAATTGGAATTTGTTAGAATACTCTATGTGCTTCACTTATATCTTTTGAGCTATATAGTTTTGCTCTAGTACTTCACTTATATCTTTTAGAGCACGGTGGTGGATTTGTTTTATAGAAACTATTGATCTCTCATGCTTCACTTAGATTATTTTGAGAGTCTTAAATAGCATGGTAATTTGCTTAATAATCTTAATATGCTTGGTATTCAAGATTTGTAAAACTTTCTTTTGAGTGCGTTGAATACGAAGAAAAGTTTGATGCTTGATAATTGTTTTGAGATATGGAGGTAATAATATCAAAGTTGTGCTAGTTGAGTAGTTGTGAATTTGATAAATGCTTGTATTGAAGTTTGCAAGTGCCGTAGCATGCACGTATGGTAAACATTATGTAACAAATTTGAAACATGAGGTGTTATTTGATTGTCCTCCTTATGAGTGGCGGTCGGGGACGAGCGATGGTCTTTTCCTACCAATCTATCCCCCTAGGAGGATGCGTGTAGTGCTTTGGTTTTTGATGGCTTGTAGATTTTTGCAATAAGTATATGAGTTCTTTATGACTAATGTTGAGTCCATGGATTATACGCACTCTCACCTTTCCATCATTGCTAGCCTCTTTGGTACCGTGCATTGCCCTTTCTCACATTGAGAGTTGGTGCAAACTTCGCCGGTGCATCCAAACCCCGTGATATGATACACTCTTTCGCACATAAACCTCCTTATATCTTCCTCAAAGCAGCCACCATACCTACCTACTATGGCATTTCCATAGCCATTCCGAGATATATTGCCATGCAACTTTCCACCATTCCGTTCATCATGACACATTCATCATTGTCATATTTCTTAGCATGATCATGTAGTTGACATAGTATTTGTGGTAAAGCCACCGTTCATAATTCTTTCATACATGTCACTCTTGGTTCATTGTGTATCCCGGTACACCGCCGGAGGCATTCATATGGAGTCATACTTTCTTCTAGTATCGAGTTGTAATCATTGAGTTGTAAATAAATAGAAGTGTGATTATCATCATTCAATAGAGCATTGTCCCAATAAAAAAGAGAAAGGCCAAAGAAAAAAAAGAAGGCCCAAAAATATATATAAAAAGGGGCAATGCTACTATCCTTTTTTCCACACTTGTGCTTCAAAGCAGCACCATAATCTTCATGATAGAGAGTCTCTTGTTTTGTCATTTTCATATACTAGTGGGAATCTTTCATTATAGAACTTGGCTCGTATATTCCAACAATGGGCTTCCTCAAATGCTCTAGGTCTTCGTGAGCAAGCAAGTTGGATGCACACCCACTTAGTTTCTTTTGTTGAGCTTTCATACATTTATAGCTCTAGTGCATCCGTTGCATGGCAATCCCTACTCCTTGCATTAACATCAATCGATGGGCATCTCCATAGCCTATTGATTAGCCTCGTTGATGTGAGATCTTCTCCTTTTTTGTCTTCTCCACATAACCCCCATCATCATATTCTATTCCACCGATAGTGTTATATCCATGGCTCACGCACATGTATTGCGTGAAGGTTTATAAAGTTTGAGATTATTAAAGTACGAAACAATTGCTTGGCTTGTCATCGGGGTTGTGCATGATGAGAGCATTCTTGTGTGACAAAAATGGAGCATGACTAAAATATATGATTTTGTAGGGATGAAATTTCTTTGGCCATGTTATTTTGAGAAGACATAACTGCTTAGTTAGTATGCTTGAAGTATTATTATTTTTATGTCAACATGAACTTTTGTCTTGAATCTTTCGGATCTGAATATTCATGCCACAATTAAGAAGAGTTACATTGAAATTATGCCAAGTAGCACTCCACATCAAAAATTCTTTTTTATCATTTACCTACTCGAGGACGAGCAGGAATTAAGCTTGGGGATGCCTGATACGTCTCCAACGTATCTATAATTTTTGATTGCTCCATGCTATATTATCTACTCTTTTGGACCATATTGGGCTTTTTTTCCACTTTTATATTACTTTTGGGACTGACCTATTAACCGGAGGCCAGCCTAGAATTGCTGTTTTTTGCCTATTTCAGTGTTTCGAAGAAACGTAATATCAAACGGAGTCCAAATGGAATGTAACCTTCGAGAACGTGATTTTCTCAACAAATATGATCCAGGAGACTTGGACCCTCCGTCAAGAAAGGAGGGAGATGGTCACGAGCGTGGAGGGCGCCCCCCTAGGGCGCGCCCCCTGCCTTGTGGGGCCCCCTTTGCTCCACCGACGTACTCCTTCCTCCTATATATACCTACATACCCCCAAACGATCAGATACGGAGCCAAAAACCTAATTCCACCGCCGCAACCTTCTGTACCCACGAGATCCCATCTTGGGGCACGTTGCGAGCTCACAGGAAGGGGAATCCACCACGAAGGGCTTCTACATCATCGGCATAGCCCCTCCGATTTAAGTGTGAGTAGTTTACTTCAGACCTTCGGGTCCATAGTTAGTAGCTAGATGGCTTCTTCTCTTTTTGGATCTCAATACAATGTTCTCCCCCTCTCTCGTGGAGATTTATTCGATGTAATCTTCTTTTTGCGGTGTGTTTGTTGAGACCGATGAATTGTGGGTTTATGATCAAGTTTATCTATGAACAATATTTGAATCTTCTATGAATTCTTTTATGTATGATTGGTTATCACTACAAAAAAGACACATCCGTGACATTTTGGGCCGAACGAAAAAAAATTATGTCGTACATATAACACTTCTATGACGATAATTGTGACAGAACCCGGTATCATCATAGATGTGGTGGGCTCCTACTTCTATGACAAAAAATCATGACAGAAAATGGGCTTTTCATCCTGGGCAAGCCGGAGACGCAGCTGCATGACATTCTTTGGGCCGTCCATGACGGAAAAAACCGTGGTAGAAGCGAGGGGTAGGAAAATTTCGGGGAGTTGCCGGTTACAGTGGGAGGTCGGGGGCCCAGCGATGCTCGTTTCTCTCGTACACGTACGCGCGTGTGTGCGAGGCGTTGGCTCTAACTGAACCCGAGCGAGCCGTTGGGCTCTAACTGAACCCGAGCGATTGCATTGCAGGCTACGCGTTACTGAACACGAGTGATCGATCGATGGATGTTAACTGAACCCGATGGAGAAATTCCTTCGCTACTGCTGCTAACTGAAGCCGATCGATTGGATGAACAGTGAGCATTGCGGGGGTGGGGGGTAGATGAACAGTGAGCGGTGGCGTTGCCTCTGGATGAATAGGACCCCGTGGTGTGGAGGGCTGGATGAACAGTAGACGATGGAGTGGTGCCCGTGGAGCGGTGGTTGAACAAGACCCCGTGGTGTGGAGGGCTGGATCAACAGTAGACGATGGAGGGGTGCCCGTGGAGGGGTGGTTGAACAGTAGCCGGTGGAGTAGCGCGCGGTGGAGGCTGGATGAACTGGAGCCCGTGGAGGCCGGAGGAGGTCAGCGGTAGCCCGGGAGGCTGGAGGAGGTCGATGGTGGAGATGAGCGATTATCTCGTGGAGTCCCGTTTTGCGGTACGCCACACCCCTCCCGATGAACATGACCCCCGTTTCGACCGTAGGATGTCCGTTTCGTCCGTTTTGCAGTACGCCACACCCCTCCCGATCAACAGGACCCCCGTTTCGACCGTAGGAGGTCCGTTTCGTCCGTTTTGCAGGCGTGGCCGTATTTTCTTTCTTGCACCCTGGCCGCTGTACGTACGTGTACATGCTACGTGCGCGCCTCTACTAAGACACATGCGCGCCTCTACTACGACACGTGCGCGCCTCTACATCGACCAGTATGTACGTACATGTTCGCGACCAGGATGACAACGCTATGTACGCTTCGACCAGGTGGGCCCGGTACCGGGCACTTCCTTGCCCTACGAAGATGTAGCTGGTGGGTCCCAGCCGATCGGGCGAATCGTTTTTTTTTGCCAGACGCACTTCCTTGCGTGCGAAGGTGTAGCTCTTGGGTCCCGGCCGGTGAGAAGCGAATCTTTTTTTGCCCGAGTGCGAAGGTGTAGGCTGCTGGGTCCCGGCAGAAGCGAATCATTTTTTGCGGGACGCACTTCCTTGCGTGCGAAGGTGTAGCTGGTGGGTCCCAGCGGTGGGGCGAATCGTTTTTCGGACACACTTCCTTGCGTGCGAAGATGTAGTGGTGGGTCCCCAGCGGTCGGGGAAAATCGTTTTTTTTTCGGACGCACTTCCTTGCGTCGCGAAGATGTAGCTCGTGGGTCCCAGCAATCGGGGTGAATCATTTTTTGTGAACACGGTGGCCCGTCCGGTGGGTCCCGTTGTCGATTGGAGGAATAATTATTTTGCGCATAATAAGGAGGCACTTCCTTGCGGCTGCCGTGGACCCGGTTGTCGGCCTCTCCACGTACGATCCACGTCCGATGGAAGTCGTTCCTTGACCACGTTGACCACGCCGGCGCCCGAAAGCACCACGGCGGTGGGCAGCGGTGAGGCCTAGGAAGGGGCGGCGGCGGAGCCGGGAAAACGCAGCGATGGATGCACACGCGGAGAGAATCTGAGGTTCACTGGCTCGGCTGCCTTTGCCGTCGCCGTAGAATAACGAGGGGTGTGGGTGAGTGGAGGGATGGCTTGGCCAGCGGTGGGAGTAGTAGAAGGCGGTGAGGCCTCGCGGCACAACCGCCACGGGGAGGCAGGAAGCGGTGACACGACCGGCGTTGCTTTCGCCGGCTGGAGCAAGAAGACCAGAGGTTGAAGAAGCACGACGGCCGTTGGATGGACATCGTACGGTCACTGCAGCTAGAATCATTTATTATTGACTAAGTTGACAAAGCCCTAGGTACGTCAACTTAGTAGGCCCACAAGTCAGCTTCTGAAACGGTGCGCCCCATATGTCAGGGTGAGGAATCATTTTTTGGGCGGGTGAAGCTAGAATATCCGAGATTGAAGAAGAAGCACGGCATTCGCTGGATGGACATCTAACGACCACTGCTCCTAGAACCGTGTGTTGACTATAAGTTGACAAAGCCTTGCATCTGCGTCAACTCGCTTTTTTTAGGGGACGCGTCAACTTAGTAAGGCCAGAAGTGTGTGGTAGAGAACTTATAGCCCATTTGAGATTTGTAAGAATGTGTAGCCCATTTTTTAATTCTAATGGAATTTACTAGAGCCATTTACAGTTTGTTAAAACTACAACCCATTTCAACCAACCGTTCAAAATAGAATTCAATAAAATTTCCCACATTTTGATGGGATCCAAATATTTTTATCCCGAAATTTCTAGTCAGATTAAATACAATTTCAATATAAATTTATATTACGTAAAAATCCAACAATTAATGAAATTAAAATTTTCAATATTCCAAAAATAATATTTTATAAAGTAATCACTGTTTGGTGCATTTTTTAATAGTTACTACCCAGTTTTATAATTACATCCCATTTATTATTTCTTAAAGCCCATTTTCTTGTCAAGCCTAATGCATCCCTCCTAGGAAATATTTGCAGCCAGTGAGCGGTGAATAACAACTTGACCTTGCTCGGGTATTCCTAAAAAAAAGTATAAATTTGGGCTAGCCATTTTCAGCTTGAAAAATTAATATCTGAAATTTGGATATCGGCTGGACTAGGCGGGCCACAACCCGCCGATTAATACTGCAGCGATGTTTTCGTTGTTGTTCGAGAGGAGAAAAATTAATATCTGGGGTAAACATCGAAAAAATCTGCGATGCTCACCTCAAAAACACAAATACTGCTCGAGCTGCTTGGTCCCAACTGTCGGCCGCTTCTTGTGCAATTCTCTCGTTTATTGACTAGAGTACATAGGATGATAATGGTGTGGGACCGTGATGTCAGGAAACCAGGATGAAGCAAAATAAATAAGGAGGCACTTGCGTACGTGAGGCTATGGACCTGATGGGTCCCCATTGTCATCCTATCCAAGTAAAGTCATCTCCTCGCCGCTGCAGCTTCCACCCAAAGCGATGGTGCCGGCCGCCCGGCTTCCCGGTGCAGGCGATTGCTCCGCCTTCAAACGACACAAGTGTCGTCCGTCCGTCCATCTGCCGCACACATTAATGATATGCGGTTGCCGAGGCGGCTACTCCGGCACCACACGTCCGTCCCTCCGCCCGCCCAGCATTGCTATGTAAACTGCTGCGCCGGCCATAGCCGCTGTCATTCGCATTTGTTCCCTTTCTCCTGTCCACACCACTACTGCCCACCATGGCTTCCTCGCGCTCCAGCGCTCTTCGGGACGGGCGGACGACGGACCACAAGGAGATGGCAGCCATTGCTGCCGACCGGCTGGCTGGCAGGCAGCCGGAGGACGACGACGTCCCAATGGAGAACATGGTAGTCGACGATCCGGCGCCAACCCCCTCCTCCGCGCCATCCTCGCCGGTGCATTGCACCATGACCATCGGCGAGGCCTGTGCCAAATATATGGACAGTGTGAGGCCGATGCATGAGGAGCGATTACGGAGGCGCGGCCGACGCCGCCTACAACCACCATCTCCTCCGGGGAGCACTGCAGGCGGAGGAGCAGATCACCGTGGAGCGGGCGGAGCAGGAGGCGCTGCTCGACTCGTACCGCTCCACCAGCAAGGGCCGCCTCGAGCGCTGGCGGTACCGCATGCGGGTGGCAGAGGCTGCGGCCGTCTACAAAGAGGCTAGCAAAGAGGGCGATGAAGAGGGCGAGGCGCTGTTTGGCGAGACCGAGGACGAGGCAAAGGACAATGCCGGCTCCGACGAGTCCCCGCTTCGCTGGCGTCAATGACGCCCTGCTCCGCCGAGGCCCCGCGGCGCCAACAACGAGGCAGAGGACACCGCCGGCTCCGCCGAGGCCCCGCCCTGCCAACAACGAGGCAGAGGACATCGCCGGCTCAGCCGAGGCCCAACCCTGCCATCAACGTGGGGGAGGATTTCCAATGCTCCGCTGAGGCGCCGCCCGCCGGCAACGAGACAGAGAACATCGCCGGCTCCGCCGAGGCCCCGCCCCGCTGCCAACGAGGCCGCGCCACACAGAAAATGAGGAAGAGTAGAACACGGTAGGTCGCCGCCGCTCGGGTCCAAGTAAGGCCACCCCTGCTACCCTCCGGTTGAAGCCAAGCTAGGTGGGTTGACCATTGTCGGCCGGTTAGCTTCTTGGCGGCGACGTGGAGTCGGAGAGCTGCGCTGGAGAAGAACGCTGCTTCTACTTAACTGCTGGTGCGATTGGTGGTGACACGAGGGCCCAACAGGGCACATGTCGATTCATAGCTGCACCTGTAGTTAAATCACCAAGCTTATGTTCGCTTAGCGGGACACAGGTGGGTAACCGGTTAATTAATTAGACCTCCAGCGCACCTTTTTAGTTTTTTTGCGAAAAGGAGGATGACCCCGGCCTCTGCATCTGGGAGATGCATGCGACCTAAACACCCCTTTTTAGTTGAATAATGTATGAAATGTAATGAAATCCGGCATGTTTATATGAAATCCGACCGTGTATGAATGAATTTATTTCGGTTGGTTCAATTCCTGTATCAACGGCATTGGATGAACATGCAAAACAATACGATACTAGCACTATTCCGGGGTGATCACCACGTTTGCAGCAGTTTCACATGTACTCCCTCCGGTCCTTTCTAGTCTGCATACAAGTTTTGTCTGCGGTCAAAGTATCTCTTCTTTGACCAATCTTATACAAAAAGTATGCACTTTCACAATGTGCTAAGTAAAAAGGAACATAAGGAGTACAAAGAGTTTGAGCAGCTTTTAGTGTTTACGTACATTGCAATCAAACACATAGGCACGACAATTCATAGAGAACATTCAAAACAATCGATGATTATGCATCTCAAATGACTCACATGTCGAGGCAATATTTACTTCACAACTAAAGAATAAAGAAAAATTAACCGCTGCGGACTGACAAAGGGCGTCCCATTCAAAAATATCAAACGCATATCTTGCTAAAATCAATGAGCAAAATTTGACAAGGTTGTCCCATTCCAAAATATCAAATGCCTACAATTGTGGAATGGGCAGGGTTTGCCATCAGTTCGGACATTGACATGGCACCTCGTGCTAAATAAACCATTTGTTCTTTTGTGCAGTTCCACAAAAATCAACCAAATTCGCGCGTAGCTTGTATGATTTCGCCCTTATATGTTGCAACGCCTTGAACTTATGGGCACCTCCTTTCTTGTGGTGGAAATGAATGATTCGATGTATTCATGAACAATTTGGGCAGTTCCCGTTGAAATCAAGCTGAGCACCCCTGTTTGCACAAATACAAAAAAGTGATTAGTATAAAGTAAACTGTACTATGAATTGACAGTTTCAACAGGCACATACATGATCCATGTAGAGCACACTTTTAGAAAAATGGAACTCACCAGAAAGAATCCTAGAACAACATTGTACTCGTGAATTACAGCAAAAAACGGAGATTTGTCAGTCCTTCTGTGCTGAAGTTAGTTTGGTCTTGTGGGGAGTAATGTAACCATCGTTCAACTGCTCCTTCTGATGAGAAGATAGACAGGGCTTCTTCATCCTGGCATAATCGGAACTAGTCACTTCACGTACTCCATATTCTTCTTCAGAGGAATATGATCCCTGTTTGCTCGAAAAAAAGGACACAGATGAAGCACTTCTCAAGGACAATACCACTTTTTCTTGACAGTATCTAAACAGTAGCACAACACCAATAGAGATGACAAAGCTCAATCATATGGATTAAATCAGTGGGTGAGTACCAACATTTGTCAGGAGGCTGATTGTGTAGAGCATACAGATGAAGCACTTCTCGGAACCATCTGTTGCTATCTACGGGAGTGGCCATGCTTACTATATACTCCTCGATTAGTTTAATGTTTCCAACATCTTCTTGTGCAGTTCCACTAAAATATATGGTATCTTCAAAGAAGATCCCTGTTTGCACAAGTAGAGATAATTATGTATGGCATCAAATCAGTGGCAACACAATTGCTCATTCCAGCCATAGCAATAAATTAAGAGGCAAAACTATATCATTACTTGTGTCATCACAGTTCCACTGCTTCATTACAGCACCGGCATTTGATTTTTATTTTTCTTCCGCTTGTTCTTCCCCTTCATCACTTGGTTCAATAACAGACAAGCTTCGCCTTCAATGTAAGATTTGGCATGTCAATTAGGGAGCAAAAGTATAGTACTAAACTTAATTTTCTGATGAAAGTGGCAAAATACAGGCCGGTAGTTGTGAAATATCCTTATCTTACCTCAATGGGATATTATGGTGCACATACAGATTGGAAGTCTTGTCTCCATTTGTGCATTTCACTAAAATCAAGCAACATTATCGTACAAGTAGCACAACATATGAAAGCACACTGCAGAATCATGTGAAAGAAGGCTAATCTTGACCTCTCATGATGCGAATTCAAACAACTCACAAGAAGAAGATCTGAACCAAATTCGCCTTAACGGATAGGAAGTAAGATCTCCTCTTGTGCGATTCCACTAAGATCAAGCAATCAAGCAACGTTGTTGGTGTGACATTTTGGTTGAACTGCACAAAACACTCTTAAAACAAAAGTGTTTGTGCAGTGCAACAAAAGGTCACAATGGCAACGAGGTGAAGTAGATAACCCTGTTTACACAGAGGTGCAAAGGAAACAATTAGTGGTCAATAACGGTGCATGACACATAAGCCAACAAAAAGAAGCATCTACCTTATCTAAATGGGAAAGAAAGCAAGACGGTAGCATTTCTCAAGCGGTGGCATTGATTAATATTAACATAGAGATTATATTAACAATAAAATTCGTTAAACATGTAATTTTCTTTTAACTGTGGCATTACATCAATTTTCAGTGACATTATTAGAGGGTGTTTGTTTACGAGGACATTTTGGTGTAGGGACTAAAAAAACTCCGGGTCGGTCACATCTAAACCAAACAGGAGGGACTTTTCGGGACTAAAAGTGGGCATTTGGGACTAAAGAAAGAAGACCCCGAGGGAGTCTTTTTGGGAATTTTCCAACAGTTGCCCCTGCCACGCATCGCACCTTGTTTCTATTAGTTCATTACTAGGGGTAACATGGTCTTTTATCATGTCATTTAATAACCTCTAGTCCATGTTTAGTCCCTGGAACCAAGCAGGTAGGGACAAGGGAGTTTTTAACCAAACATGGCCTTATATTAACAACAGCTAATGAGTTGCACGGGACGGTGGGCCTTTCAGCACCATGTGCATCTACCGATGTCTTGTCGTCATGCATGCAGTTTGTTGCAACAAAGAACAAACAACCAAGGAGCATATTTGTGTTGGTCCCAGTTTTGTTATCTTTAGACACCTTTCCCTATGTGAGCGCAGCAAATCTAGTCTGCTCAAACTCTGACCTTGTCCCTTCCTTTCCTTTTGAACTAGTACTTTCGCCCTTCCTTTCCTCTTTGAACCACGTCCTAGATTTATGCGATACAACTTTCCCCACTACTTTCCCCATTCCTTTCCTCTTTGAACCATGTCCTAGATTCATGCTATACAACTTTCCCCTTTATTTCCTCTTTGAACCACGTCCTAGATTCATGCTATATACAAATTTTCCCACTACTTTCCCCACTCCTTTCCTCTTTGAACCACGTCCTAGATTCATGGTATACATGCAGCTAGAGCAATGCATGTGGAGTAAGTAAAATATACCTTAAGGTTCTTGGGGTGTGGTTCGGTCTTGTGACGGGACGAATGCGAAGAAGAAGGGGTCGAGAGGCCCTCCAGCGCCGCTTGTTGGGTGGAAAGTGAACAGCAGCCAGATGGTGGATTCCCTCCTCACGACGGCGACAGTGTTAAGCCTCCTTCCCTTCCGTGAGACAGATCCTGTCGGCTCTTTGAGCAGTAGTGAGGGAGAGAGAGGCCAACGATGTCTTGTTTAGATCCGGAGAGGGCGAGAGTGTGAAGAGAGCAACTACAAGCTACCGAGGCTCCAGTGAGAGGGCGCGAGAGTGTGAAGAGAGCAACTTCTGGCCGAGGCTCCAGCATGTATATATATCTTGGAGAGAGAGAGTGTGAAGCGTGCAAACCCTAGAAAACATTTTGACGGTCAAAGAACCCTCCTGGCACGAATTATGCTCAAGTGTAGTTATCGAACCCGAGACCTCAAGTTTGATGAGCGAACAGGCTAACCAGCTACACAACCCTCCCATTATGTTCAACAAGAGGAAATAACCTTTTATACATTCTTGCATTCGTGTAGCGGGCATGCCGTGTTTTTTTGTGTGTGGGAGTCATTAGGATTTCAATCATAATCGTGTCATGTGGCTTTGGTGGTAAGACTATCCACAGTGGTGTAGAAATAATGCAGCCTTAGTCACCTTACCTCTCTCCATGTAGTACGTTGGGTCCCACCAGTGAGAGGGTGAAACAAACAAATTAATAAGAAAAATTGAAAGCGCCAGTGGTGTATCTTACTACCTCACACATCTCGCTACTGCTCGGGAACATTGTCCAATTGATCCGTCTGTTCGCTCACGTACTATTTTAAGTGAATCCTTATTATAACATGCACACAAATTTTGGGCACTTGTATTTGACTTAAGTCAGTGTGCCACCGTATCTCGTATACTTACTACTCCCTCCGTCTAGGTGTAATAAGTCATGTTAGAAGGTGCAACGGGACCAAGGTGCGTGCGTGTGTGTGTGTGTGTGTTTAGCAGCATGTGTGTGTTAGAGAGTGCGACAGATCGACCTACTCCTACAGAGATATGGTGTGTAGTGTACGATTTTAGCCGCGAGAGTCAGTGCATCCTCTCATTTCCGGGCGTGTCCGGTAGGGACATGCGGACAGCTGCCACGCCCGCTCCTGACCAGCCTGGCCCACCCAAAGCCCCTCCATCGCCAAGGCCTTCCGACTGAACGGTCAGCGCCGCTCCAAAGAATCGGTGTCGCATTCATGCCCGGGCAGAGCGGACTCGACCTTTCACTGGCGCAAGAGTGATGGTTGCTTCGTCCGTCCAACTTACTGATGGGTCTATGTGATTTGACGGCTCATTGGTCTTTATTACTGAGGTAGTAGGACTGCTGGATGTCCCACGCCGTGAAAGGAGGTAGTAGATTACAATTTTCTCCATTCTTACAGCGGAGGAGTGCAAGAGCAGTGAAAACACGCAGGCTCAGTGATTACATGGCCCACCTCACACTATCACCGCGCGACACCTAACTCTTTACATAGTACTCCCTTCATTCCTAAATATTACTAGATGAGTCCTCGCGTTGCCTTGAACAGTGATATCTCTCTGCGCAAAATTATCGATTTCATAGAACTAAAAAAATCTATAACGCATGACAAATGTGGTAGCCAAACTAAATAAACTCCCATCATCATTTAGATCATCCCACGTAAGGAAAAAAGATCAGCCAACTCCAACTGCATAACGGGATTATATTTTTCTTTTTGACATGTTAATGGGACTTAAAAGCTCACTTACATGCATGCTATCGGTGCATGCTTGCATGCAGACATGTTGATGTGATTTAAAACCCACTCACATGCATGTGCCACTGTATTTCTGCATGCTTGCATGTGGCTTAGTCTTGAGCCTCTCAACGTCTAGATCAGGGCGGCTATTATGACTGATTTACTTCATCTAACGGCTACGTCAATTTTGATGATGTGGCTCAAGGAGAGGATAGAGAATTCCTAGTAGTGGGGGCTAGCTATTACTAGTAGATAAGTCTTTGGAGAGATTCCACTAGGTGAACTGCATACGGAACAAAATGAATGAATCTACACTTAAAATGCATCTATATACATCCGCATGTGGTTAATGGTGAAATCTCTACAAAGACTTATATTTAGGAACGGAGGAAGTACTAGTATAGTACTAGTATGCGTCTTGTAATTTATCAGCGAGATAAATTTGTACAATGCTATGAAGCTTCCAGCTCTGTTACATGTATCTTGCGTCCAAGGTTGCCCGTTGCAACATTTCATCAAATACAAAGGAGACTAACATGCATGCTATTGCATCTTAATGATTGATGATCGAGCAAATATGTACTCCCTCCGCTCCAAAATAAGTGTCTCAACTTTGTGCAAACTTTAGTACAAAGTTGTACTACTACTAAAGTTGACACTTATTTTGGAACAGATGCGACTAAAGAAAAAACGATCCATGCAGTCCCTAGCCCTTGAACCATGAACCTGACCAGGCTTCAATTTCGGGCAACGCTCGAGCTTCGTAATAAATGAAGTTTGCAACCTTTTGACCATCGGATCATTTTGTGCAGTTTCACCAAAATCGAGATGAGCATCCTGTGGCAAAGAAATTGAAGAAGCATGATTAGAATAAGATTACTGGGACTAGTTGATCAGACATAAACTCATCACAAATACAAGACGTAGAAGCCAGAGAGGTATCGGTATGTGCGGGGCAAAGAAGTAGAGAAATATCCACAGGGAGTGATGTGGGCAGCTGGAGCGATGGTGCAAGCCTCTTGTAAAGGGAGTTGTACCTGAGGGACGTAGCTCAACCTTGAGGAGGGCGGCGGGAGGCGGCAACTTCCCACGTCGCGGCAGTGAGCAAGGGACGAAGGCAACCTCACCGGCTTTGTGAGAGAGAACGGCGGGGACCCCTGATAGGGACATGCCGACAGTGGGTTTTCGCCGTCGGCGACGGCCACCGCATCTACACTAAGCATCCACCCCTTCCCCAAGCGGACATGATCCGCCGGGATGTTAGAGATGTGGCCACAGTCGTTTTGTGCGAGAGAGTGTGAAGAGAGCAACCCCAGCAAGCTGTGTAGGCTGGCCCGTCCCCGACTATGTATATAGTGGAGCGGTTTCCTTTTCTCTCCATATGAACCTATCATATTGCGACGTGCCCTTTGAAGAAAAAAATATTTATAAATGACGCGGCACCTACTAACCTTGCGCTTGGCATCTACAAAATATTAACCTTGCGATTGGCTCTTCGCCTCTTCAGGAAGTCGAGCAATAATGGTAGTGCAGTATATATCGTTCTGGCTACATGAGAACGAATGAATTGCTGCACATCCACCACGTGGGCGAGGGTCGAGGGGCGAGGGAGAGTGCTACTACATACGGAGCAAAATGAGTGAATGTACACTCTAAAATACGTCTATATACATCAGTGTTTGGAGTATGTACTAGTAGTTCATATTGAAATCTACTAAAGGACATATATATTCCAAACAATATGATATAATCCCTATAACCAAGGTAGTAGGGACGAGGAGTAAACGGAGGGAGTAGTAAATTTTCTCCTCATCCTGCGAGCCACCGCGCGCATGGGCGAGGGAGGAGCAAGCTTCACCTCATCCTGCGAGCCACCGCGCCCGTAGGCGGCAGAGACGGCATACTAAGCAAGCTTCTCCTCGTTCCGTGAGTTGACGGGACACATCAAAAGTACTCCAGTGTATAGAGCCTTGCCTCTAAGGTAGGCCCCACAAGGTTTGCTTCTTTTTTTTAATTTAACATAATGCTTCAAGTCGCAATTTGTTTGTTCACCCGTGGTAGACGATGCTCCCTCCACCAAGTGGACAACCAGTACACGTGCCAAATTACCACGTGGGCTGCCTTTTTCATACAGAAATGAGCTCCACCGTGTACCCGCACGGGTGTGCTTGGGAAAGAGACGGGTGTACGTGCGCCGTGCATGCACCTCTTCTCTTCGTGCACGTCCCCCACGTACGTGGGTGTGTGTGAGAGATACAATCCGCGTTCGTGAGTGTTGTTTGTTTTGTGGTGGGGGTGGGGGTGGGGTGGGGGTTGATTTCGTGAATTATTTGTGGGAATATGTGTCAATGACATCTCAAACAAAATTTTGCATGCAATGTGTGTGAAATGGAGGCCTATCCATATCATACATAGAGGGTCGGGCAATCCACGAGAAGAGAGGGAGGGGTCATATCTATCGATAGAGTCGAAGAGAGGATCAAGTGGGTGGGTGCGAGATCGATGAAGAGAGCCATCGAAATTGTGTGTGTGTGTGTGTGCAAGTCAAAGATATAGGGCGACTGGCCTACCGGAACGTTAGAGGGAACATGTCAAGTTTGTGTGTGGCAGGGAGACATGACTAGAGCGCTTGATGTATCGGTGTGTGGGGGAGGGGTGGGGAGGGGTAGGCAGAGGCCTAACTATAGAGGTAGAACGACTTGTATATGTGTTGAGAAGGAGAGACCCAGCTATGCCTTGAGGGAGATCGATCGACATCCATACATAACTGAAGGACGGGAAATATGATGGGACGGAGAGAGAGAGGAGAGAGAGAGGGAGGGAGAGGGAGGGAGAGGGGTAGAGTGCTGGATGGGTGATGGAGTTGCTTCTCGGGGATGTTGGGAGAGGCCTACTAGGCAAACTGAGGGTGGAACTGCAATGTTATGAATAAGAGTGGGGATGTGTTTCTGTGTGTGCCTGTGCATGATAGATCTGTCGGGACGCATCCATTGATGATGAAGGGGAACCATGTGTTTGGTAAGCAAACCTAACTAGATCGGTAGATCAATAGTTGTTTGTCGGAGGAAAGGGAGAGACACAACTAATGAGGTAGATCGATCGATGTGTGGGTAAAAACGAGTTATAAGGACCTAGCTGGCTATATGTATAGCGAGAGATCGGTAAGTGTACGTCCATTTGTTAGAGGCAAATAAGGCCCAGCGAGATGGATAGACAGAGAGAATGGAGCTAGGAGGTGGTGCGAGAGGCCCAACTACTAGCTATATAGGGGGAGGAGTGTGCGGTTGTGAGATCGATGAAAAGAGGGGCGAGAGTTTACACGTGTGTCTGACCATATGAGAGACACGAGGCAAGGACACATAAAGAAGGAGATTGAAGCTGTGTGTGTATGCTGTAGGCAGGCATCGCTGGAGAGGTTTATCGAGCGGTGTGTGTCGGAAAGGAGTTGTGGAGACTCTGGGAGAACGACCTAAAGAAAAAAATGAATGTGTCCGGTGGATAGAATGCCGAGGGAGGAGGAGGGCGAGGAGGGCGTGTGCATGCACGAGAGAAAGTTAGTGGTAGCTACAAAGGCTAGAGGATTGTGTGGGTGTAAGAGACAAACAAAGATCATAATTTGATATGAAAGCGGATTCATATATTTGAATAGGAGATCATAGTGTTTTAAACATTGCATGCATGAATATAGCGGTGATACACGTGTTGTGCACATGTTATACCATAATTTGATAATGCATGGCGTTTGCAACTCACAGCTAAATGCTGAACAATCTAAACCATACTATACATCAAACAATCTCACATTTTATTTGAATTTGTGATAATGTGCGGCGTTTGCAGCTTACAACTAAATAGCGAGCAATCTAAACAATACTATATATCGAACATTCTCACATTTTATTTGAATTTGTGGTAATGTGTGATGTTTGCAATTCACATCTAAATACTTGTAGGCGTAGGGGGCGGGGCACCATACATAATGTGATAAACACATTATACATATGAGACATGGTTTAGATTATGAAGATCTAGCTAGAGCTAGAAATGTAATGTGATTTGAAATCAAAATAAAGTGGATTCAAAATCTAGTTCGAGTTCATATAGTACACATAGTTCATATGTAACTCGAGACTAATCATGTGGTGTGTTGTGAAGATAATACACAAACGATGGTTTAACTTGACAATAATGATGATTGTAAATCTTATTAAAACAGACAAACAAATTCAAATGCTTTGACTTCACAACAATCATTACTGTAGATCTTATTCAAATTTAGTCCATATTGAAGCAATAGTATATACGTTTGGAATGCACTAAAACGTTCATTTGAGTAGTAGGTTGCATGCACTATACATGTAGCGAGAATATTTTAATTGAACATAACATGAATTCAAAGTTTTGAATGACATTTGTAGTGCGCATTGATTTGGTACAGTACACGTTAGGCTTGTCCGGAAATTTCAACCCGCGCCTTGTTAGCCCGAAATATTTAAGATATATCTTTGTCTCGTTTGCTCATTAACTCCATCTCAACCCGCGCCTTGCTATTCCAAAATTACAACGCGCGCGAAAACTCCCACCTCCTGTGAAATCCCGACATGTGAAATGCCCGTGGTACCCCTGAACCGAAAGAACCACCTCAAATCGGTGGGGGGTACTTTCATAACTTACCCCACATTTCGGACAAGCGCGTCTCTAAGCCATGGTTCCCCACTGCCATCCCATCCGCCCACCCATTCATAGACCGAGGCCGCGAAAACCCGCGACGAAACCCCAAACCCTGCTCCGTCCGCCACCCAGCCGGAGCCTCTTCCCCGACGATGTCGTCCACAGCAACACCTCGACGTCCCTCATCCACCGTACCGGATGAGGATCCATCGTCGATCTCACCGTCCCGCCGGTTCAGCCACCCCGTCCTCCACCTCCAAGGAGCTTCCCCGACGTTCCCCTCGTCTTTCGCGCCACCTCCATTCCCACACCGCCGTCTTCACCTACACCACCGGAAGAGCATCATCATCACCGTTTCCTCGGTTGAAGCTGCGGCCTAATCGGCGTCACCAAAGTGGTTGTACACTAATCGCCGCATTTTCTTCTTGATTCGATCTCACGGTGCTGCCGGCGCTCGGTCCCGAGCCGACACGACGCGGTTCCATCCACGGCGGCGTCGCCGACCACTTCCTCCACGGCGTCGCTCCCTCGGCGGTGACGTCCACATCAGTAGGAGCTGCTGCAGCTTTAGCTCTCGCTCGCGCTGCTGCTCTGCTCTTGCTCTCAGTCCCCTGCCTGGTATGCTCTTGCTATTGCTCTTACTCGCGCTGCTGCTCTCGCTCTTGCTCTTGCTTGCGATGCTGCTCCGATTTGGCTACACTTCAGTTGACTGAATCGACTTTTGGATCAGTCGATTTTCAAGGGGTGGGCTCGCCGGGGTGAAGGAAGAACCAGCCGCAACGGGGAGGGGGGCTCGCTGGAGAGGTACCCCACTATCTATCTTAGAGTTCAGGATGGGGGCGGTGGTCGTCGGCAGTGACGGGGCGTTGGCGGGGCGGTGGCGTGGGGATCGCCGGAGAAAAAGCTCGGCACGTGGGGGCCTAGAGGGATGGCCGGGGCGGCGGCGGACCGGCGGTGGAGAGTGTTTTCGGGGCGGGCGGGGCGGCGCACCGTCGGCTTTGGGCGGCGGGGGGCTGCTGTTTGGCCGGTGGTGCTGGCGGCTCAGGGGGGTGGAGGTTGAAGATGAACCGCAGGCCCTTGATTTCGTATCCAACGGCTGCAAAATCGACTGACCAGAGATGAAAAAATCAGTCGACGGGCGTGTAGCCTCACCTTGCTAGTGCGTTCAGTTTCGACAGCAAAATTCAGTTTCGACAGCAAAATTCAGTTTCGACAGTTAGGTTCAGTCTCGACAGTTAAGTTTAGTTTCGACAGTTAAGTTCTGTTTCGACAGTTAAGTTCAGAGATGAGCGGTTGATGTATTTTACATCTAGCACTTTGTGGTTATGTATTTTACGTCATGTATTGGAGATGCTATTAGAATTCCACTTAGGTTAACGTTGTTCGTTGTCTCTCTTGTCCTGCTTCAGCCTCGGCGTCGTACAACTCACTGGAGCTGCTCCAACGCATTTAAACCCTCCATCACAGTGAGCGATACCTCGGGCGCCATCTCCAGACGCCTAAGATCTTCTTCCCTCCTCCGACAAAGAAAGTCACCGAGCATCCTCATCGGCCAAACCAATCACGCTGAGATCGACATGGCTTCACCAAAGAGGTTGTACACTTGTTGCATCTCTTTTTACTCTACATGTTATATATATTGTCCATCGAGCACACGGATTTGTTCCTTTAGTGTCTCCTTGAAAGAAAAAAGCGTAGGAATTTTAATTTTCACTTGTCCTCCTTTTCAAATTCCTATTCATGAAGCACAAGACTAAGAGATAGTAGCATAATAGCATTATAACCGTACATTTTCTTGTGGTTTGACTTAATCTCACCATGCTTCTTTGCATCCTATGATCTTCCAATTGTTGTGAATCAAACACCCAGATTGGCAGAAATCATGTGTTTTTAAATTCTCTGTTTTGCACGTGCATTCCTATCCTATTCCTATCTATTTCCTATCCCTGCATTGTTGGAATCCTCCAATTCAAACGAGCCCTTACAAAATTACTTCTCTTACAGATAGTTGTCAAAGAAAATCTTGCGTGGTTTGTCCAGCTCCTGTTGCGCCTCGTCCACCCCAAACCACCTGCTCCAACGATGTAAGGGTCCAAAGACAAAGCATGGATCCGCCTCCGGACTGTCTTCGCTGCCTCGAGATCTTTCTTCCCTTACCGGCAGCCATGAAAACTGCATTACCATCATCAACCGAGCAGATGACCTCGAGGACTACACAGTCCGCAAGAGAGGTCTCACTCTTTCGTGGTTCCGCCACGTTATGCATCGCTTAATATTACATGCTACTTTATCGTCCTGTTCACCGATTAGACTCGAGTCAGCTCCAAACTAATGGTCAAACTTGAGTTTTTAAATGGTTGTGGGGTACATATCGGGCCGCTATCAATAGTATCTATCTACTATCCGGTTAATCTCCGGTGTCTACTATGAGTTTCATGTTGGGTGGGAAACAAATGAAAGAAGCCATTATCTGTATTTATTAACTGAAGCCATTATCTGCCTGCTATTATTGGTTTTGGGTCTATCCACAGGTTGCTACCATCACTCTGGATTTCTGCATGCACTCCTTACATAATCTAACTATGTTTTATTGCTATGCATGACAGTTATTGTAAACGATGGAACTGGACACGTAGAGCAAAAGAGACGAGCCTTGCGTGGCAATATAATTTCATGCAGACGTCGCTCCATGATAGGCGCAAGGGCAGCCCCCCTCCACGCATTTCGGATTGTAATCGAGAGGAAGATATATGTTCTGAGGGGGATTCAGAAGGAGAAGATAACTCCTATTTACCCCCTGAGGTCTTCGCTCTAACTTGGCTTGCTGATGTTGGTTATATCATGCATATGGTGTCTTGCATTGCTTACTTTATACATCAAATATGTCATCTGCTTAGTTTAGACATCCTTTGTGTGAATGCCATCTGTTTAGTTTATTCATCGTTTATGTGAATTATGCAACGCCACCTTGTTTAGCCAGGCATCATATATGTGAATTTTGCAATGCCATCCTGCTTAGCCAGTCATCTTATATGTAAATTATACCAGGCCATCCTTTTTTTCCGTTACATATTATATTTGTCAACAATGTTAGTACATTCAACTGCTCTTCGTGTGCATCAGCCATTTGACACGATGATGGCAAATTCTGGAGTGAAAACAAGGTCTTCTGAGCAGACTATGCTATCTGACAAAGTGCATATCTCGCTGGTTACGGATAGCTCCTCAGAGGAGGATTCAGAGATAGATGACCAATCCTATTCCCCCCGAGGTGTATGCTCTAACTTGGCAGGGTTATGTTGATCATATCGTGTGTATCACTAGAGGAATCAGCTACTTTGTCTCTGCCACGGCGGACGGCAAAGGCATGAATGGCGGACGGCAAAGGTCTTTGCCGTCCGCCGCGGACGGCAAACATGGACGGCAAAGTAAGATCCGCCAAACAGCTACTTTGTCGTCTGCTTTAAGCGGCTGACGGCAAAGGGTCCTTTGCCATCAGCAGCAGACGACAAAGAAAGCAGACGGCAAAAATTTCTCTGTTAGTCCGTTAGGGGGCTAACGGCAACCCTTTGCCGTCCGCCGAATGATGTCAGCTAGACGTCACCACTCTTTGCCGTCTGCCACTGTAGGCAAACTGGCCAAATGGGTCAGCTCCGTGAAGCACGCTTGGCTGCCACGTGTCTCTGCTTATTGCCCTCATGACGGACGGTAAGAAGAGGCCGCTGTTGCCGGTGGCACGGCAAAGAGCCTCAGATATTGGCTCTTTTTGTTTTTTCTGAATCCAACAATTTTCACAAATATATATGACATATATAGATATATTTCGGGGCTATTTAACGACAAACATATCACATATATATCCAAAGACATAATTAAGTTTCATCCATTCATACATAAGCAAGTTCCATCCATACACATTGTTCCATCCATATACATATTACAATGCAAAGTTTGATCAAGATAGCAAGTTCCATCATAGCAAGCTAGATACAATGCAAAGTTTCATGAAAGAAAAAAACAAGCACTCCATCATAGCAAGCTAGCTTTCATGAAGTGAATGAAATCTGCAAAATGGCAAATAAGAAAGTTAGAAATAGGTGACTAGAAGAAGAAGACTAGAACAAGAAGTATATGTCATTTATGAGCTAACTTAGGTGAAATGGATCATATATGAGCTAACTAAGTTGAAATGGGTCGTTTATGAGCTAACTAAGGTGAAATGGATCATCTATGAGCTAACTTAGTTCAAATGGGTCGTTTATGAGCTAACTAAGGTGAAATGGATCGTTTTTGAGCTAACTAAGTTGAAATGGATCGTTTTTTGGCTAACTTAGGTAAAATGGATCATTTATGAGCTAACTTAGTTGAAATGGGTCGTTTATGAGCTAAGTAAGGTGAAATGGATCATTTTTTAGCTAACAAAGGTGAAATGGATCGTTTTTGAGCTAACTAAGGTGAAATGGATCATTTAAGAGCTAATTAGGTGAAATGGATCATTTTTTAGCTAACTAAGGTGAAATGGATCATTTTTGAGCTAACTAGGGTGAAATGGATCATTTAAGAGCAAATTTAGGTGAAATGGATCGTTTTTTAGCTAACTTCGGTGAAATGGATCGTTTTTTGAGCTAACCTAGGTAAGATGGGTCATTTTGGAGCTAACCTAGGTAAGATGGGTCATTTTGGAGCTAACCTAGGTGAAATGGGTCATTTATGAGCTAATCTAGGTAAAATGGGTCATTTTAGAGCCAACTTGGGTAAAATGCATCATTTTAGAACTAACCTAGGTAAGATGGATGGTTTTGGAGGTTAGTAAGCTTATTAAGTCCTTTTGGAGGAAAAGAAGCTAACTCTAAGTCATTATGGTAAGCATATTGGAGGAAATAAAGCTAAGTCTAGGTCTTTATGCATTTCTTAAGCAAAACACTAGAGACACTTACCGTGATCATGGAGGTGTTGTAGCGGGGTGGCTCGTGCCGGTAGCTGGAGAAGGACCGTGCGATGCTTGTCTAGAGTTACGCTACACCAAAGATCATTTCCAATGTCTCGTTAGCATGATGACACTCAAATGTTAAGACTAGCAAGTAATGTCCATTCAAATTAAACTCACCATGGTCCGAGGAGCAATCACTGGCATCGGCGGAGCGGTCTGACCGGACTTCTCGCACATAGAATGCACATTTGGTTTTGACGACTCAATCATACTGGTTAGTAATGAGACAAACACTACATGAATGTTTTGGCTAATGTGTAAAAACAACTTACCACAAGGAGCTCGTACATGGCCCTTGCCTACATGTCATTCCGTGCCCTCTCCTCCTCCAATATCTTTGTCGTCCTCTCCTCCAACTCCCGCTGCCTCTCCGCCGCCTCTGCCAGAAGTTTCTCCGTTCTATCTCTCTCACTTTGTATAGCAGCCTGCAACACCACTCCTCGTTACCATTTGTAATCATTGATGGAAGCGCACACAATGTAATGGAGAAAGATAGCTTAGTACGTATAACTAACCGTGAAGGCAAGTTGGACTGGCCGTTCACGAGGCCTTATCTCAAAGAATGAGCTCGATCGGCGCGCCTTTGATCTCCGGGAGAGTGCTAGGACAACGGATAAGTCCATCTCCCATGGCTATGGAGCCATGGGACCTCCCGCCACCGAGATATCATCGGCAGCTCGGTATCAATGGGACCACAGCTCGGTTAAAGTCCTCCCCTTTCCTCGCCTTCCCCTCATCTCTATATTTCACGAGCTTGTCGCGGGAGGAGATGTTGGTGAAGTTTTTTGAATCATCGAGGTCAGACGCAGAGAATGCCTTGACTTTCTTGTAAGAGCCAGTATGGGCCATGGCATACAGGTCGTACACCTCTGGCACCTTATCTGCCTTATTGTAGCGTGTCTGAATGAGAGAAACAAAGTAAATTAGTAATTAAAGGGCTGAAAGCTAGCATGATGAACGAATTGCATGAATCATGAAGCAAACCACATACCCAGTTCCGCCCGTACTGATATAAGTTGGAGCTTCCTTGATGGTGTGGCACACCTTCCATTTGGGCATGTTTGTCCTTGGCCTCGTTGTGGAGGGCTCGCCATTCTTTTGAGCACCACTCATTGACCAACACCTTCCAACAGTCCATCCGATCCGCACACCATCTCGGAGGGGCCTAAGTTAGGAAATAGAAACTTGAGCGCTACGGCTATGAATTACTAAATGAAGGAAGTAAAGTACAAGGCCTTAAGAATTACCTTCATGTACTCCTCCTTACTCAATAACTTCTCGCGGCACGTCGGCTTGGTCTTCTTGATACCATGCGCGGCGTAGTAGTCTCGAACGGCCTGCACCCGAGCCTCGTGCCGTAAGTTCTATAGTAGGCGCTTGCAGACATTATCGATAACATTTGCCGCCTCCTCCTCGTATCCCTCCTCACACCTGTAGAATGTCTGCAATCGAATGAGACAATATTGATTAGTACAATTAATAACTAGCTAGTTGAAGATTTTTAATTGTGTAAAGGAGAAATTACCCAGAACTTTCTAATCACCACGTCTACCCTCGTCTTGCACAAGACACCGTCGGTAATCTCACCTGGCCGGGCCGAGGCAGCCAAGTAGTGCTCCCAACTCAATCCAAGCTCTGGAAGCCGACCCTCACCAGGCAACGTAACAAACCGCGGGAAGTTTTGCCGACAAAGAACTCCAAGGACGGAGTTGGGCTGGCGGACACTATGATGGTGGTCCCAAGCCCTGCAGCATGACAAGGCCAATGCATTAGATATTTGAAGAAACGTGAATGCAGAAGGGTACAAAAAGATTAAATGCACTTACCTCTCCCCATCAGGAAAATCAACCACCTCTGCTTTCATGGTCGCCGCACGTCCGGGAGCCATGTAGCACCACGCTGGTAGACGGTGCCCCCTCCTCGTCAATATCAGTCGGCTCCCCGCCATCATCAGCATGGCCACTCGGGCCCTCAGGTTGATCCGGCGAGGTACCCCATCCAGACGTGTGTTCCTCCGGGGTCTCATGGGCCGAACTCTCGTGGCCCAAAGGCCCATGGACCGGAGGCTCGTGGACCGGAGTCTGTGTAGCCTCCTCCTCGGACGAGTCCACCCTAGCAATCACGTGCTCGGGTGAAACAGCTGGGGGTGGCGGCGAGGAAGGCGCCCTCGCAGTCACCCTACCTCCTCTCCCGCGACCACGTGCTCCAGCTCCTCTCTTCTTCTTACCTCGTCCCCTGCTCGGCACCGCGGTCGACGAAGAAGGGCCTGGCGGTGTCACCATACTGTCCAGCAACGCTCGGCGGAGAGGTGCGTGTGGAATGGAAGAGCTCGTACCACGCGCCGACGAAGAAGGGTCCTCGGAGCGCTCCCGGCCATGGATTACGGCATTCGTACCACGCATCATATTTAGAATTACGGCATTCTATCCATGAATGTATGTGAATTATGGCATGCCAACCTATTTAATAAACACATTATATAGTTATGTCATGTCATCCTGTTTACATTCTCTCGTATTTTGAACTATGTCTTTCCATCTTTTTTAGTTAGCCATCATAATGTGAAATTGTGTCATGATATCCTGTTTAGTTAGCCATCATATATGTGAAACTGTGTCATGCTATCCTGTTTGGTTAGACAACATAAATATGAATTATTTCATGCCCTCTTTTATTCCCCACTATCCATTGCACCTGTCTATCATACAATGTCTATACTTTCAATTACTTTTCTTGTTTATTAGCCATTTGAATTGGAGAGCGTCATGGCAGTATCTAAGGGAGTAACAACACGGTCTTCAGAAAAGATAGTGCTACCAGTTGATGCAGATAGAACCACGGTTGTACTTGCCCAAGGACCAAATCCACCACACATAACCCATACTCTCACAGATTGTACCCCTACCCAGTTGGATAGAGAACCAGCTACACCCCTTCTAACCCCAACCCTGGCAGATAGTAAACCAGTTCCAGTTGACACAGCACTGTCTCCACCACAGAGCACCCAAACACGAGCGGTTAGTAAGGGAACTGCAGTGCCCAAAGCACGAGGACCACCACTCCGAATCCTAACTCAACGCTTAAAGGAGAAGAGGATTTGTTCTCAGGTTAGGTTCTGTAGCTATGGTTCATACTCCTTTACTCTTGCATTACTGTATTTACTCATACCAACTATTTTCAAATTTGAAGGATGGAATTGAAACTCCAATGGCGCAATAGGTATGTTTTAAACCTGTTTCTTTAATCGGTTTCTTGTTGTAACCTACTCTATGTTGATTTCAGTTTCAATTGAATAAACAATTTGTTCTCATGTCATGCACATTACAAGTGTTGTTATTGCTCTATAGTTACCCACACTTATATTCTGCCTATTCAGCTTTGTCTTGAACAAATATTATTTGAACTGTGTCTCTATCTTGATTTGGCAACAAAAACTAGAATGATATAGACCATAAAGTGACCATGGTACATAGATATATCTTTGTTTCATCTTTGTTATCCTGTCCACTTTACTCTTGAACTCATTTACCAAAATCAGTTTCATATACAACATGGTAAACATGTGATGTGTCCGCTTGTTTCTCTTTTAGAATGTGGAAAAAATATTGGAGAACACGATCGCGTTATCCAATGGTAAAGGAAGTAATGCAGATAAGGTTCAAGATAGTGAGACATCCTGTTGGTCTCCAAGAAAGCTGATAAAAACTATCTTGACGACAAATGAGAACCCAAAAGTCATGTCTTGATGTAGTGTTCGAGTTCTTGGCCATCATCACTGGCACAAGCTCTTGAACTCATTTGCTGAATCAGTCCATCTTCTTGAGTCTCAACTTCAAGTTGAAAGACATCGATCAGATGTGCTGCGATAGGAAGCTGAAGGACTGAGGAAGTCCCTGCAGAATTCAGATGCATATTTTCTGGTGCAATAGCAAGCGCTGGAGGATTTAAGCGCCAAACAAGAGAAAGTTAATAAGCTTGCTAAGCATCTTGCCAGCATTATGGGTACCCAGGATATTGTTTCTTGAGATCTTCTGAAGTGGTTTCAGTTCTGGATTTGTTTTGTTGCGGCGTTTATTTGCGCTGGTCGCCAACTTTGACAACCAGTGTATATGATATGCTGCTTTGTTCCCTATATTTGCACTGGTGGCGAACTTTGATGCCCAATGGATGTAATATGTGTAACAGCCGTGATAGCCTAGCGTAAGTTGCTTGCTTATTTATTTCCTTGTTGTCTTGTTTATTTGTTTGCTTGTAGTCATGCAGTTCTTTTTAAAACTAGGCCACAATAACCATGGGCTAATATTTATCAGTGACACCGGGCCTCCTACGGGCCGTAGAAAGCGATGGGCCTTCTATGGGTCAGAGAAGCGAGAGACCTTCTACGGGTCAGAGAAACAATGGGCCTTCTATGGGCCGTAAAAATGGGCCTTCTACGGGCCGTAGAAACATGGGGCTTCTACGGGTCGTATCATCAATGGGCCTTATACGGGCCGTATGACCATAACGGGCCATCGTTAATAGGCCATATTTGATGACGCTATGAAAACGGCCCAACGTATTAACGGACCACAAACGGGCCGATGTAACCACGGGCTGAATTTGGCCCACAAGCAAAAAATGACAGTAACGGGCCGTAAGTAAACGAATGCTGGAAATGAGCCCAAGAATAAATGGGCTCTGAGAAGGCCGAAAGATAACATTTGATGGAAACGTCCCAACTGAATAACGGGCCCTTAATGGGTATAAAGTGAAATACTGTTCATTACGGGCCAGTTTCACCACAGGCCGTTAATGGGTGTAAAGTGATACACTGTTCATTGTGGGCCAGTTTCACCACGAGCCGTTAATAGGCCAATAGTTACATAGGGCCTCATATGGGCCGAAATACGTCATGGGCCATACATGGGCCAGAAGTGAAAACGGGCTGGAATCATATTGGATGGCCCAGATGACGCTACTGGGGCTAATTCGGATAGGGCGTAACGGGCCTTGGGTTAGCGGGCCATAAATGGGCTATATGCGAACAGGCCGTTAACAGGCTTTCCATGGGCCGGCCCGCCACCTTTTGACCAAGTCAAATGGGCCGGCCTTTTCACATGAATGGGCCTCTGTTGGGCCAGCCACGTGTCGATGTATCATAGGCGCCTTCTGTCCAATGAGTGGATGACATCTGTCCCAATGATGAGTCGACACGTGTTTCCTCCAGCCAATGATGATTTTACACGTGGAAAATCCCCATTGGTCGGGGCTGTTAACGGGTTATCGGATCCAAAACCCGACCCGATAGCTTAACAACATTCCGTTACGATGGATGCCACGTGTCGGTCACCCTTGATGAAAGCACTTCTGTGACACGCGATTTATCGTCATGGAAGTGGACACTTCCGTGATGATAATTTTGGTAATGTCATGGAACACTTCTACGACAAAGACACGGTGTATGACTATCTTGATTCTGTCATAAATTTGTCATGGATGTACATGCATGACAAAAAACGTGACCTACTGTGACAAACACGTATCATCACGAAAGTGTATTTTCTTTGTAGTGTATCTTTGCAAGTATCTTCGAATTATCAGTTTGGTTTGGCCTACTATATTGGTTTTTCTTGCAGTGGGAGAAGTGCTTAGCTTTGGGTTCAATCTTGCGGTGTCCTTTCCCAAAGGATGAGGGGCAGCAAGGCACATATTGTATTGTTGCCATCGAGGATAACAAGATGGGGTTTTTATCATATTGCATGAATTTATCCCTCTACATCATGTCATCTTGCTTAAGCGTTACTCTGTTTTCTTGAACTTAATACTCTAGATGCATGCTTTGGATAGCGGTCGATGAGTGGAGTAATAGTAGTAGATGCAAAGGAGTCGGTCTACTTGTCTCGGACGTGATGCCTATATACATGATCATACCTAGATACTCTCATAACTATGCTCAATTACATCAATTGCTCAAAGATAATTTGTTCACCCACCGTAGAATACTTATGCTCTTGAGAGAAGCCACTAGTGAAACCTATGGCCCCCGGGTCTATCTTTATCATATCAATCTTCAATCACTTTATTATTGCTTTGCTTTTTTACTTTGCCTTTTATTTTACCTTGCATCTTTATATCAAAAATACCAAAAATATTATCTATCATCTCTATCAGATCTCACTCTCGTAAGTGACCGTGAAGGGATTGACAACCCCTAATCACGTTGGTTGCGTTGAGCTATTTGTTTTGTGTAGGTACGAGGGACTTGCGCGTAGCCTCCTACTGGATTGATACCTCGGTTCTCAAAAACTGAGGGAAATACTTACTCTACTCTGCTGCATCACCCTTTCCTCTTCAAGGAAATCCAACGCAGTGCTCAAGAGGTAGCACTTCTCCCCGCCAAGGATTGCTGCCGCACCCAAGTCCTCTCAATTCGGTGGCGCCCTCTATGGCGCGTCGTGCTCTATAATCTCATTTGTCGTCAGCTATCTCTCTTCAATGATTTTGAAATCCCCAGAGCCATCATCTCCTCCCATCAGGGCTCCGTTCAAAGCCTCTGCATCCCATCATGCTACGTGAGCAAGCATACCATGCCCTGCACAGTGGGCCTTTGGACCGAAATCCTCGAATTCACAGAACTACAGCCGCTTGAGTTCTACTATTCCCTAGAAATCACATACCACATACGTAACGCCATGAACTTGTGCCCTCAACACCGATGTCCATCTCGCGGTTTTATCCACAACACACCGCCACCTTTGCAAGGTTACCCGACACGTCTCCAACGTATCTATAATTTTTGATTGCTCCATGCTATATTATCTACTGCTTCGTGCAATATTGGGCTTTATTTTCCACTTTTATATTATTTTGGGACTAACCTATTAACCGGAGGCCCAGCCTGTAATTGCTATTTTTAGCCTATTTCAGTGTTTCAAGAAAAGGAATATCAAACGGAGTCCAAAATACGAAACTCCACGGAACCTATTTTTGGACCAGAAGAAGCCCATGGAGTACCGGAAGCTCACCAGGGGAGTCCCGGGCTGCCCACGAGGGTGGGGGCGCGCCCCCCTACCTCTTGGCCAGCTCGGAAGTCAACCAACGTACCTCCTGCACCCATATATACTCTCGTACCCTAAAACTTCCAGAACGGAGATTAGATCAGAAGTTCCGCCGCCGCAAGCCTCTGTAGCCACGAGAAATCAATCTAGGCCCTCTCCGGCGCCTCACGGGAGGGGGCCATCATCACCGGTGGCCATGGAGGAGTATCCGGAGGGGTCTTCATCACCATGAAGGCCAAGGACCAGAAGGTGGAGGCCATGGAGGAGGAAGCACAAGGGGGAGAACCTCTCCTCCTCTCTCCCGGTGGCGCCGGAGTGCCATCGAGAGGGGAATCATCGCCACGGTGATCGTCTTCATCAACATCACCATCATCATCACCATCCTCATCTCTTTTACGCGGTCCACTCTCCCACAAGCCGTTGTAATCCCCTACTTGAACATGGTGCTTTATGCCACATATTATGATCCAATGATGTGTTGCCATCCTATGATGTTTTGAGTAGATATCTTTTGTCTTTGGGTTGATTGACGATCTAGATTGGTATGAGTTGTATGTTTTACTTTGGTGCTGTCCTATGGTGCCCTCCGTGTCGGCAAGCGTGAGGGATTCCCGCTGTAGGGTGTTGCAATACGTTCATGATTTTCTTATAGTGGGTTGGTGAGTGACTGAAACACAAACCCGAGTAAGAAGGATTGTTGCGTATGGGAATAAAGAGGCCTTGATGGTTTAATGCTATGGTTGGGTTTTACCTTAATGATCTTTAGTAGTTGCGGATGCTTGCTAGAGTTCCAATCGTAAGTGCATATGATCCAAGTAGATAAAGTATGTTAGCTTATGCCTCTCCCTCATATGAAACTACAATAGTGATTACCGGTCTTGTTAACAATTGCCTAGGACAATTCCGCACACCGATCCACCATTATTCCACACTCGCTATTTATAATATTTAGTAATATATTCTAACTTTATGATAACAACACCTACTTTTATGTTTTAGCTCTCCGATATCATGCAAAGTTACCCTCTTCATACCCACAACGTAGTTTTATTTCTCGTTGCTAGTTGGAAGCAAACGTTTGGTGAACGTAGATTCGTATCGGTGGCAGATAGGGCTTGGGAGAATATTGATCTTACCTTTAGCTCCTTGTGGGTTCGACACTCCATACTTATCACTTCCATCTTTGGAAAGTGCTACGATGATTCCTTGCACTTGGGGATAATCACTACCTACCAGACAATCTGGTACTAAACCTTCGACTCCCATTTCTCAAGAAACTTTCACTTGTGCGGGTTCGTATATCGGAGGCCTCATTGCACAGCATCATCCACTCCAGTTGCCCTGCTACCGGAGTGCTTGGTGCTTGTTTTCATGATTAGAATCGGTTGTCTCCAAATAAAGTCGCCTAACCTTGTAAGAATTGGAATTTCTTTTGACAGAAGGCATCTCATCATCCAAGATGCCCCTTCACTTCAAAGGTTTATCCTTGATTCTAGTTATTCACCGTTGGAAATAACCGTCCTCTCTGCGCCTAAACTGGAGACCTTGGGTGTAATACATGATCTCTGTGCTCATTTCAATATGGTGTTTGGCTCCACAGTTCTTCAGGTAATTTATATTATCATCTACACTTGTAACCATAAGCTGCATTTTAAATTTCAAGCATAATTTATATATCATCTTGGAGTACACATTTTGTACTAATATTATGTTCTATGCTCAATGAAGAGTTTCTCCATGGATGGCCTATCAATGGTGCTGGATTCTGTCAAGATCTTATATATCCAAATGAATAGTTTTATTTCTCGTTGCTAGTTGGAAGCAAACGTTTGGTGCACGTAGAGTCGTATCGGTGGCAGATAGGGCTTGAGAGAATATTGATCTTACCTTTAGCTCCTTGTGGGTTCGACACTCCATACTTATCACTTCCATCTTTGGAAAGTGCCACGATGATTCCTTGCACTTGGGGATTATCAAGCTTTTTTCTGGCGCCGTTGCCGGGGAGCAATAGCGTGGGGTTGATATTCTCGTGTGTGCTTGTATGCTTCCTTCACTAAGTAGATTTTGCTTTTCCTTTTTGTTTCTGTTTAGTTGTGGGTGAAACATACAAAAAAATTAAAAATGAAAATATAAAAAAATTAGTACTTGCCTCTCATGCCTAAAAAGTTTTTCAAAAAGAGAAGTGATTGGAAGGTTTTGCATTGAAGAAGTGAGGGTCGACCTTGAGCACTTGTGGTCATGCTCACTGAAACAATGTAGAATTTTTCATGGAAGTTTCTCTGTAAATAATTATCCCCTTGTATATATTCATTGTATTATAAAAATAATGTGCCAAGCCGTGGTTTAAGATGATTAGATTGCTTGTTTACTATATGCAAAACAAAAACAGAAACTTTGGCTGTAGTGCGTGAATTTTTATTTTTTACTAGAAAGTCAAATGATTCTTATTATTTTTGCACATTACTTCAGTACAAATTTTTCAAATTGTCAAATTTAGTTTATAATTTTAGGAGTTACAGAAGTTTGGCAAACTTCCAGATTACTACAGACTGTTCTGTTTTTAACAGATTTTGTTGTGCGTGTGTTGTTTGCTTATTTCGATGAATCTATGAGTAGTATAGGAGGGTATGAACCATAGAGAAGTTGGAATACAGTAGATTTAACATCAATACAAATAAAGAATGAGTTCATTACAGTACCTAAAGGTAGTGATTTGCTTTATTACACTAACGGATCTCACAAGTTTTTGTTAAAGTTTTGTGTGGATGAGGTGTCTGAAGGTCGAGGAGCTATCAATATGAGAAGAACAAAGAGAGGCAAGAGTTCAAGCTTGGGAATTCCCAAGGCACCCCAAGTAAATATTTCAAAGTATACTCAAGCATCTAAGCTCGGGGATGCCCCGGTTGGCATCCCATCTTTCTTCTTCAACAAATATCGGTATACCTCGGTTTTTGTTTTGTTCACATGGTTTGTGTCCTTTGTGTTTTTCCTTTTCTTCAAGAACAATGCTAGCATGAGATATCCCTTCATTGATTTATAGAATACTTCATGTGCTTCACTTAAATCTTTTAAGTATGATCTTATAGAATTACTTTTGTGCTTCACTTAAATCTTTTGAGTATGGTTTTATAGAATGCTTCATGTGCTTCACTTATACATTTTGAGCTTGGATATTGGTCAGTTGTAGAATGCTCCATGAACTTCACTTATACCTTTTCGAGTATGAATAATACTATCATTTAAAGTGGGTTTGGAAGAGTGTCAACTTTAGGAATTAGTGATCCCACTATTTTGGAGGATGTTGAATCTTAGTGTGATATTTATGAAAGTGGATTCGGAAGAGTGTCAACTTTAGGTAGTAATGATTCCACTATTTCGAAAGAGGTTCCAATTGAGTATGAGAACAAAGTTGCTATTCATGGTACTACTGAAAATTATTATGAGGGAGGAATACATGCTTGTAGGAGTTGCAATAATATTAAGTTTCCTCTCTATGTGCTTAAAGTTTTGAAGTTATACTTGTTTTGCCTTCCTATGCTAGTTGATTCTTGTTCCCATAAGTTGTGTGCTCACAAAATCCCTGGGCATAGGGAGTGTCTTAGATTTGAATGTGCTAGTCATATTCTTCAAGATGCTCTCTTTGTGCTTCAATTCTTATCTTTTATGTGAGCATCATTGAAATCATCATGCCTAGCTAAAAGGCATTAAAGAAAAGCACTTGTTGGGAGACAACCCAATATTTACCCTTACATTTTTGTGTGTTTACATGATTCAGATACTTTAGTAATCATGTTTTATAGCTTTTGTTTCAATAAAGTGCCAAGTAAGACCTTTGGGAAGACTTGGGTGAAAGCTAATGTGATCTTGCTGTAAAAACAGAAACTTTACGCTCACGAGAATAGATGTCATTTTTTACAGAAGAGTGATATTGAGATGATTCTTTTTTCAGAAGATCAATATACAAATTCCTCACGTCCGCCAATTTATTTCATAATTTTTGGAGTAGCATAAGTATGGTTATTGTTCAGATCATTACAGACTGTTCTGTTTCTGACAGATTCTGTTTTCATTGCATAGTTTGCTTGTTTGCTAGTTTCTATTACTTATATTGTTCAATATAAATTGTAGAAATGATATGGTACAGTAGGCATCGTGTGAGAACAATTATGAACCTTGTCTTTGATAGTACCAAAGTGAATGGTTTGCTCTTTATCATACTAACCTATCTCACGAAGTTTGGTTAAGCTTTGTGTGATTGAAGTTTTCAAGTTTTGGGTGAGATATCGATACGAGGAGAATAAGGAGTGGAAATTCCCTAAGCTTGGGGATGCCCAAGGCACCCCAAGGTAATATTCAAGGAAGACTCAAGCGCCTAAGCTTGGGGATGCCCCGGAAGGCATCCCCTCTTTCGTCTTCAAAACTATCGGTATACCTTACTCGGAGCTATATTTTTATTCATCACATGATATGTGTTTTGCTTGGATCATATTTTAAATTTTACTTGCTGTTTGAATAAAATCATTGGATCTGAAATATTGAATAAAAAGAATCCTCCCATGGCTAGTTAATTATTTGACTACTCAGTGTTCTTGACTCATATCTTTTGGAGTAGTTTGTCATTTGCTCATGTGCTTCATGTATATCATATGAGTAAATGGTTGAACAAATTGAATGTCATAAACCTGAATTTAAATATGTTTCATATTCTTATAACATGGGGAGTAATGGCTTCACACAAAATAAGTATAGGTAGTAAGCCCATTGAAAGTTAGCAAACGTAGAATTGGTCACTTGAACAATTCATGAGAGAATATTGAAGAAAGAGGGGTTTCACATATAAACATACTATCTTGTACATCTTTTATGATTGGTGAGCACTCATTAAAATATGACATGCTAAAAGAGTTGATGTTGGACAAGGAAGACAACGTAATGAGTTATGTTTTCTTATATCTGAGATAAAGTATGTTGTCATGGATCCTCTAACATGTTGAGCTTGCCATTCCCCCTCATGCTAGCCAAAATTCTCAGCACCAAGTAGAGATACTACTTGTGCTTCCAAAATCCTTAAACCAGTTTTGCCATGAGAGTCCACCATATCTACCTATGGATTGAGTAAGATCCTTCAAGTAAGTTGTCATCGGTGCAAAGCAATAAAAATTGCTCTAAATATGTATGATTGATTGGTGTGGGAGAAATAAGCTTTATACGATCTTGTGATGTGGAAGTAATAAAAGCGACGGACTGCATAATAAAGGTTCATATCACAAGGGGCAATATAAAGTGACATTCTTTCACATTGAGATTTTGTGCATCCAACAATAAAAGTGCATGCCAACCTCTACTCCCCTCTGCAAAGGGCCTATCTTTTATTACTATCTTCCACCTTATGCAAGAGTCACGGTGATCTTCACCTTTCCTTTTTCATTTTATCCTTTGGCAAGCCCAGCATGATGGAAAGAACCTGATATATATCTAATTGGATGCAGGGGAGCATGAGTTATTATTGTTGACATTACCCTTGAGGTAAAAGGTTGGGAGGCGAAACTATAAGCCCCTATCTTTCTCTGTGTCCGATTAAAACTCCATAACCACAAGTATTGCGTGAGTGTTAGCAATTATGAAAGACTACATGATAGTTGAGTATGTGAAGTTTGCTTAGTCAAAGCTCTCACATAGACTCTTCCTGAAAATAGGATGAATTGCAATTGTTTGATCACTGAGAATATTGTTTGTTAGTTTTCAACAAAGTTTATGATCCATACTTTAAAATTGCGACTTGCTTGTTACTTGATCATGAAAAGTTTTATGAGATGAGCTATAGTTATGATATGTAATGATGCTAGAAAAAGTGATTGGAATTATCATTGATCAAACTTAAGCACTTACTAGCATTCCGCATCAAAAATTATCTTTTGATCATTTACCTACTCGAGGACGAGCAGGAATTAAGCTTGGGGATGCCTGATACGTCTCCAACGTATCTATAATTTTTGATTGCTCCATGCTATATTATCTACTGTTTCGGGCAATATTGGGCTTTATTTTCCACTTTTATATTATTTTTGGGACTAACCTATTAACCGGAGGCCTAGCCCAGAATTGCTGTTTTTATCCTATTTCAGTGTTTCGAAGAAAAGGAATATCAAACGGAGTCCAAAATACCTGAAACTCCACGGAACCTATTTTTGGACCAGAAGAAGCCCATGGAGTACCGGAAGCTCACCAGGGGAGTCCCGGGCTGCCCACGAGGGTGGGGGCGCGCCCCCCTACCTCATGGCCAGCTCAGAAGTCAACCGACATACCTCCTGCACCCATATATACTCTCGTACCCTAAAACTTCCAGAACGGAGATTAGATCAGAAGTTTCGCCGCCGCAAGCCTCTGTAGCCACGAGAAATCAATCTAGGCCCTCTCCGGCGCCTGGGAGGGGGCCATCATCACCGTGGCCATGGAGGAGTATCCCGGAGGGGCCATCATCACCATGAAGTCCAAGGACCAGAGGGTGGAGGCCATGGAGGAGGAAGCACAAGGGGGAGAACCTCTCCTCCTCTCTCCCGGTGGCGCCGCAGTGCCATCGGGAGAGGAATCATCGCCACGGTGATCGTCTTCATCAACATCACCATCATCATAACCATCCTCATCTCTTTTACGCGGTCCACTCTCCCACAAACCGTTGTAATCCCCTACTTGAACATGGTGCTTTATGCCACATATTATGATCCAATGATGTGTTACCATCCTATGATGTTTTGAGTAGATATCTTTTGTCTTTGGGTTGATTGACGATCTAGATATGTATGAGTTGTATGTTTTACTTTGGTGCTGTCCTATGGTGCCCTCCGTGTCGCGCAAGCGTGAGGGATTCCCGCTGTAGGGTGTTGCAATACGTTCATGATTTTCTTATAGTGGGTTGGTGAGTGACTGAAACACAAACCCGAGTAAGAGGGATTGTTGCGTATGGGAATAAAGAGGACTTGATGCTTTAATGCTATGGTTGGGTTTTACCTTAATGATCTTTAGTAGTTGCGGATGCTTGCTCGAGTTCCAATCATAAGTGCATATGATCCAAGTAGAGAAAGTATGTTAGCTTATGCCTCTCCCTCATATGAAACTACAATAGTGATTACCGGTCTTGTTAACAATTGCCTAGGACAATTCCGCACACCGATCCACCATTATTCCACACTCGCTATTTATAATATTTAGTAATATATTCTAACTTTATGATAACAGCACCTACTTTTATGTTTTAGCTCTCCGATATCATGCAAAGTTACCCTCTTCATACCCACAACGTAGTTTTATTTCTCGTTGCTAGTTGGAAGCAAACGTTTGGTGCACGTAGAGTCGTATCGGTGGCAGATAGGGCTTGAGAGAATATTGATCTTACCTTTAGCTCCTTGTGGGTTCGACACTCCATATTTATCACTTCCATTTTTGGAAAGTGCTACGATGATTCCTTGCACTTGGGGATTATCACTACCTACCAGACAATCTGGTACTAAACCTTCGACTCCCATTTCTCAAGAAACTTTCACTTGTGCGGGTTCGTATATCGGGGGCCTCATTGCACAGCATCGTCCACTCCAGTTGCCTGCTACCGGAGTGCTTGGTGCTTGTTTTCACAGTTAGAATCGGTTGTCTCCAAATGAAGTCGCCTAACCTTGTAAGAATTGGAATTTCTTTTGACGGAAGGCAGCTCATCATCCAAGATGCCCCTTCACTTCAAAGATTGATCCTTGATTCTAGTTATTCACCGTTGCAAATAACCGTCCTCTCTGCGCCTAAACTGGAGACCTTGGGTGTAATACATGATCACTGTGCTCATTTCAATATGGTGTTTGGCTCCACAGTTCTTCAGGTACTTTATATTATCATCTACACTTGTAACCATAAGCTGCATTTTAAATTTCATGCATAATTTATATATCATCTTGGAGTACACATTTTGTACTAATATTATGTTCTATGCTCAATGAAGAGTTTCTCCATGGATGTCCTATCAATGGTGCTGGATTCTGTCAAGATCTTATATATCCAAATGAGTAGTTTTGATCTGAACAAGATTATTGGCTTGCTGCAATGCTTTCCATGTCTGGAGAAGTTGTATAGAAAGGTGATAATTTCACGCACATTGGAAGCCCGCATATAGTGTACTAGAATTAACCGTTCAACTGTTGCTCTTTCGACACTCTTCTTTTAGACCTTAACTTTTTTCAATCTTCATGTCTGTTTAGGCAACAGGACGGGGTAAGAAAGTTATAACCAATCGGTGGATTCATAAGCATGAGATTCGATTGAAGACAATAACGCTAGAATGATATGTAGCCAACCGTGCAAACACAAGATTTGTCACATTCTTCCTGCTGAATGCGAGGTTACTATTGTCCATCAGGCTTAAGTTTATCAGCATCATGGTTTTGACGGATGGGTATGTCGAAGAGCAAAAAAAAGGGATTTTAGGTGGGCAAAAGAGCTTCTGAACATGCCGGGCTTCTATTTACAACATATTGTGGTCATAATCCAGTAAATTTTACGGCCCAGGATGTTCATTCTTTGGACCTCACCGATCCATTTGACTATGACTGCCGAAAACAGTGCTGGAGTTAGATGTTGTTGCCCTTTTCAATCTGGTTTTCTTTGTAAACCTGATGAACAATTAACCCTTGTGCTTTTGTACAGTTTGTAAGCTGGAGTTAGATGTTCCTGCCCTTTTCAACTCGGCTGTGACTGTCATATTTTCTTTGAAACAAGGCAAATGGCTTGCCATTCGTTTAATTTAGAGTGAAATATTGTAACAAATCCCAACGAAGGAAATAACATCACTCTCGGCATTGCTTGAGCTCACTGTGCATTCTGAAGCCAAGTGATTAGCCCCCACCAGCACCCACAAACTTATTTCGAACTAGCACATCAAATGGGCTGTAAATTTTCATAGGAAAGGTTGCATGGCCGTGATAGATTTGGATTCTGACATTTGGGACCCGCGAGGAAATAGCCTATCCAAGGTGGTGTCGACTTACTAGCCAGTCAACAAACGATTCTGCCTACCAGCTGTTGGATTGACATCCAACATCTGTCGTGTATCTTCTATCTCTTGTCTTCTTCTTCCTCCAACCGCCCAAACCAAACCACCCCGTCGTCTCCGCCTGCTCCCGCCTCCCATGGCTGGTTGCGCCTCCTCCGCCCTACCGTATGTACCCTCCAACATTGGCCAGTCCCTCCCTCTATTCCCCCACACGTCCTGTTATTCTCAGGCGATGTCAGCCCCAACACGCAGCGCTACCGAACGATCAACCTCAGATTCTCCCTCACTGCGATCGGACCGGCGCATCTTCAATGGCTCTGTTCGTTACATGCGAGGCCTCGCCGTTGTCCTCCGCCTATGCGGCCTTGGTTCGCTTCGCCCGTCTTGTGCGCCGCCCTCTTGCGTTGTCAACGTCGTCAACAACCGAGAGGAACAAGGAGATGACTGTATGTGGAGAGGATGACAGTAGGGACCCACCAGCGTCATGGCAATACACAACAAAGTGCCTCTATAGTACAAGCCCAAAAATATGGTTCCTCCTAATGGTTGGACATCTTGGGCTCACGCCATTGTCAACGTAGTCAATAAATGAGAGAATTACACTCTGACGTCGACACGAGGGACCCAAAGAAGTCGCAGTTTTTTAGGAACAAGCGGTTGTTATTTATACTAGTTTTAGCGACGGATCGAGGTAACAACGGGCTGTGCGAGGGTCAGTGTCTGCCTAGCTGTGGTTTTATTTATGTTTACCACATCATGAGCTCAGCTGTGTTTTTTCTTCTTTGAAAGTGGCTAGCCCAGTTCTATTTTTTAAGAAATACCCAAACAAGGCCTACTTGCTTTATCGGCCCTCTTTGGCTGCAAATCTTTCAAGACGAGGAGAGTTTCATTCGGTTTGCCTTAAATGGGCTGTACATTTTAAAACACATCAAACCGTAATTAGTTTCAATTTTTTTTCATTACAAGATCTTAAATTCCATTGATTTTTATGCGTGGACAATTATTTGGATTTTATATTTATATAAATTATTTTTCAAAATAGTTTGAATGTGAATCGATATTTCTGGATTAAAAACAGTTGACCGCATCGAAATATGCAAAATTTCGTATACTTTTTAACCGTGGCCACAATATGGGGTGTAATGCTAACAAAAAGAAGATGGGCTCCAAAAAATTCATTAGAATTAGCAAATGGGTTGTACATTATTAGAAATAATGGCAGATGGGCTATATGCTGTTTTCCACAGATTTGAGGCTGACTTGTGCGCCTACTACAGGTTGACGCGTATGCTTTCATAAAAAAAGGGCCTCTGTATTTCGCGAAAAAACCGTTCCCCCCGCTGACAGGTAGGACCCACCAGCTATATCTTTGCACGGAAGGAAGTGCCTCCTTATTACGCCCAAAAAAATGAATACCCCACCTTTTTGGGACCCACCATATTGTTGGGCTAACTTGTGGGCCTACTAAGTTGACGGGGACGAAGTACTTTGTCAACTTAGTCAATACTCCAGTGACCGTATGATGTCCATCCAATGGCCATAGTGCTTCTTCAACCTATGGTCTTCTTGCTCCAGCCGCCCAAAGCAGCGCCGGTTGTGTCGCCTGCTCCTGCCTCCCATGGCCGACTATGCTACCGCGAAGGCCTCACCACCCCCATACTACTCCCACCACTGGCCAGGCCTTCCCTCCACTCACCCACACCCCCTGTTATTCTGGGGCGACGGTAGCCTCACACCGCAATGGACGGTGAACGCTTCGTACTCCTCTCGCGTGGGCATCCACCGCTTTGCGCGTCTTGCCCGGCTCCGCGTCGTCCCCTTCCTAGGCCTCGCCGTCGTCCACCGCCGTGGTGCTCTCGGCGCGGCGTGGTCAATGTGGTCAATGACCGACTTCCATCAGAAGAGTACTGTACGTGGAGAGGATGACAGTTGGGTCCATGGAAGCCGTAAGGAAGTGCCTCCTTATTACGCGGAAAATAATTATTCCTCCACCTGACAGCGGGGACCCACCGGACGGGCCACCAATATTTTGCGAAAAAATCATTTCCCCTGATTGCTGGGACGCACCGGACGGGCCACCGTATTTCGCGAAAAAACGTTCCCCCTGCTGTCAGCTCGGACCCACCGGAAGTGCCTCCTTATTATGCACAAAAAAATGAATACTCCCCCGGCTAGCTGGGACCCACCTTGGTGGGAGGCTGACTTGTGGGCCTACTAAGTTGACGGGGACGAAGGGCTTTGTCAACTTAGTCAATATAAACGATTCTAGCTCTAGTGACCATACGATGTCCATCCAACGGCCGTAGTGCTTCGTCAACCTCTGGTCTTCTTGCTCCGACCACCCAAAGCAGCGCCCGGTCGTGCCGCATGCTCCCGACTCCGTGGTCGGTTGTGCTGCCATGAGGCCTTACCGCCCCTACTATTCCCACCGCTGGCAGGCCTGCGGCGACGGCAACCTCACATGCCGAACGGTGAACCTCGTACTCCTCTCCGCGCGGGCTTCCAATGTCGCGTCTTCCCGGCTCGCGTCGTCCCTTCCTAGGCCTCGCCGTCGTCCACCGCCGTGGTGCTCTCATGGCGTGGTCAACGTGGTCAAGGAACGACTTCCATCGGAAGAGTCTTGTATGTGGAGAGGTGACAATGGGTCCACGGCCACAGCCAGTTTTTTGTGATTTGCCAAGTAAGTCGCTTTGTCGGGGCTGTTGGGCTGCAAATCTTTCAAGACGAGGAGAGCTTTCATTCGGCTTGCCGAGAAAATGGCCCATCAGTAATGAGAAATGGGCTATACATTTTTAAAACACATCAAACCGGCAATTAGTTTCAAATATCTTTTTTTTCATTTCAAGATTTTAAATTGCAATAATTTTTATGCGTGGAGAATTTGTTGGATTTTATATTGATATACATTTATTTTTAAAATCAGTTTGAATGTGAGTCGAAATTTCAGGATTAAAAACAGTTCGGACCGCACCGAAATATGCAAAATTTCGTATAATTTTTTAACCGTGGCCACAATATGGGCTGTAATGCTAACAAAAAGAATATGGGCTCCAAAAAACCTTAAGAATTAGCAAATGGGCTGTAAATTATTAGAAATAATGGCAGATGGGATGTATGTTGTTTTCCACGGATTTGAGGCTTTCCTAAAAAAAGGTTGACACACAAGCACTAACTGTTGGATGTCCATCCAACGGCCGTCATGCTTCTTCAATCTCTGCTCTTCCTGCTCCAGCCGCACAAACAAGCGCTGGCGGGACTGCTCCCTCCTCCTCATGCCGGTTGTCTTGCCTTGACCTCCACCGCCCCACCGTACTCCCACCCATCGCTGGCCTAGCCATCCCTCTACTCACCCACACATGCTGTTATTCTCCGGCGACGGCAGACGAACCAGTAAACCCTCGTACAGTCGTACTCCCCTCCGCGTGGGAAACAACTCCCGGGTCTTCCCTGCCTCCGTGTCGTCCCCTTCCTAGGCCTCGACGTCGTCCACCGCCGTGGTGCTCTCGTCGTGGCGTGGTCATTGTGGTCAACGACCAACTTCCATCGGAAGAGTACTGTGCGTGGAGACGCTGACAGCTGGGTCCACGGCTGCAGCAAGGAAGTGCCTCCTTATTACGCGCAAAATAATTATTCATCCACCTGACAGCGGGGACCCACTGGACGGGCCATCGTATTTCGTGAAAAAACGTTTCCCCCCTGACTGCTGGGACCCACCAGCTACACCTTCGCAAGCAAGGAAGTGCGTCCGGGCAAAAAAAAGATTCGCCCCCCTGACTGCTGGGACCCACCAGCTACATCTTCGCACGCAAGGAAGTGCCTCACAGTCGGGACCCACCTGGTCGAAGCGTACGTAGCATTGTCATTCTGGTCGCGAACGTGTACGTACATATATACTGGTCGATGTAGAGGCGCACACGTGTCGTAGTAGAGGCGCCAGACGCGTGTCGTAGTAGAGGCGCAGACGTAGCGGTACACGCACGTCGTCTGGCCGTGGTGGAAGAAAAAAAATACGGCCACGTATGTGTACATACGGGTGGGGTCTCAAACGCCTACTCGCGCATACGTACGGCCAGGGCTCGTGTACATCGATGGGTCAGAACGGAGAAACAACATCGTCGTCGTGTTCATGGGGAGGCAACGGAATGTGTCGTGTTCATGGGGAGGCAACGGAATGCGTCGTGTTCATCGGGAGGCAACGGAACGCGTGGGAGCCAACCGACTGGGTCAGAACGGAATGCGTGGTCGTGTTCATCAGGAGGGCTTGGACGGAATAGGCGATGGAAACGAGGCCTGGCATACCGCACAACGGAGGAAACGGGCCTCCTACGTTTGGAACGGGGTCCTATTGATCGGGAGGGGTGTGGCGTACCGCAAAACGGAGGAAATGGACCTCCTACGGTCCAAAAGGGGGTCCTGTTGATCGGGAGGGGTGTGGCGTACCGCAAAACGGACGAAACGGACCTCCTACGGTCGAAACGGAGGTCCTGTTGATCGGGAGGGGTGTGGCGTGCGCATAAAAGCGGACAAACGGACCTCCTATGGTCGAAACGTGGGTCCTGTTCATCGGGAGGGTTTGGCGTCGCAAAAGCGGAGTCCACGGGATCTCGTTCATCTCCACCGTCGACCTCCTCCGGCCTCCACGGGCTACCGTCGACCTCCTCTAGCCTCCATGGGCTCCTGTTCATCCAGCCTCTACCGCCGCTACTCCACCGGCCATCGCTCAACCACCCTCCACCGTCTCATCGCTCATCCAGCCCTCCACACCACGGGGTCTGTTCAACCACCCCTCCACGGGCACCCTCCACCTTCTATCGCTCATCCAGCCCTCCACACCGCGGGTCCTGTTCATCCAGGCAACGCCACCGCTCACTATTCATCCAACCCCCCGCAACGCCATCGCTCATCCAATCGATCGGCTTCGATTAATGTGATGGCGAAGCGAATCGCCGATCGGGTTCGATTAACGACCATCGATCGATCGCTTCGGGTTCGATAACGTGTAGCCTGCGGTGCAATCGCCGGGTTCGATTAGAGCCCAACGCCTCGCTTCGGGTTCGATTAGAGCCAACGCCTACGCACACGCTGCAGCGTACATGTCTGAGAGAAAGCGTGCATCGCTTCGGCCCCGACCTGCCACCGTGAAGGGAACTCCCGAAATTTTCCTCACCCTTGCTTCTACCACGGTTTTTTCCGTAATGGACGGCCCAAAGAATGTCATGCAGCTGCGTCTCCGGCCCGCCCAGGACGAAAAGCCCATTTCCTGTCATGATTTTTTGCCATAGAAGTAGGAGCCCACCACATCTATGATGATACCGGGTTTGTCACAATTATCGTCATAGGAGTGTCATATGTATGACAGAAAAAAATTTCGTTCTGCCCAAAATGTCACGGATGTGTCTTTTTTTTTGTAGTGGTGACAAATCTCAACCTTGATACATGCCAACTCAACAGACACCCTCAGAGATACCTGTAGAGCATCTTTATAGTCACCCAGCCATGTTGCGGCATTTGATACACACAAGGTACTCCTCCGGTGTCAGTGAGTTGCATGATCTCATGGTCATAGTAACAAATACTTGACATGCAGAAAAAGATAGCAATAAACTTGATACGATCATATGCTACGTTCATAGTTTGGGTCTTGTCGATCACATCATTCTCCTAATGATGTGACCCCGTTATCAAACGAATACTCATCTCTATGGCCAGGAAACTATAGCCATGTTTGATCAATGAGCTAGTCCGATATAGGCTTACTAGGGACATGTTGTTGTCTATGTATCCAGACATGTATTTGAGTTTTCGGTCAATACAATTATAGCATGGATAATAAATGGCTATCATGAACAAGAAAATATAATAATAACCACTTTATTATTGCCTCTAGGGCATATTTCCAACAGTCTCCACTTGCAATAGAGTCAATAATCTAGTATTACATGGTGATGAATCTAACACCCATAGAGTTCTGGTGTTGATCATGTTTTGCCCCTGGAAGAGGTTTAGTCAACAGATATGCAACATTCAGATCCATATGTACTTTGCAAATGTTAATGTCCTCCTCCTTGATCACATCGCTGATGGAATTGAAGCATCACTTTATGTGTATGGTCTTCTTGTGAAACCTTGGTTCCTTGGCCAGAGCAATGGCACCAGTGTGTTCACAGAATAGAGTCATTGGGTCTAGTACATTGGGCAAAACACCAAGATCTGTCATGAACTGCTTCACCCAGACACCTTCCGTCGCTGCCTCCGACGTAGCTATGTACTCCGCTTCGCATGTAGAATCAGCTACCACGCTTTTCTTGGAACTGCACCAGCTTACCGCTCCCCCATTCATAATATATATGTATCCATTTTGAGACTTAGAGTCATCCGGATTAGTGTCAGAGCTTGCATCGACGTTACCCTTTAGACCAGCTCTCGATCACCTCCATAGAGAAACATTTCCTTAGTCCTTTTCATGTACTTAAGGATATTCTTGACCAATGTCCAGTGTTCCACTCCTGGATCACTTTGAAACCTTCCGGCCATACTTATGGCAAGGATGACATATAGTCTTGTGCACAACATCACATACATGATAGAGCCTATGGAAGAGGCATAGGGGATGACACTCATCTTTTCTCTATCCTCTGCAGTCGCTGGGCATTGAGTCTTACTCAACTTCACACCTTGCAAAACAGGCAAGAACCCCTTCTTGGACTGATCCATTTTGAACTTCTTCAAAATCTTATCAAGGTATGTGCTTTGTGAAAGTCCTATTAAGCGTCTCGGTCTATCTCTATAGATCTTGATGCCTAATATGAAAGCAGCTTCTCATATGTCCTTCATTGAAAAACTCTTGTTCAAATATGCCTTCACCTTTTCCAAAAGTTCTATATTATTTCCAATCAGCAATATGTCATCCACATATAATATTAGAAACGCTATAGAGCTCCCACTCACTTTCTAGTAAATACAAGCTTCTCTGTAAACTTGTATAAACCCAAATGCTTTGATCAGCTCATCAAAGCGAAGATTCCAACTCCGAGATGCTTGCACCAGTCCATAAATGGATCGCTGGAGCCTGCACACTTTGTCAGCATTCTCTGGATCGAAACAACCTTCCGGTTGCATCATATATAACTCTTCCGAAACCGTTAAGGAATGCTATTTTGACATCCGTCTGTCAGATTTCATAATGGAAAAATGCAGCTATTGCCAACATGATTTTGACGGACTTAAGCATCGGGACGGGTGAGAAAGTATCATCGTAGTCAACTCCTTGAACTTGTGAAAACCCCTTTGCCACAAGTTGAGCTTCATAGACGGTGGCATTACCGTCTGCGTCCGTCTTCTTCTTGAAGATCCATTTATTCTGAATGGCCTTTCACTCTTCAAGTAATACTTCCAAAGTCCATACTTTGTTTTCATACATGGATCCCATCTCGGATTTCATGGACTCTAACCATTTGTTGGAATCCGGGCCCACCATCGCTTCTCCATAGCTCATAGGTTCAAGTTGTCCAACAATATGATGTTTAAAATAGGGTTACCGTACCACTCAGGAGTAGTACGTATCCTTGTCGACCTACGAGGTTTGATAGTAATTTGATTCGAAACTTCATGATCACTATCATTAACTTCCTCTTCAACTGATGTAGGTGCGACAGAAACATCTTTTTGTGCTGCACTAATCTCTGGTTGAAGTAAAGGTTCAACAACCTCATCAAGTCTATCTTCCTCCCACTCAATTCTTTCGAGAGAAACTCTTTCTCCAGAAAGGACCCGCTCTTAGCGACAAACACTTTGCCCTCGTATCTGAGATAGAAGGTATACTCAATCGTCTACTTTGGGTATCCTATGAAGACGCATTTGTCCGCTTTGGGTTCGAGCTTTTCTGGCTGAAGCCTTTTGACATAAGCATCGCAGCCCCAAACCTTAAGAAGCAACAACTTAGGTTCCTTGCCAAACCATAGTTCATACGATGTCGTCTCCACGGACTTAGATGGTGCCCTATTTGAAGTGTATGCAGCTGTCTCTAACGCATAAACCCAAAATGAGAGTGGCAGATCGGTAAGGGACATCATAGAATGCACCATATCCAATAAGGTATGTTTGCGACGTTCAGACACACCATTACGTTGTGGTGTTCCAGGCGGCGTCAGTTGTGAAACAATTCCACATTGTCTTAAGTGATTGCCAAACTCATAACTCAGATACTCTCCCCCTCGATCAGATAGTAGGAATTAAATCTTCTTGTTACAATGATTCTCAGCTTCACTCTGAAACTGCTTGAACTTTTCAAACGTTTCAAACTTATGCTTAATTAAGTAAATATACCCATATCTACTCAAATCATCGGTGAAGGTGAGAAAGTAACAATATCCACCGCGCGTGTTGACGATGGCATGTAACTAGGGTAGGGTCATAGGCCTTACCTAGGCGCCCTACCCAAGGACACTGCCCTAGATTCAAGAACATTCAAAGCACAACAGAAGATATCGACTGAAATCACCTTGGAGTGCAATCCACTCGACCAGATATGCCACTCGGATACCCCAATTCCACTCAAACAAGATAGAGTCACTCGACCATACGAAGAACCACTCGGAGTACAGAAGATCTAAAGCCGCCAAGATGGCAACGGTCAGGAGTTCACTCTGTAGTCTTAAAGGTCATTTATAGTCCTTTATAGCTAGCGTTACCAGTAGCGCCCTATCTTAACGACCTGCTTGAACCCTGTATGGCGAGGACTGGAGGGTCCGGTGCACTCTATAAGCCACCCCTCCTCGCACAAGGGTTCGCACCCCTGTTGTCGGCGTTCTAGGCAGGGGGTCCCTGTGACTTGCCTGCTGCGGCTGCGGGCGTGGCTCGAAGGAGGCCCAGGGGCGGCCCATCTTCATCAACACAAGCTCAAGACCTCGCGAGGCCAAGCCTCATGGGGCGGGCGACCAAGAGCTTCCTCAGCACGGCCTCGTCGGTGGCTCACGAGGAGGCGGAGAGTTCAAGGCGGGGTACCTCGCGAGGTGCCCGTGACGTAAGCCATGACGACCAAGGGCGCCAGTCGGGCGCCAGCCCGCGCAGCGTCCTCCTTTCCTCTTTGGTGCAAAGGGGGCAAGCGCAGGCAAGGGCATCAAGCAAAGGCATCCATTTCGGTGCAACAAGACCAAGACCAGCCCCAACGGCTGGAATGCAGTCATCGTGGAGCCCAAGCAGGCGTCATCACCAGAGCCTTTGGCAGGCGAGGACCAACTTTAGTCAGGATAAGTGTACCCGTTGTTCCCCTTCAAAATGGCCAATTGTTGGCGCCCTTCCCGCTCAATATTTGGGAAGAGGCCAAGGGCCTTCGCCTATAAATAGGGGTAGCCACACTCAGAGGAAAAGGGGGGACGAAGGACGATCGGAGAGAGCATTCGGAATCCAGAGAGAGAGAAACCCGTTCCTCAAGCTAGAGCGACGGGGCACCGCTTAGCAGTTCATCACACCCACCAAGAACAGTCCCTCGCGAGGCTGTTCTTCCCTGTACTGTTCTTCGTCAGCCCCAGAGGCAATCCACACACCACAAACTAGAGTAGGGTATTACACCACAACGGTGGCCTGAACTAGTATAAATCTTCCATCCCTTGTGTTGTTCTTGTTAGTAGTTCAGGTCCCTACGGTTCGGCGAGGAACGAGACGGTGGAGGGTTGGATCTCCGTGCGCACCCCAGAGTTCGAACCTTAAGGGTCTACCGGAACCCGTGATCCGACATTTGGCGCGCCAGGTAGGGGTGCACCGGAACCTGCCTTTCATCGCCTCGTTCTTCCCCGACCACCGCCACCATGTCTGACGCTCGTCGGGCTCGCGCCGAGCGCCGAGCCGCGCCCTTCGCTTCCATCGCCGCCAGACGCGCCGGGCGGACGCCCTCGTCGTTCCCGTCACCGGTATCAACGCCGCCATCGCCCGGCGGGGAACGAGCAGCGGCGCCCCAAAGCACCGTCCATGAGGCGGGACAGCCGCACCGCCACGCTTTCGCTCACCCTCGCTGGTTCTTCGTCGCGCGCTTCGCGCCATGGAGGCCCGAGCTGCACTCATCGCGCTAACGAAGCTCCCTGCGCTACCGCTTCTTCGACGACGTTCACGAAGAATGGCTCGACCGCTGCCGCTGAAGCTCGTCCGCGCTGCGGGAGGCGACTCGCCGCCGTCCGTTTGCACCGCACCCGCCCAGCCTTGGCGATGAAACTCCGGCGCCTCGGCCGCCTCCTCCTCAAGACGGCGCCGCCCCAAGCGCGGCACACAAGCGGAACCGCTCCGCCAGCGCCCGGCTGCAAGAGCAGAAGCTGCCAAGAAGTTCCTCGCCCACAAGAAGCTGCCCGAGCGCTCCCGCTCCAAAGACGTCAAGACCTCGCGCCCCTCACCGCTGGCGAGGGAGGCCTGCAAGACCAAGCTCTCTGCCGACCGAGGCCCCAGCTGGCTGCCGTGCCTTCACCACCGAGCTGCGGGCGTCGCAGCCCGCCAAGTTCAAGCCAGACCTGCCCCACGCCACGCACGGCATGGCAGACCTAACGGAGTTCCTCCAAATTTCTACGAGCTGGGCATCGAGGCTGCCAACGGAGATGAGAAGGTCATGGCGAACTGGTTTCCCATGGCGCTCAAGGACGGAGCCCTTTTGGCTCTGAATCGGCCCCAGCACGATCTCTTCTGGGCCGAGATGCGCTTCCGCTTCATCGCCAACTTCCAAGGTACTCATGACCGCCACCGCCGTGAGCGACATGCGCCGAATCAAGCAGCAGCCAGGGGAAACCCTACAAAAGTACATCCAGCGCTTTTTCAACAACGCGCGCCTCAAGATCCCCAGGGTGACGGAGGAGGCCATCATCTCTGCCTTCTCCGACGGCGTGCGCGACGTCAAGGTGAAGGAGGAGCTGGCGATGCATGATGATATTTGCAACTCCACAGGTTGTTCAACTTGGCGACCAAGTGCGCCAGGGGTGAGGAGGGGCGCCTGTACCTCCTCGTTCTGCCTTCCGGGGATCCCGAAGAGAAGAAGTCCAAGGCCAAGGACGTAAAGCGCAAGGGGCTGCCGTGCCATGGCGTAACCAGACACCAAGCGGGGCGAGATCAGCCCGAGTCTTTAAAGGGCAGCGATGCTGCGTGTACCACGACCTCCACACCCACAACACCAATGAATGTCAAGAGCTCCGGGCGTCTTGAGGAAGTGTCAGACGCCTGAAAGCGCAGCCGACCGGGCTACGGCCGAGGAGGAGGAAGAAATGCAGAAGCTGGGAAGACGCGGCTGCGCCAAGGGTGGCGCGACCAACCTCGCGAGGATCACCGGCAAGACCCACCTCGCGAGGGGGCTGGAGGATCAGCCTCGTGAGGATCGCCTGCAAGGGAACGCAGGAGCCTCCCTCCGCTGCCGCCGCCACCAAGGAGAATCAAGACCGTCATCAGACGAGGGGCTGGGGCCTTCAGAAGCGCCCGCGATCGTCAGCATCTGGCGGAGCCCAAGCCCGACCTCCCACCGCATCTTCAAGCAGTTCGCCCGTGAAGTGAATGCAGTCCTCCCCAAGCTCGAGTCCACGCGCCCTCTCAGGTGGTCGGCGTGCGCCATCACGTTCAGCTCAGCGGATCGGCTCAAGTGCGCAGCCACAGCCGGAGTTCTCCCAATGCTTTGCTCTCCAATCATCAGCAACGTGCTAGCCACCAAGACCCTCATCGACGGCGGAGCAGGGCTCAACGTCCTGTCCGTGGAGACCTTCAACAATCTTCAAGTGCCCTACAGCCAGCTTCAGCCAACCAAGCCCTTCTCCGGAGTCACCGACGGCTCCACGGTCCCGATCGGGCAGGTCCGCCTTCCTGTCACCTTCGGGGCCTGCGACAACTACCACACCGAGCTCATCGACTTCAACGTCGCCCACATTCGCCTGCCGTACAACGCCATCCTCGGGTACCCAGCGTTGGCCAAATTCATGGACGTGACCCACCATGGCTATAACATCCTCAAGATGCCAGGAAGTGGCGGGGTCATCACGGTGCCCTGTGAAGAGAGAGATGCAGTGTGCTCCTTGGAGCGAGCTTTTCAGGCCGCATCGCTGGAAGACCCAGACCACAGCAGCAGGACGCCTCCCGAGGCAGCACCCAAGAAGAAGAAGACATCGACCGGCCCGGCTCATCAAGAGACAGGCCCCTCAGGGCCCGCGCCGGGCCAGGGGGAGCCTCCTTCCATCGCATAGGAAAGCGTGCCCGGCGCCCTCCTCAGCAGGGCTGGGGCTCTCCTGGAGGGCCACCGACCTCGCCAAGGTCTGAGGGAGGCGCTTGGGCACCACGTGGAGGCGTGTTTGAAGCACGCTTCCGCATAGGTGGAGCAAGACCAGAGAAGCAGAACCCTCAAGAGTTCATCAGCCAAGGCCATTCAGGAGTTACATGAGTCAAGGGTCATGAGGGGCAGCCGCCGCCACTACTGTGTGGCCCCCATCCAGCGAGGATGGTGGGCTGCGCGTCTGCATCGACGTGCAGGGATCAATCGAGCCGCATCTCAAGAGCGCCTCGGCCCTCGCGAGTGGGACGTTGCGAGGCCCGCCCACTACGTACGCATGCCTTATGGCCTGCCAAACGCGGCTGCTGCACACCAGCGTCTCGTGAGGACCATCCTGGAGGCTCAAGAGGCCAGGCACGCCGCAGCCCTGGCGGAGATGGAGATGGCCCGTGAGGGGCCGCCCGCGCCTCCGGAGCCTCCCGAGGCCCCTGAGCCTGGGGGCTCGTGAGGATCGGCTCCCGCAGCCCACCGAGTCTGCTACATCAACAACCCTTCATCCCCAACATCACCAGGTGACATCTTTAAGTTTTATTTCCGGCTGGGAGCGCCTTCAGGGCAGCATTATTCCCAAGCCGCGTGGGTCCGTCCCTGCGGCATGTATCCCTTTTATTTCATGTCCTTAGCTTACCCTGTTGGGGCGCCTCGGGCTGCATCATCCCCAAGCCGCTCGGGCAGTCCAATGCATGTATCCTTCATGCGTTTTCCTTAGGATTATGCTCCACCATGCTTGTTATTTGGTGCCTTCTCACGGGTGGCGAAATCTTGCACGTTAAAGGGGGTGCACGAGCATCGCGACTCAGTGGCTCCTACCGGCTCTCCGGCCCTCACCCTCTGGTCTTGTCCATGGCATCGCGACACGGCTTGCCAGCGACGGTAGAGACCAGCCCGAGAGCCAGGACCCGAGGACGAGAGTTTCATTATCCAATCCGACTTCGCGTTAAAGGGGTGCACGAGCATGGCGACTCGGGGCTCCTACCGGCTCTCCGGCCCTCACCGTGGTCTTGTCCATGGCATCGCGACCTGGCTTGCCAGCGACGGTAGAGACCAGCCCGAGAGCCGGGACCCGAAGACGTAGAGTTGTTGCCTCCGACCCAGCTTGCGCGTTAAAGGGGGGGTGTCTGAGTATCGTGACTCAGGGCTCCTACCGGCTCTCCGGCCCTCACCCTCTGGTCTTGTCCATGGCATCGAGACCTGGCTTGCCAGCGATGGTAGAGACCAGCCCGAGAGCCGGGACCCGAGGACGTAGAGTTGTGTCATCTAATCCAGCTTGCGCATTAAAGGGGTGCACGAGCATCGCGACTCAGGCTCCTACCGGCTCTCCGGCCCTCACCCTCTGGTCTTGTCCATGGCATCGCGACCTGGCTTGCCGTGACGGTAGAGACCAGCCCGAGAGCCGGGACCAAGACGAGAGCACCGGCATCTAGCCATTTTGCAGGAAGACACTTTCGAAGATAAGGCCCAGAGCAGGTGCAACCCGCCTTGAGGTAGGGCCTCGTGAGTCCTGCTACTGGCTCACGGGTGCCCAGATACACCTCGTCTAGCCCTACCGTGCCAACCACGTGTCGAGGTGGGGTTGTATCGCCTGGGGCTCCTCCCGAGGGGAGCCCTCCCATGTTCGATGGAAGCACCATGCTCCGCTGGCCGACGACATCGGCCGAGGAGGAGCGGCTATGCCCAGACACGCATAAGCTCTATGCTCTGCTGGTGATAAACAAGCGAGGGTGGCCTCCGGGTTGCGCTAACCTCGTGGGAGCCCAGAGCTCGTCCGCCTCGTCGCAACGCCTCCTCTCGGGAGTGCCGCGCGAGGGGGCAGGACACGGGGGCTGCGCCTGGGTCATGCCCAGATGCACGCCACCGAGCCAGGCCCCTCGGGCCTGGTTCGTCGCACGCCACTCCCCGAGCGGAGCCAAGGTACGCATGCCGTTTGAGCGTCAAGGGGGACTCCTGAGCATCGCGACTCAGAGCCTAATCGGTCACGTAGCCCCTCACCCCTTAGTTCCAAAAAGGCTAACGGCGGTTGGGGTATCTGTGAGGCCGGAGCCTGCAGACGAGAACGGTGGATCCGGCGCCTCACCTCCCTACTTGTTGTTCAGGCGCCAAGGGGACCCCCGAGCATCGCGACTCAGAGCCTAACTTGCCACGTAGCCCTCACCCTTGGTCCCGTCCTGGTTTCGGTCGGGGCTAACGGCGACTGAGGTATCTGTGAGGCAGGCTCTGCCGGCGTAGAACATAAGCAAGTAGGAAGCACAAATTTCAAGGAATTCAAAAAGCAAATATTATAGTCCACACTGTTATCGCAGTACCAAACGCAAGTTTAAACGCCTCCCCGATGCATGATACATGTGCAGGAATTACAAGCGAGGCAGGAGCCGCAGCGGAGTCACTTGTCGGCGGTGGAGCAGCGCGGAGTGGGCGCGCCTCGTGAAGCAGCAGGGCCGGCAGCGCCTCGCTTCGGCTTGGTGCTGAAGGCCTGGAACTTCCCCAACAGAGCCTCCACGCGACCCTTCACAGCTTCGGCAGTGACAGCTGCGTGCTTGCTGCTCGCCGGCTCCAGCAGGCTGTCCATGTCGACGCTGGGGTCGCGAAGATAGATGTGGGTGAGGATCCGCGTCAGTGCCGCAGAAGACAAGACCCGCGCCTCGGCCTCAGCCGTGGGGCCAAGACCAAGGGAGACATCTTCAAGAGCGCGGATCATGAAGGGAAGCAGCTTGGCGGGGCCGTCCTCCGCGCCGGCCAGTGGGCTCTCCAGGCCGCTGTCATAAAGCTCCCTCAGCAGGACGCGAGCCTTCACCTCCATATCCATGAAGGCCACGCGGTCCTCAGCCTGTAACCAGCGCCTTGGCGTCAGCTCGACCTTCCTCGCCTCCGGTTCCTGCCTCTAACGCATCAAGACGGTCGCGGCGCTTCTTCAGCTTGGCCTCCCGGTCCTTGATGGCCGCCATGAGCCTTCATGCCTTCCTCCAGCTCTGGCGGATGCGAGCCTCCTCGGCGAGCTGGTTCTGCAGCCCTTGGCTCACCCTCCAGCGTCTCGCAGTGACCTCGGATGCTGGCTGCCTCCCCCAGGGCAGCATCGTGGGCTACCTTCGCCTCGCGAACAGCCTGCTTCTCCTCGTCACAGGCCGTCGAAGCCTGGACCAGTGCCGCCAGAATCGAAGCGTCGGCACGAATCCAGCCAGAGGCCAGCTCAGCGCCTGCCACCAAGCGAGGGTCGGCACTCAGAAGATCCTGCCAGCCGGTCCATTCAGCGGCAGCGGTCCAGACCGTGGAGGAGTCGGAGAGACAACAGTAGGTGGAGTAGGAGGAGTTGGCGGCGGCGTAACCAACTGCGCCGTGGCGGAACCAATGGCGCCACGATGACGGTGGGGGCTGCACCAGCAAAGGCCGCCTCGAGTCGCTTGGGACAAGGGGCTGAGCTTCGCCCAGCTGGCTCAGCCGAGCCTCGCGAGGACGCCCGGCAGGAGAGGCCTGGGCGTCGGTCGTCTTCCTTTCGGGCAAAGGCACCACCACGGATGGGGCCTCAGAGCCCCTTCCTTCTTCGCCCAGCGCCAGCTGACCAAGAGCATGGACATCAGATCTCGTCAACAAAGCAATAATCAAGACAGAGACGGGCACTTACAGGTCGTCTACGGTGGACTCGAGCAGCCTCGGCCATACTTGAAGCCCGAAAGTGCCGGCTGCGAGGATCGACTTCAAGGGGACCAGAGGCGGTAGCGTCCATGGATCGCCCGGGGCCGTGGCGGACCTGCTGGGGACCAGCAGATCCGTCCTTCTTCGGGATCGGGGGCAGGCTTTTGCCTCCCCGCTCATCCTCATCTTCGTCGTCGTCACTTTCGGGGAGGCGGAGAACGCGGGGCCTGCGCCGCAGGGAGGGAGCCCTTGACTCCGCCCCCGAATCAACCCCCTCTCCTGGCTCCCTCTCCTCCACCTCTTCGCTGGAGTCGGAAGAGGGCACGTCCACCAGGTCCTCCGGAGCCTCCATGCACGCAGCCCGTCCCCATTGAAGGCGGGCATGGACCCCACAACCTGCTCCACATCCTCGCTGAAGGAACAGGGCGCTGGGCGCCCTCGGTCTCACCACATCGCTTCTACCAACGATCGGAGGACCGTCACCAGATCCTCGCTGCTGGCCACGGGGCTCGGCTTAGGCCTCCACATCGAAGCAATCTTGGCGGAGCGGAGCCAGTTGGTGCTCAGAACTCCCTCAAAGAACGACGCACCGTCAATCTCGCCGCCCGCAGATCGTCCGGCTTCAGATCTGCGTCCATCCTCTCGAGCACCGGCTTAGCGTGAGGATCGAAGCTTCGCCGGGACCCGGTCGCCGGAGCTCTCGGCGGCTCCGTGGGCAGGATCGGTCGAGGGTGGATCCGCCCGGCATCCACCAAGACCCACTTGCTCCTGAAGCCTTCAATCCGCTTCCCAAAGGTTTGAAATGGCAATAGCTCCGGCCAGATGCGATGAAGCTTCGCAAGACGCTTGAGACGGGACCACGGGAGAATTGGAGGAAGAAGTAGTGGTGCAGCAAGGCCACCGAGGGCTTCACCCCAACATGGGCCTCACAATAGTAGGCGAAGATTGCCAGGAGAAGGACGGAGTTGGGATGGAGGTGCAGAGCATGAATGTTGTTATGGCGAAGGACGGAGAAGAAGAACTCAGAGAAGGGAGGCGACAGACCAGCAATAATGGCGCCCGCGAAGAACGGGTAGAAGGTACTCCCCCGACCCTCAGGGGCGGAGGAGCCGGCTTTGAACACCGCTGTTCCGCTGACGCCCTGCGCCTCCGCCAGCCGGCGCATCAGGGCAAGGCTCATGGTCGACACGTTCGGCGGGTCCAAGGCAGGAGAGTACCAGGCTCCGGCCGGGGTTTGACGAGGAGCCATGACTGGCTAGGGCACGGAGGCGGAGTGGATCTGAAGGTCTTGGAAGCAGGAAGGAGAGGCGCAAGAAAGGGGATCTGAGCAGCAACTGGAGAAAGTAAAGGAGGCAAGCAAGATGCCGCTCTATTATCAACCCGCGCGGTTGCAGAAGCGCCCAGGTCCAATCAACCGCCACGCGGCACCCAAGGCCACAGGCTGTTAGGGGCCCTGGCAACCGCAGACTTGCCCTTTCGCCTCTCCGCACGGCCAAGTCCGGGCGTCGTGGCCCCGGGCTACTGCCGGTGTTCGGGAGGCAGGGGTCCCAGGACTTGCTCGCCTGCTGCCTACGGCGTGGCTCGAAGGAGGCCCAAGACGGCCCATCTTCATCAACACAAGCTCAAGACCCTCGCGAGGGGCCAAGCCTCATGAGGCGACCAAGAGCTTCCTCAGCACGGCCTCGTCAGCTGGCTCACGAGGAGGCGGAGAGTTCAAGGCGGGGTACCTCGCGAGGTGCCCGTGGACGTAAGCCATGACGACCAAGGCGCCCGATCGAGCGCCCGGCCGAGCAGCGTCCTCCTTTCCTCTTTGGTGCAAAGGGGCAAGCGCGAGCAAGAGCATCAAGCAAAGGCATCCGTTTCGGTGCAACAAGACCAAGACCAGCCCCAACGGCTGGAATGCAGTCATAGTGGAGCCCAAGCAGGCGTCATCACCAGAGCCTTTGGCAGGCGAGGACCAACTTTAGTCAGGATAAGTGTACTCATTGTTCCCCTTCAAAATGGCCAATTGTTGGTGCCCTTCCCGCTCAATATTTGGGAAGAGGCCCAGGGCCTTCGCCTATAAATAGGGGTAGCCACACTCAGAGGAAAAGGGGGGACGAAGGACGATCGGAGAGAGCATTCGGAATCCAGAGAGAGAGAAACCCGTTCCTCAAGCTAGAGCGACGGGGCACCACTTAGCAGTTCATCACACCCACCAAGAACAGACCCTCGCAAGGCTGTTCTTCCCTGTACTGTTCTTCGTCAGCCCCAGAGGCAATCCACACACCACAAACTAGAGTAGGGTATTACACCACAACGGTGGCCTGAACTAGTATAAATCTTGCGTCCCTTGTGTTGTTCTTGTTAGTAGTTCAGGTCCCTGCGGTTCGGCGAGGAACGAGACGCTGGAGGGTTGGATCTCCGTGCGCACCCCGGAGTTCGAACCTTAAGGGTCTGCGGAAACCCGTGATCCGACACCTGTAACTCTCACGCATAATCCAGTCGACTAAGCCTCCGTGCACCGAGACGTAGGGCTATTACTTCCTCTGAGAAGGGCCTGAACTCGTAAACCTTGCGTGCACAACCTCGCCGTAGCTAGGGCCTTGCCCCCTCCTACGTACCCCCTATTCTTACTATCAGTCTTGCTCCCACGACAGTTGGCGCCCACCGTGGGGCAGGTGTCTTAGCAACTTCCGATGAGGTTGCAGTTTTGCCGATATCCATCAACATGGTTTCTGGCGGTGGTTTGGCTTTGGGCCGCGAGATCCATCTCAGCGCGCTCGTTTTCATCGCCGACGACTCCGCCTGGCTCCAGGAAGCCCCCCTCGACATTGAGGCCCTTCCCATCCGCGGGGCGGCGTCCTCCTGCGGCAGCCATCGACCCAGTATCGGTCGGCTCCCGCGTCATCCTCTCTCCCTGCTGTACGCCGCTGCAAGCGATCCGGTCGGTCGCGGCTCCAGTGGTGGGTGAAGCATGCGGTGGCTCATCAATCGGTCACCCCTCAAGTCGCGGCAATCGAGCCCGACGAATCTCTCTATGGTCTATTTGACTTGTCGACTGGCTCCGCGGACACTCTTTCCGAGTGCAGAAGCAGCGACCCCATGGCGGAAGTCCTCATGGTCGACACGCCTTGTAGTCTGCCTTGGTTCTGTCGTTATGGTGGTGGCAGCGGTGATGGCCCGTCGTACATTCATGATGAGTATGAACCTCAAGCCCTTACTTCTGAGTAGAGGGAAGAGTTTCATCGCCACAATGTGGAGGCGCTCCAGACCCCCATCGTTGGGGAGACCTTCGAGGCTCGGGCCTTGGAGGCCGCGCGCCTGGCCACCTTGGCTGAGCGCACGCGTCTGGAGAACCTTCAACATTCACTCGACGAACGCGCCCGCTGGCAGATCCCCGATTCCAGTCATCGACAACTGTTCCCGCCTAAACCTCAGTATATCACACTCCAATCCAGAATCTTACAGCTGCAACCCATATAGCAGAGTCGATTTAGCCATCCCATTCAGAGGCTGGTAGAGGTTTGCTGCAAATCAGAGCGCTGCTCCGAGCGGCAGCCGAACAAAACTCGGTTGTTTCTCAGTCGCTCAACAGAATCCATAGCAGATCTGTGGTTGTAGATACAATTCAGTCGGCACATAGCCCAAGATCGCCTCCACGGCGTGACAATCTTGGGCACCGCCAGGATCAGTACCTGGATCGAGGCCACGAACAGTATGATTATCGATACGCCCGTGACGACCACTGTCGAGTCCCTACGCGCCCTCCGAGGACGGATCATACGCACCCCGGCGGTATGATGACAGGTGCCCGTATGGTGATGATCGGAGAGTTCTAGTCGACCCAAGAGATCCCGGGTTTGATGTGAGATCTCTTCTCATACAAGGTCTGGTCGACAAGGGCTGGACACACAAAGAAGAATAAGGTAGAAACCGCCCGAGAGGAAGCAGAGTGCATGTTTCTGGACCCGAATGTTTCAGTAGAGCCATCCGAGCTGCAGAGATCCCTCCCAACTTCAGGTTGGCGACGGGCGTGAGCAAGTTCACCGGTGAGTCGAAGCCCGACACTTGGCTAGAAGATTACCGAGTGGTAGTGCAGATTGGTGGCGGCGATGATGATGTAGACATGAAACACCCCCCTTGATGCTTGAGGGTTCAGCCAGAGCTTGGTTGAATCAGTTGGCCCCTGGTAGTATTTTCAGTTGGGAAGAGTTGGCTCGAGTGTTTATCAAAACATTCGAGGGCACTTGCAAGCGACCTGCTGGGCTGACTGAATTGCAGCATTGCATCCAGAAACCGAATGATACTTTGAGAGACTACATCCAGAGATGGACTACCCTTCATCATACAGTGGAGAATGTGTCACAGCACCAAGCGGTTTGCGCCTTCAAAGAGGGTGTTCCATACAGAGAGCTCAACCTGATGTTCGGTCGGTCAGGAGACATGTCGCTGGCCTGAATGTTGGAAATAGCCACTCGGTACGCTAACAGCAAAGAGGAAGACCGACTCCGCAGTGGTAAGAATAAACCAATCGCCCAAGACACCGGAGGAAATTCCAGTCAGAAGCAAAAGCGCAAAGCTGAAGCTGCAGGTCCTGCTGAAGCCGCAGTTTTGAATCAAGGGAAGTTCAAGGGAAAGCCTAAAGGGCCATGGATCCCCAAAAAATTGAAAGATCAAGCGGGAAACGATGTTCTTGATTTGCCGTGTCACATACACACCAAACAAGATGAAGAGGGTAACTTGATTTACCCCAAACATACCACTAGACAGTGTCGACTCCTGATTCAGAGCCTCCGGGAGGGTCAGCCCAGCGAAAAGGAGAAGGAATCTGATAAGGAAGAGGACAAAGAGGAAGATGATGGTTACCCCAATGTCAATGCCACTTTAGCGATTTTTGCTGACATCGAGAGCAAAAGTCGACTGAAAGTTATCAATAGAGAAGTAAACATGGTTGCTCCGGCAACTACGACCTATTTGAAGTGGTCAAAAACTCCCATTACATTCGACCAGTCCGATCACCCAGTGCACGTTGCTATGCCTGGGCGGCAAGCATTGGTGGTCGACCCAGTCATTGGGGGCACCCGACTGACCAAGGTTCTGATGGATGGTGGCAGTGGTTTGAACATCCTGTGTGCTGAGACCCTCTGAGGGTTTGGCATCCCATTGTCCAAGCTCAGCGAGAGCAACATGCGATTCCACGTAGTCATCCCAGGAAAGAAAGTAGATTCACTCGGTCAGATCACTCTTGATGTGGTTTTCGGTGATTCAAAGAATTACCGCAAGGAAAAGTTGACGTTTGAGGTGGTGGATTTCCATAGTGCCTACCATGCTATGCTGGGCAGGCCTGCATATGCTCGTTTCATGGCTCGACCATGTTACGTGTACCTCAAGTTGAAGATGCCTGGCCCCAGAGGCGTGATCATAGTCACAGGGAACCGATAAAGGGCAGAAGAGTGCCTCCAGAAGGGCTCAAAGATTGCCGATGAATAGATGGCAGCAGTAGAGATGGAAGAATATAATAAGAATGCAGATCCGAGAGGATTTGTTGCGAGCTAAGAAGCCTGCTTCAGAGTCCGCATTTCAGTCGGCCAGAGAAACAAAGCATGTTCATATTCACCCGACTGATCCCAATGCTGCTCCGACCCACATCTCAACAACACTCAACAGCAAATAGGAAGAAGCGCTCATCCAGTTCCTCCGTGAGAACTGGGACATCTTCGCATGGAAACCATCTGACATGCGGGGTGTACCTAGGGGACTGGCTGAGCACCGTTTGCGCGTCGACCCAAAAGCAAAACCCGTCAAAGAGCATATTCGTCGGTCCACCGTAGAGAAGAGGAAGGCAATTGGACAGGAGGTAGCTCGGCTTCTGGCAGCTGAGTTCATCCGCAAGATATACCACTCTAAGTGGCTTGCCAATGTTGTCATGGTCCCCAACAAAGACGATTCACTTCGTATGTGTATCAATTTCAAGCACATCAATCGGGCCTGCCCGAAAGACCACTTCCCTCTCCCCCGCATCGACCAGATTGTCGACTCAACTGCGGGATGTGAGTGTTTGTCCTTTTTGGATGCGTATTCCGGGTACCATCAGATCCGACTGTAGGGGCCTGATGAAATAAAAACAGCCTTCTTCACCCCATTCGGGTGTTTTTGTTATGTTACCATGCCCTTTGGTCTCAATAATGCTGGCGCCACATTCATGCGCATGATTCAGAAGTGCCTGCTCACTCAAATCAGTCGGAACATGGAAACATACATGGATGATAGCGTGGTCAAGTCACGCAAAGGTTCCGACCTATTGACTGACCTCGCTGAAACCTTTGCCATCTTAAGAAGATATGATATCAAGCTCAATCCATCAAAGTGCACATTCAGAGTCCAAGGCGGAAATTTACTCGGTTTCCTCGTTTTCGAACAAGGGATTGACGCAAACCCAGAAAAGGTTGGAGCAATTCTCCGAATGAAATGCCTCGTGCGTGTACATGATGTTCAGAAGCTTACTGGTTGTTTGGCTGCATTGAGCCGATTCATCTATCGTCTCGATGAAAAGGCATTGCCTCTTTACCGACTGATGAAGAAGTCTGATAAGTTTGAGTTGACTCCTGAATCCGAAGTAGCGTTTGTACAGCTTAAAGCCCTGCTTTGCACCCAGCAGGTGCTTGCTGCCCCCAATTAGCAAAGAGCCTCTACTGCTGTATATTGCAGCCGCTGGACAAGTTGTCAGCATAGTGCCAACGGTCGAGCAGGAAGAAGAAGGCAAAGCATACAAAGTTCAATGCCCAGTGTACTACATTTCTGAAGTCTTGACTCCGTCCAAGCAAAGGTATCCGCATTATCAGAAGCTTGTCTACGGGATTTATTTGACCACAAAGAAAGTTGCACACTACTTTGCAGACCACTCGGTTTCAGTCGTCAGCGACGATCCATTATCAGAAATTCTGAACAATCGGGATGCAACCCGTTGAGTGGCCAAGTGGGCGATTGAACTCCTTACTTTGGATATCAAGTTCGAGGCAAAGAAAGCAATCAAGTCTCAAGCAATAGCAGATTTCCTCGCCGAGTAGATTGAACAGCAGCAACCGACTCAGATTCACTCGGAACATTGGACTATGTTCTTTGCTGGGTCCAAGATGTTGAATGGTTCTGGTGCTGGAGTGGTCCTCCCCAAGAGGTGACAAGCTCAGTTATGTCCTCCAGATTCACTTCGCTTCTTCAAACAATGAAGCTGAGTATGAGGCGCTTTTGTATGGGTTGCGTATGGCCATCTCACTCGGCGTCTGTCGCCTGCTGGTCTACGGCGACTCAGACTTGGTGGTCAACCAAGTGATGAAGAAGTGGGATATTAGGAGCCCAACTATGACTGGTTATTGCAATGCAGTAAGAAAACTAGAGAAGAAGTTTGAAGGATTAGAGCTCCACGACATACCTCGAATCAAGAATCAAGCAGCCGATGATCTGGCGAAGATAGGTTCCACTCGTAAACCCATTCCCAGTAATGTGTTCTTGGAGCATATCCACACCCCGTCAGTTCAAGAAGATCCCCCACAACCTATAAGCTCAACCAATCCTACTGAGATTGAAGTCCCAGTTGTAGTCGACTTGATCATGGAGGTTTTAGTGATCACCCCCGACTAGACAGTGCCATATATTGCATATCTGCTCAGGCAGGAGCTCCCAGAGGATGAAGATGAGTCCCGCCAGATCGTCCATCGATCCAAAGCCTTCACAGTGATAAGTGGACAGCTTTACAGAGAACGTGTTACCGGAGTTGCTCAGTGTTGCATCTCTCCAGAAGAAGGTCGACTGATCCTAAATGAGATCCACTCGGGGACCTGTGGTCACCATGCATCCTCTCGGACCATCGTGGTCAAAGCATACCGAGCAGGATTCTACTGGCCGCATGAAAATGAGAAGGCTAAAGATATAGTCGACAAGTGCGAAGGCTGCCAGTTTTACTCAAACATGTCTCACAAGCCTGCATCTGCCTTGAAGACTATTCCACTCGTCTGGCCTTTTGCAGTTTGGGGATTGGACATGGTTGGACCTTTCAAGACCGGGAGAAGCGGTTTCACTCATTTGCTCGTAGCAGTCGACAAATTCACCAAATGGATCGAAGCCAACCCTATCAAGAATCTTGATTCAAGTACTGCCATTAGTTTCATCAGAGAGCTGATATTCAGATATGGAGTCCCTCACAGCATTATCACAGATAACTGCTCCAACTTTGATTCTGATGAGTTCAGAGCATTTTGCGCGTCCCAATGCACTAGGGTCAATTATGCATCCGTTGTGCACCCACAGCGAATTGGCAGGCGGAAAGAGCAAATAGCTTGATCCTTCAAGGGTTGAAACCCCGGCTGATGCGCGATGTCAAGCATGCTGCTGGAGCTTGGGTGACTGAGTTACCATCTGTCCTATGGGGACTGAGAACAACTCCCAACCGGTCGACTGATCGGACCCCTTTCTTCATGGTGTATGGTGCTGAAGTTGTGCTTCCGAGTGATTTGCTGCACAATGCCCCCGAGTGGAACTCTTCTCAGAAGCTGAAGCTGAACAGGCACGCCAAGACGCAGTTGATCTCCTGGAGGAAGAACGAGAGATGGCTCTAATCCGGTCAACCATCTATCAACAAGACATGCGTCGATTCCATGCCCGAAATGTCAGAGGTCGAGCATTTCAAGGAGACCTTGTGCTCTAAGTGCATCAGAAACGGCCTCACAAGCTCGCTCTGGCCTGGGAAGGCCCCTTCATCATCACCAAGGTGCTCCACAATGGGGCCTATCACATCTACAACGTAGCTAAGAAAGAAAATGAGCCACCCTCGTGGAATGCGGATCTGCTCCGCCGTTTTTATACCTAAACACTCGGATCGACGAGTTGTAATAAGAATCCTTCAGTTTGCTTGTCAAAGACATGATTTTTTTGCAGTATATTAATGATTGTTATCGCATAAACATATGTGTTCAAATCCCCCAGTGGGTGGCTTAGCCGCGAACCCGATTCGCTTAAGTATCAAAAACACTCCGAGTGAAGAGCAACCCTCCCACTCGGGGGCTTAGCTGCGAACCCGATTCGCCTAAGTTTCAAAAACACTCTGAGTGAAGAGCAACCCTCTCACTCAGGGGCTTAGCTGTGAACCCGATTCGCCTAACTTTCAAAAACACTCTGAGTAAAGAGCAACCCTCTCACTCGGGGGCTTAGCTGCAATCTCGTACTCGCCTAAGTTACAAAACATACTCCGAGTGAAGAGCAACCCTCTCACTCAGGGGCTTAGCTGCGATCCCGTATTCGCCTAAGTTACAAAAACACTCCGAGTGAAGAGCAACCCTCTCACTCGAGGGCTTAGCTACGATCCCGTACTCGCCTAAGTTACAAAACATACTCCGAGTGAAGAGCAACCCTCTCACTCGGGGGCTTAGCTGCGATCTCGTACTCGCCTAAGTTACAAAACATACTCTGAGTGAAGAGAAACCCTCTCACTCGGGGGCTTAGCTGCGATCCCGTATTCGCCTTAGTTACAAAATCACTCTGAGTGAAGAGTAACCCTCTCACTCGGGGGCTTAGCTGCGATGCCGTACTCGCCTAAGTTACAAATTAAACACACTCCGAGTGAAGAGAAACCCTCTCACTCGGGGGCTTAGCTACGATCCCGTACTCACCTAAGTTACAAAACATACTCCAAGTGAAGAGCAACCCTCTCACTCGGGGGCTTAGCTGCGATCCCGTACTCACCTAAGTTACAAAACACACTCCGAGTGAAGAGCAACCCTCTCACTCGGGGGCTTAGCTGCGATCCTGTACTCGCCTAAGTTACAAAACATACTCCAAGAGAAGAGCAACCCTCTCACTCGGGGGCTTAGACGTGATCCTGTATTCACCTAAGTTACAAAAACACTCCGAGTGAAGAGCAACCCTCTCACTCGGGGGTTTAGCTGTGATCCCGTACTCGCCTAAGTTACAAAACACACTCCGAGTGAAGAGCAACCGTCTCACTCAGGGGCTTAGCTACGATCCCGTACTCGGATAAGTTACAAAACATACTTCGAGTGAAGACCAACCCTCTCACTCGGGGGCTTAGCTGTGGCGACCAGTTTTCCGGGTAATAAATTCCAGAAAACGGCCGTTGTGCTCACCAGCCCCAGAATTACTGTTAGCTGATGAGGCACCAACTTGATACAGAAATTCCAAGCAAAAATACAAAAAAATATGTGGTACAAGACCATCCTGGTCTGTGAGTACAACAAATGGTTTCTAGTGGTTGATGGCGGAAGCGGTTTGTGGATCATCAGCGTCTATGGGACTCCATTTCCCACAGGAACAGCTCACCAGGTTAACTCCTATCTTCGCGAGGCTTCTATCACCATTGCGTAGGTTTCCGGGCTGTCAGCGCAACGCTCCTCTCCACGCAAGGAATCTGGCCAAGACAATAGCCAGGGACAAGCCAGTGAGTACTTTGAATGTATTTGCAAACATTAAGAACACAGGAATAATATAACAACCGATAAACATGCTCTAAAATATTCTATGAACATAACGTCAGCCATAAAAATAAAATCCTAGATGCATGCAGGCAGGTTATTAAATAGTAACAACGAATATGCAATGACAGAGTAGGAATAAAATGCACCATTCGGATGTCTGAAGCGACGTCTCGAATTGATGTTAACTAACAAGCATGCCTCGATCAAGGCGTCTGGCGACACCACATAAAGGGCTTATAAAGTAAAATAAATAACAAGCATGCCATAGTTGGGTGTCTCAGCGACACCACATAAAGGGCTTATAAAGTAAATGAATAACAAGCATGCCACGATCAAGGCGTCTCAAATGACACCACATAAAGGGCTTATAAAGTAAATGAATAACAAGCATGCCACAGTCGGGCGTCTCAGCGACACCACATAAAGGGGCTTATAAGGTAAATGAATGACAAGCATGACACAGTCGGGCGTCTCAGCGACACCACATAAAGGGGCTTATAAGGTAAATGAATGACAAGCATGCCACAGTCGGGCGTCTCAGCGACACCACATAAAGGGCTTATAAGGTAAATGAATGACAAGCATGCCACAGTCGGGCATCTCAGTGACACCACATAAAGGGCTTATAAATAATCATAGTGAATATCCAGGAGGTAGAACCATTCCAGGGATACTCGATAATATCAATAAAATAACGGGTTAGTCCACAACAAAAATAATGATCATAATCATCACAAGTCTAAAGTTGTGACCCAAATTCTAGTTTAATAGTTTCTCCTTCGAAGACCGACACTAAGACCGACACTAAGACCAACACTTGACCCATCCCAGACTGTAATCTCTGCAGAGGTTGTACTCTTTACCCACGAGTAACGGATTCCTTTAGTCCATCAGGACTAATTCCGTCTACGGCCTTTTTGTTGAAAACCCACCTAACTTGCACACACCAGCTTAACTTACCGGTGTCTGGAATCACCCATGACGCCTGTCAAGCAAAACTCTAAGTGGGGAGGCTACAACCTCGACGTAGCATGGGATCACAAAATTTATACCGCGCGCAAACTAGGGGAACTACCGCTTCGGCTACAACCGAAACACCCATGCCCCCGGGTCAGATGGCATGCATACCGGATGCCTCCGATATCTTCCACCATGGCCTCTCTGTACGGTGTGTGCTAGGAAAGGGGTTGACAACTTACTGAACCGTACCCCATGTATGGCAGGGACAAGTGGTAGTACGAAACAAGTATGGGGGTTACAGGAACAAGACTAGATCTATGGTCGACTCAGGAGATTTAAGTATTCCCTGCATGATTTGCATAACGAATATATTTCATCCAACAGATAGAATCACCACTCATCATACCTCTCATGCCATGCCGGACACACTCGTCTCGACGAGGAACTAGGGACAAGCTTGGGTCTACCCAAGACACAGAATTTCCCGTCTTTCTTTCGGTAGGCACGAAAGGCATACGAGGATGATCATTATCACAAGCATGTCTATTTCCAACAGCAAGGAAATTTCGAATAAGCATTTATGCAAACGATCACATCACCACATAAAATAACGAGTTCCACGTATTGAGGTGGTGCCATAATCGTGTCAAACCATGTATGCAAAATATTATGCCAGGGTTCCGAATGCTTGCCTTCAAGGTGTGGAAAGGCAGGGTGCACTCCAAAACTTTTGGAAGTTTGCTCCTCTCTCTCCAAAATCCTATTTGAAAATATTTTTGAATCAACACACATTTACAAAACAGCACAAAAAAGTAGTCTGAATTTTTTTCAAATAAATCTTAAAATAAACTAGACAGAATTTGAGAGATGTAGGAAAAGGAATCAATTCATTTGGAGCCATATTTCAAAAGTTATAGCTGGTCAAAGTTTAGGTCAAAATCTGTTATTTAAAATAAAACAGAAAAGAAAAACGATTCGAATATATACGTACACGTCGAAAGCGTATTCTGGAAATATGTTTCCACTTATCCAGCGTGGACCGCGCCTGAGTCACTGACAGTGGGCCCGCCTGGCTCACTGGTCAGGTTTGACTGGTCTTCCCTCCCCTCTTCTTTCTCTGTCCGAGCGGGGCGGAACTCCGCGAGAGCCGGGCGAACGGTGGCACCGTTCGGGAAAACGAGGTCACCCGCGGGCTCAAGGGGTCGAGGCGGTCACTCCGGTGGTCGTTTTGATCTCTGGGGTGGACGGAACTGCCGGCGGCGAGCTCCGCGACGGAGGGTGGCCGTCGGGAAAAGTGAATTTTCGCCCGCGGCGAGTCCCGATCAAGATTGAGTGGGGGTTTGGACTCACGAGGGGGAGAGGGGGTTCCTGGTGAAGAGAGTGGAGAGGGGGAGGCCCTGGTTGCGCCGAACGGAGCCGGGAGGCGGCGGTGGCCGGACGGGCCGGAGTGGGGGAAGACGGCCTCTTTCTCTCCAATTGACGGCAACGGGGGCACTAGGAGTATGGTGTGAGGCTGCTTGTGTGCTCGTAGGGCTCTAGGGGCTTCCTTTTATAGCGCTCCCACGTCGGTTCGCGGCGGTAGTGGACGAGCTTGTCGGCGACCGATGTTCTGTAGCTTGCAGGCATCGTGGCGAGGCTGGGGATGGCGGCAGGAGCTAGCGGACGAGCGGGTACTGCTCCAAGGGCGAGCTGGCGAGTGGGAGTGGCTTGGGCGGCGATGGCCATTGCAGGAGCTGTCGGGCGGCAGTGGCGGCTAGCTGCTGGCCTGCCGGAGACGTGGCGAGGGCTGCGGGGCTCGTGGGGAGCAGAAGGGGACGTGGCGTGCTGGCTGCGGTCATCATGGGCCGAGTGAGTGAGGCGGGCGAGACGGTGGTTGAGCGCGCCAGACGTGCAAAACGCGTGCTCCGCTCGCGCTCTGGGCGTGCACAGAGCATGCACGGAACGTGCTCGACGAAATGCTAGGGCATGTTAGGGGGCTCTAAACCACAAGATGGTTAGCAGGGTGGGGTTATAGGCTAGGGAAAATCCATGGGACATGCTGGTCTGGTCAGGGGATCAAGATCATAATGTAAACAAAAACTCATGTCAAATCTGTCCATGCTCTCAAGGTGTTTGACAAAGAACCAAAGGCACCTAGGCAGTTCTTGGAGTGGCCAAATCTTCCAGAGTGGGGTTTCTTTAGGAGAAAGAGAGGGTGGTGAGGTTAGTTTGCCAAATGAAGAAACTTGTTAGTGCAAGCTTTGCAAAACTTCAATCCTGGACAGGAGGTAAATGGCACCATTACATGGACCAAAAATGATCCAATGGGTGCATGCTCCTGGACTTAGGGGTCTAGCAGGGAGGACTACAAGTAGGAAAAGGAATCATGGATAGAGGAGCAACTAAAAAGGTGGTTGTTGTACAAATCCTCAAGTTGGACCAGAATGGAAAAGAGGTTGATCCACTCAAATTTTTCAAAGAACATCACTGGGTTTTTGCATAAAGTTGAATCATATGCTGCTACTAATATCCCATAATTTTGGTGGAAGCTAGAGAGAAATATTTAAATGGGTTGTAGTGTAAAATTGCTCACTGGACCAGATTTAAAAATATGATGTAGAGCTCAAAATATCCAAGGAATGAAATATCTTTTTGCATAAAAGTGGTTTGGTGACATCACATGACATCTCCAATTTTTGGTGGAATTTTTTAAAGAATTTATAAAAGGGTTGCAGTGCAAATGGGACCATAAACTCATGAAAACCCAAATTAGAGAGATAAAGCTCAGGGAAAAATAATTGTATAAATAATTCCCACTGATAAAGGAATTGTTTTATTTGAGAGGGTAAAAGAGTCCACAAAAAAATGGGGAGTTTTTTTCACTAGGGGTAAATACTCCATAAAGATAAAGGGAAGAAAGGTTCTGAACTCAATAGAAAAATCCAGAAAACCAAAGTTTAAGTTCCTGACAAAAAATTTAATTAACAAAACAAGATTAAAATTTTGGGGTGTTACAACACTACCCCCCTTAAGAAAAATCTCGTCCTCGAGATTTGCTAAGAGCTGTTTTGAAAAACAAATACTCCACGGTTACAAGTTTTTGCAAGCAGTGTATGTGTTCGAGTGGTTGTGAGTCTGCTGCCGTGGTGTTGTGTGAATAAAAATAATCCATGTCGCGAGAAGATATACGATGCAGCAACTCAAGGAAAAGAAATCTCACTCCAGGATAATCAGTAAATTAAGAGAATACCGCAACAAAACTACTCAAATTAATAGGAACTAAATAATTTACTCGGCGCGCAAACTCGGGGTACCGCGCATAAGTTACAATGCATAAATAAATGTTGTAATAATAAACACAGCGATGGCGTCTATAATGCAAATGGTAATCGGACGGGGTCCCGAGAAAACGTCTCTGCATCGGGATACACTCTTCTTCTATCGGGGAAAGTGGATTGACCAGTCGATGAATGTGTCTCTCCTGGTCGGGCCTCAGTGATCTGCCGATGGCGATCTGAGGATTTAAATCCGCGAGACTCTGGAGGTAACCCATCACACATTGGGTTAAACGCTATTGAGCGATGACGTACTGGACCAAGTTGGCCAGTACTAGGTCTCTCTCAATTCGTCCACCGGGAAAAGATGTTACTCCTCCGGGTGCTGCACGGCTTGGGAAGTAATAGTATCCTTGTTCGCTGGCATAGGGTACCGCGAATCGAAGACGAGCAATCGCTTCGTACGCAGCAGCTTCCATGGCCATGCGTGGGGTCGGCATAGATTTCCCCACGAAGGAGACTTCCGTTGGATCTTGGTTGGAGTCTACGGGAGGGATGTGTACTGCTGCCCAATATTTCGAGGTGGAAGGGGTGATTCTCGATTCGAATAGCTCGTACTGGGGTGGCTAGGTAGAACCCATGGTACTGCAGGTAAAGTCCCACAATATTTTGACAAAGCTACCTGGGGTTGCATCTGGAGTTCTCAGATAAATACTAGGTCTCGGCATGGCAAGAAACGGTTGTGAGAGTGGTGCACGAGGTGAGGGATGTTGGGTAAGGTCACAAGGTGGCCTTCTTATAGCATTGGAACTGGGTCATTTTACCGTGGTGAATGGTAATTAATTTGCCAGTTCAGCTCCAAGGGTCGGGGTCAAAGCCACAGATACATATCTCACCAAAGAGACGTATCACTGTGGGTGTTGTCGGGGTAGTTTTGGTAGCTGTGCCCGCAAAAATACGCAACTGCATGCTGACATAAATATGCCAGGTTACTATTAAAACAGTGGCACAATGGCAGGCTGCGCTAATTCACGAGGTCACATGATTACAAAGCGAGGATACACTGAGACTCGGCACTAATCGAGTGACTTAGTCTACCTCGTTTACATCCAAGCGAGCGTGCCTTGTGGATGTCAAGGCTTCTCCACGGGTCTCAATGTCGGAATTAGCTGGAGAGGGTTGAGGGGCTGCAGGCTCGGGGTAGCGATGATGGCCATCTCGGGGATTGTTGGCCACAACCCCGTTGGAGTGTGCCCCCAAGAGGCGACGAAGCACTTCTGGGGTCATCAAAGCGCCTTGGCTGATGGCTGGGGCAGACCTCAGGGACTCGATCGGGTGTCCGAACAGCACGACTGGGTTGTCGGCGTCGGGCTCGTTCTCTTCTCTTGCCGGGGCTCGACGAACCAGCTCTCCACGAGCTGCGATCAGATCAATGGTGATTTGATCGAACAGTTCCTCCAGTGCACCTACATAGCGCACTAGGTGCAATAGTGCAGGATCCGTCTCGTGATCTCCATTGGCAACCTGGGGTGGTCTACCATACCCTTCATGTCTAGGGTAGTAGTGGAACGAGCGACAGTTAACTCTGGGCGACAACTGCCGGAGTTGAACTATAGCCTCTCGAGCAGCTAGCTGGATGGCTTGTGGCTCGAAGGAAGTTGTCCTTCCGGTGAACCTGTAGGGCGTTACGGCGCAGACCCCTACCGTAGATGTGCCTGATGGCCCAGAATTGACGGCTCTCGCCGCTCATGGACCCTTGGTACACAACATATTCTGGGGGCTCTTCTAACGCATAGGCACGACGGGTGAGGTTTGCGAGTATGGTCACAAAACCTCCAAGGTTGGTTGTTGTGGTCTCATTGTGCACTACGGGCCATGCATTATGGCTCGATGCAGGGTAGAGGCTGTCTTGGGCTGGGTTGAGGCGGCGTGCCTTTTATAGAAAAAGGGAACGAAGTCTTCCTTCGCACACTTGCGAATGAAACATTATAGGCGTCGGTCACTGGCGCGTGATCGACAGGCTAGGTTGATAGGTTGGGCACCGACTGGCAAAAGTGTCGGGGTCATAGTGTGGCTATCTTGCACGAGAAGCTTGGCTGGGTTTAGGTTAAGGTCTGGTGGTTTGGCTTACCTAGGTTTATTGACCCGGCTAAGAGAGGATTAGCCAATGGTCAGCCTGGCTCTAATACCAAGTTTGTGGCGACCGGTTTTCCGGGTAATAAATTCCAGAGAATGGTCATTGTGCTCACCAGCACCAGGATTACTGTTAGCTGATGAGGCACCAACTTGATACAGAAATTCCAAGCAAAAATACAAGAAAATATGTGGTACAAGACCATCCTGGTATGTGAGTACAACAAATGGTTTCTAGTGGTTGATGGCGGAAGCGGTTTGTGGATCATCAGCGTTTATGGGAATCCATTTCCCACAGGAACAGCTGACCAGGTTAACTCCTATCTTCGCGAGGCTGCTATCACCATTGCGTAGGTTTCTGGGCTGTTATCGCAACACTCCTCTCCACGCAAGGAATCTGGCCAAGACAATAGCCAGGGACAAGCCAGTGAGTACTTTGAATATACTCGCAAACACTACAAACACAGGAATAATATAACAACCGATAATCATGCTCTAAAATACTCTATGAACATAACGTCAGCCATAAAAATAAAATCCTAGATGCATGGAGGCAGGTTATTAAATAGTAACAACGAATATGCAATGACAGAGTAGGAATAAAATGCACCATTCGGATGTCTGAAGCGACATCTCGAATTGATGGTAACTAACAAGCATATGCCTCAGTCGGGCGTCTGAGCGACACCACATAAAGGGCTTATAAAGTAAAATAAATAAAAAGCATGCCACAGTCGGGTGTCTCAGCGACACCACATAAAGGGTTTATAAAGTAAATGAATAACAAGCATGCCACAGTCGGGTGTCTCAGCGACACCACATAAAGGGCTTATAAAGTAAATGAATAACAAGCATGCCACGATCGAGGCGTCTCCTGACACCACATAAAGGGGCTTATAAGGTAAATGAATGACAAGCATTCCACAGTCGGGCGTCTCAGCGACACCACATAAAGGGGCTTATAAGGTAAATGAATGACAAGCATGCCACAGTCGGGCGTCTCAGCGACACCACATAAAGGGCTTATAAGGTAAATGAATGACAAGCATGCCACAGTCGGGCGTCTCAGCGACACTACATAAAGGGCTTATAAATAATCACAGTGAATATCCAGGAGGTAGAACCATTCTAGGGATACTCGATAATATCAATAAAATAACGGGTTAGTCCACAACAAAAATAATGATCATAATCATCACAAGTCTAAAGTCGTGACCTAAATTCTGGTTTAATAGTTTCTCCTCCGAAGACCGACACTAAGACCGACACTTGACCCATCCCAGACTGTAATCCTTAACCATGGACACGGCTATTCGAATAGGTTTAATCTCTGCAGAGGCTGTACTCTTTACCCACGAGTAACGGATTCCTTTAGTCCATCAGGACTAATTCCGTCTATGGCCTTTTTGTTGAAAACGCACCTAACTCGCACACACCAGCTTAACTTACCGGTGTCTGGAATCACCCACGGCCTTTGTCAAGCAAAACTCTAAGTGGGAGGCTACAACCTCGGCGTAGCATGGGATCACAAAATTTATACTGCGCAAGAACTAGGGGAGCTACCCTTTGGCTACAACCGAAACACCCATGCCCCGGGTCGATGGCATGCCTACGGATGCCTCGGTATCTTCCACCATGGCCTCTCACAGACGGTGTGTGCTAGGAAAGGGGTTGACAACTTACGAACTGCACCCCATTATGGCAGGGACAAGTGGTAGTCTGAAACAAGTATGGGGGATTCTTTGGAACAAGACTCGATCTATGGTCGACTCAGGAGGTTTAAGTATTCCCTGCATGATTTGCATAACGAATATATTTCATCCAACAGATAGAATCACCATTCATCATACCTCTCTTGCCATGCCGGATACACTCGTCTCGACGAGGAACTAGGGACAAGCTCGGGTCTACCCAAGACAGAGACTTTCCCGTCTTTCTTCCGGTAGGCATGAAAGGCATACGAGGATGATCATTATCACAAGCATGTCTATTTCCAACAGCAAGAAAATTTCGAATAAGCATTTATGCAAACGATCACATCACCACATAAAATAACGAGTTCCACGTATTGAGGTGGTGCCATAATCGTGTCAAACCATGTATGCAAAATATTATGCCAGGGTTCAGAATGCTTGCCTTCAAGGTGTGGAAAGGCAGGGTGCACTCCAAAACTTTTGGAAGTTTGCTCCTCTCTCTCCAAAATCCTATTTGAAAATATTTTTGAATCAACACAGATTTCCAAAACAGCACAAAAAATTAATCTGAATTTTTTCAAATAAATCTTAAAATAAACTAGACAGAATTTGAGAGATGTAGGAAAAGGAATCAATTCATTTGGAGCCATATTTAAAAAGTTATAGCTGGTCAAAGTTTACGTCAAAATCTGTTATTTAAAATAAACCCGAAAAGAAAAGCGATTGAATATATACGCATTACCGCCGAAAAGCGTATTCTGGAAATACGTTTCCACTTGTCTAGCATGGACAGCGCTTTGAGTCATCGACAGTGGGCCCTTTGGCCTTGGTCAGGTTTGACTGGTCTTCCCTCCCCTCTTCTTTCTCTGTTCGAGCAGGGCGGAACTCCGGCGAGGCTCACCGGCGAACGGTGGCACCGTTTGGGAAACCGAGGTCGCCCGCAGGCTCAGGGGGTCGAGGCGGTCACTCCGGTGGTCGTTTTGATCTCTGGGGTGGACGGAGCTGCCGGCGGCGAGCTCCGCGGTGGAGGGTGGCCATCGGGAAAAGTGAATTTTCGCCCGCGGCGAGTCCCGATCAAGATTGAGTGGGGGTTTGGACTCACGAGGGGGAGAGGGGGTTCATGGTGAAGAGAGTGGAGAGGGGAGGCCACAGTTGCGCCGAATGGCGCCGGGCGGCGGCGGTGGCTGGACGGGCCGGAGTGGGGGAAGACGGCCTCTTTCTCTCCAATTGACGGCAACGGGGGCACTAGGAGTACGGTGTGAGGCTGCTTGTGTGCTTGTAGGGCTCGAGGGGCTTCCTTTTATAGCGCTCCCACGTCGGTTCGTGGCGGCAGTGGATGAGCTCGTCGGCGACCGACGTTCTGTAGCTTGCAGGCATCGTGGCAAGGCTGGGGATGGCGGCATGAGCTAGCGGACGAGCGGTATCGCTCAAGGGCGGTGGCGAGTGGGAGTGGCTTGGGCGGCGCAGCCATTGCAGGAGCTGTCGAGGCGGCGATGGCGGCTAGGCTGGCAGCCTGCCGGAGACGTGGCGAGGGCTGCGGGGCTCGTGGGGAAGCGAAGGGGCGTGGCGTCTTGGCTGCGATCGGTCACGGGCGAGTGAGTGTGGGCGAGGCAGCGTCGATTCGAGGCGTGGCACGTGCAAAACGCGTGCTCCGCTCGCGCTCTGGGCGTGCACAGAGCACGCACGGAACATGCTCGACGAAATGCTAGGGCATGTTAGGGGGCTCTAAACCACAAGATGGTTAGCAGGGTGGGGTTATAGGCTAGGGAAAATCCATGGGACATGCGGTGCAGTCGGGGGGATCAAGATCATAATGTAAACAAAAACTCATGTCAAATCTGTCCATGCTCTCAAGGTGTTTGACAAAGAACCAAAGGCACCTAGGCAGTTCTTGGAGTGGCCAAATCTTCCAGAGTGGGGTTTCTTTAGGAGAAAGAGAGGGTGGTGAGGTTAGTTTGCCAAATGAAGAAACTTGTTAGTGCAAGCTTTGCAAAACTTCAATCACAGACAGGAGGTAAATGGCACCATTACATGGACCAAAAATGATCCAATGGGTGCATGCTCCTGGACTTAGGGGTCTAGAAGGGAGGACTACAAGTAGGAAAAGGAATCATGGATAGAGGAGCAACTAAAAAGGTGGTTGCTGTACAAATCCTCAAGTTGGACCAGAATGGAAAAGAGGTTGATCCACTCAAATTTTTCAAAGAACATCACTGGGTTTTTGCATAAAGTTGAATCATATGCTGCTACTAATATCCCATAATTTTGGTGGAAGCTAGAGAGAAATATTTAAATGGGTTGTAGTGTAAAACTGCTCACTAGACCAGATTTGAAAATATGATGTAGAGCTCAAAATATCCAAGGAATGAAATATCTTTTTGCATAAAAGTGGTTTGGTGACATCACATGACATCTCCAATTTTTGGTGGAATTTTTGAAAGAATTTATAAAAGGGTTGCAGTGCAAATGGGACCATAAACTTATCAAAACCCAAATTAGAGAGATAAAGCTCAGGGAAAAATAATTGTATAAATAATTTGTGGCGATCGGTTTTCCGGATATTAATTTCCAGAAAATGGCTGTTGTGCTCACCAGCCCCAGGATTACTGTTAGCTGATGAGGCACCAACCTGATACAGAAACTCCAAGCAAACTACAAAATATATGTAGTACAAGAACATTACGGCACAGGAGTACAACAAATGGTTTCGAGTGGTTGATGGCGGAAGCGGTTTGTGGATCATCAGTGTCTATGGGACTCCATTTCCCACAGGAACAGCTGACCAGGATAACTCCTATCTTCGTGAGGTTGCGGTCTCCGTTGCTTAGGTTAAAGGCGGTCATCGCGCCCCTCTCCATGCAAGAAATCTGGCCAAGACAATAGCGAGGGACAAGCCGGTGAGTACTTTGAATGTACTCGCAAACATTATGAACACGGGTATAATATAAATGATAATCATGCACGGAAATATTCTATGATCACATTGTCAGTCATAAAATAAAATCTCTGATGCATGCAAACAGGTTATTTACAAGAATATGAAATGACAGAGGAGGAAATAAAATGCACCATTCGGATGTAAAGGCGGCGTCTCGAAATGATGGTAAATAACAAGCATGCCTCGATCGAGGCGTCGAGTGACGCCACATAAAGGGCTTATAAGGGAAATAAATAACAAGTAATGCCACGATTAAGGCGTCGAGCGACACCACATAAATGGCTTATAAGGGAAATAAATAACAAGTAATGCCACGATCGAGGCGTCTGGCGACACCACATAAAGGGCTTATAAGGGAAATAAATAACAAGTAATGCCACGCGATCGGGCGTCGGCGACACCACATAAAGGGCTTATAAGGGAAATAAATAACAAGTAATGCCACAGTCGGGCGTCTGAGCGACACCACATAAAGGGCTTATAAGGGAAATAAATAACAAGTAATGCCACAGTCGGGCGTCTGAGCGACACCACATAAAGGGCTTATGAAGCAAATACATTCATAGTGAATATCCAGGAGGTAGAACCGTCCCAGGGATACTCCATAAATCAAGAACGACAATAGTTAGTCCATGATAAAAATAATCATAATCCTCATAATCAATACAAGTCACAAATCATGATCCATGTTCTGGTTTAGCAGTTTCTCCTCCGAAGACCGACACTAAGACCGACACTTGACCTGACCTGGTAGTCCTTAACCATGGACACGGTTATTCGAATAGGTTTAATATCTCTGCAGAGGGTGTACTCTTTACCCACGAGTAACGGATTTCTTTAGTCCATCGGGACTAATTCCGTCTACGGTCTTTTAGTCAAAACACGCCTGACTTGCACACACCAGCTTAACTCACCGGTGTCTGGAATCACCCATGACACCTATCAAGCAAAACTCTAAGTGGGAGGCTACAACCTCGGCGTAGCATGGGATCACAAAATTTATACTGCCACAAGAAACTAGGGGAGCTACCCCTTGGCTACAACCAAAACACCCATGCCCTCGAGTCGGATGGCATGCCTACCGGATGCCCCGGTATCTTCCATCATGGCCTCTACATGCGGTGTGTGCTAGGAAAGGGGTTGACAACTTATCGAACTGCACCCACGTATGGCAGGGACAAGTGGTAGTACAAAACAAGTATGGGGGTTACTGGAACAAGACTCGATCTATGGTCGACTCAGGAGGTTTAAGCATTCCCTGCATGATTAGTATAACAAATATGTTTCAATCAAAAGGATCACCGCTCATTATATCTTACTATGCCATACCGGACATAACCGTCCCAACGGAGACCGGCGACAAGCTCACGCCTACCCAAGGCAGAGGCCTTCCCGGATTCCTTTCCGGCATGCATGTAAGGCACATGAGGATGATTACCATCACAAGTATATTCATTTCCAACAGCAAGGAAAATCACAAATATGCCTTCATGCAAAAGATCACATCACCACATAAAATAACGAGCTTTTCCGATGCAAGGTGGTGTTATAACCGTGTCAACTAACACACCAAAAATATTATGCCATGGTTCAGGATGCTTTCCTTCAAGGTGTGGAGAGGTGGATTGCTCTCCAAAACTTTTGAAAGTTTTCTCCTCTCTCCAAAATCCTATTTTGAAAATATTGGAATTAACACACAATTTCAAAAAAGCACAAAAAAGTTGTTTAAATTTTTTTTTCAAATAAATCTTAAAATAAACTAGATATAATTTGAGAGATGTTGGAAAAAGAATCAACTCATTTGGAGTTTTATTTAAAAAGATACAGCCAGTCAAAGATTTGGTCAAAAATCTGTTTTTAAAATAAAATGTAAAAGAAAACGTTCAGGCAGAATCGTCTTGAAAAGGGAGACGTACTGGGGTTTTGCGCTTCCACTTAAACACGTGGAGGCAGGGCTGGGTCTCGGCAGTGGGTCCAGGCCTTGGTCAGGTTGACCGATCCCACTACCTCCTCTTCTCTGCCCGAGCAGAGGCGGGACGTCCCGCGATCGTCGCCGGCGAACGGCGGTTTCGCGGGCATCCGAGTGCAGGGATGGATCCGCCACTCCTAGGCGGTCTTCCCGATGGTCGTAGGGTCGCCGGGGGTGGAGGGAGTCACCGGCGGCAAGCTCCGCGGCGGAGGGGAGGCTTCGATGGATTTGGGGATTCCGGCCATGGTGGTTCCCGAGCGGGTCTGAGATGTTGGGCGGCTCTGTAGGGTCCTGGGGAGGAGGATGGAAGCACGATGAGGGTGCAGGGGCTTTGGCCTTGGCCGTATTTTGCCGGAGCGAGGTGGCGGCCGATTCTGCCGGAGTTGGGGAAGAGAGTGGCCCCTGGCCAACTGGGGAGGGGGAGGCTTCCTACGGCTCGAGTGAGGCTGCTGATGAGCCTAGGCAGGATCGAGAGGGCTTTATATAGCCCGGCGAGGTCGGTTCCCGTGGCCGCGGATAAGCTCGCCGGCGAACCGCCTCGCTGTAGCTAGGGCGTCGTGGCGGCGACGAGCGCTAGAGGACGACTTGCGGATAATCTTGCGAAGCTCCAGGGGGCAGGTGGCGAGCGGGGAGGGCTCAGGCGGCGCCGACCTAAGCAGGGCTATCGGGCGGCCGTGGCGGCTAGTCCTTGTCTTGCCGGAGACGTGGCGAGGGTCTGCTTGGCACATTGCGGTGAGGAGGGGAGCGTGTGGCGCGGCTCTGCAGAGCGGTGGCAAACCAGGGGGCGACGCGTCGGCTCGGGCGCGGCACGTGCAAAACACGTGCTCTGCTCGCGCTCCGGGCGTGCATGGCGACTGTTCAACGAAATGCCAGGATGGCAAAAACTGCTAGAGAGCTAATGCAAATCCACAGGCCTGGGCTAGAGGCATTAGCGTGCTACTTGACAACTTGGTTTGGACAGATGGGAAAGTTCACAACACAAACTTACAATCATGCCAAATCTGTTCATGCCCACTGGTGTTTGACAAAATGCCAGAGGCATCTAGGCAGGTCTTGGAGTGGTCAAAAACTCCAGATGGTGGTCTCATTAGGTGAATAAAAGGGTGGTGAGGTTAGGTGGCCAAATACAGAAACTAGTTAGTGCAAGTTTTGCAAAAACTCAATTCTGGACAGGTGACAAATGGCATCACTTCTTGAACCAAAAATGATCCAATGGGTGCATGCTCCTGGACTTAGGGGTTTAGTAGGGTGGTCTACAAGCAGTGGAAAGAATCAAGGGCCAAAGAGCAAGCAATAATATGGATGCTGTACAAACCATCATGTTGGACCAGAATGAAGATGAGGTTGATTCACTCAACTCTTTCAAAGAACATTACTGGGTTTTTGCATAAATTTGAATCATAGGCTACTACTAACATCCCACAATTTTGGTGGAGGCTAGAAAGAAGTATTTAAATAGGTTGTAGTGCAAAATTGCCTTTGGACCAGAGAAGAAAATTGGGTGTAGAGCTCAAAATATTTAAGGAATGAAATATCTTTTTGCATAAAAGTGGTTTGGTGACATCACAGGACATCCCCAAATTTTGGTGGAATTTTGAAAGAATTCATAAAAGGGTTGTAGTTCAAAAAGGACCATAAAACCATGGGAAACCAATTTTCAAGAAAATAAAGATCATGGAGATTATTATATAATTAATTCCTCTGATGAAAAGAAAAGATTTTTCTTAAGAGGATAAACAAGTCCAAATGTAATTTGGAAAGTTTTTACTAGGGGTGAAAACTCCACAACTTAGGGGAAAAGAGAGGCTCTGAAATCAAGAATAAATCCAGAAAAATAAAAATTTAATTTCCTGGCAAAATTTTAATTAATAAAACAAGGTTAAAATTTTGGGGTGTCACATAATTCCCACTGATAAAGGAATTGTTTTATTTGAGAGGGTAAAAGAGTCCACAAAAAAAATGGGGAGTTTTTTTCACTAGGGGTAAAGACTCCATAAAGATAAAGGGAAGAAAGGTTCTGAACTCAATAGAAAAATCCAGAAAACCAAAGTTTAAGTTCCTGGCAAAAATTTTAATTAACAAAATAAGATTAAAATTTTGAGGTGTTACATTAGCTGCGATCCCGTACTCGCCTAAGTTACAAAACACACTGCGAGTGAAGAGCAACTGTCGGTGTCAAAACCGGCGGTTCTCGGGTAGGGGGTCCCGAACTGTGCGTCTAAGGCGGATGGTAACAGGAGGCAAGGGACACGATGTTTACCCAGGTTCGGGCCCTCTCTATGGAGGTAATACCCTACTTCTCGCTTGATTGATCTTGATGATATGAGTAGTACAAGAGTTGATCTACCACGAGATCGTAGAGTCTAAACCCTAGAAGCTAGCCTATGGTATGATTGTTGTTCTACGAACTAAACCCTCCGGTTTATATAGACACCGGAGGGGGCTAGGGTTACACAGAGTCGGTTATAATGGGAGGAGATCTACATATCCATATCACCAAGCTTGCCTTCCACGCCAAGGAGAGTCCCATCCGGACACGAGACGACGTCTTCAATCTTGTATCTTCATAGTCCAACAGTCCGGCCAAAGGATATAGTCCGGCTGTCCGGATACCCCCTAATCCAGGACTCCCTCAAGAGCCCCTGAACCAGGCTTCAATGACGATGAGTCCGGGCGTGCAGATTGTCTTCGCATTGCAAGGCGGGTTCCTCCTCCGAATACTCCATAGAAGATCTTGAACACGAGGATGTGTCCGCTCGCAAAACAAGTTCCACATACCACCGTAGAGAGAATAATATTTCCACAAATCCGACCACGACATATTTGATACCATGACATCATACCACGGCCGGTGATTATCAAACCGTTTTTCTCAACCAGCCTTGGCGCATATCGCGAGGCGGTTTCCTTGGCACGTCTTGTCGAAGCAGAGATCGTGTCCCCTTATCGCGGGATTCTCATCAATACGGGCGTGGGTAACCCAATCGTGCCCGTTAGTAAGACTCCTCCATTATAGGCAAGTCCCAAACGGTTACGAGGAGGACGCTTGGTAGTCACGCTCTTTATAAAGAGACCAAGGCTATTCTTTTTTATTCCTCGAACTCTATTGAATCCTTCCCCCGCCTCGAGTTCCAACACCCAAAGCTCAGGCCAGGCGCTTCGGACCTTCAACCATGTCCGGATCCAACCTTCAAGGTCGGTGGATGCCCTCCTCCGTCACGGAGGAAGACATCAAAAAGTTAAGAGAGGCCAGGTTTTTGACCGGCGAGATCGCGCACCGGCTGCTTGCTCGAGGGCAGGTCATTCCTACTCCCAAATCCGGCGAGAGCGTCGTGTTCATATCTCACTTCCTTCGAGGGCTAGGCCTTGCTCTGGATCCCTTCATGAGGGGGCTCATGTTCTATTACGGGCTGGATTTCCATGATTTGGCTCCGGATTCTATTCTCCACATCTCGTCTTTTCTCGTCGTGTGCGAAGCTTTCCTCCGCATCACCCCTCACTTCGGCTTGTGGCTCAAGACCTTCCAAGTGGAGCCGAAGATGATCGAGGGGAGGCACGCGGAGTGCGGAGGTGTCGTAATAAGCAAAAGTGTCGATGCCCCGTGGCCCAAGGGTTCTTTCCAGAAGGTGTCCAGCTTATGGCAACAAGAGTGGTTTTATGTCACAGCTCCCAGGGGCACCAAATGGGTGGCTCCCCCTGCCTTTCGCTCGGGCCCCCCTCCACGACTAACGTCATGGATCAACAAGGGGCTGGACTGGGGGCCAGTAAAGGATGTGCCCATGCTGCAGAGCCGCATCCGAGATCTCCTTGGAAGAGATATTAGTCCGATTACGTTAACGCGAGTGATGTTACTTCGTCGAATCCTGCCCTGCAAACGTCGTCCCCTCCGCCTGTGGGAGTTCAATCCGGAGGGACCGCGAGCTATTCAACACTTCCTCGGCATGACGCTCGAGGAGATGTACAAATTGTACTTCGGACCACAAGTAATGTGTCCGGATACCACCGAGGACGCGGGTCTGAGCTGCAACCGTCCAGACACCCAAGTAAGTCGCCCTGTGGCTGTACACGTTGTATTTTTATTCATCACAACATTATTATGAAAAGTCGCTCTTTGACCAGGACTGGATAGCAAAGACGAAGATGATCAGGTGTCCAGCCCCCCTCCCCGAGGTCTCACCGGATCCGGTACTAGCCAGGATGCTGGAGCTCACGCATTGCCAAGCGCCCTAGGGGGAAGATGAAGGTGGAAAGAAAGAGGCTAACGCCTCCGTGAAGGAGGATAACCGGGGAGAAGACGCCAAAGTTCCCTCTCCCCAAGGAAGGAAGAGGACCGCCTCTGAAAGCCTGGAGACAACAGTCTCCAAATGGGGGAAGAAATCTTCGCCAGAGGGTCCTGCCCCAGGGGATACCCCGACCGCACAATGCCCGCAAGGGGATCAGCCCTCCATCGAGCTGTAAGTAAAAAGGGGTTTAATAGTGAAAAACATCCCACTTTACCTCTGAGGAAAATAACCAAAACATTTATCTTATAGTCCAGATCGTAGCCCTTCTCGGCAGAGTTCGTCTTCGGGGGATCTTCTTCCGGAGATGATGGAGAGCGAAACGCCTCCCCATACTCTCCCGCCTTACGAGGCGGGCGACCCTGAGGTGTCATCTCGGAGGGTTTCTCCCGATCTGGCAAGGCCAGAGGGTAATCTTTGGCCACCCGAAGTTCTCCGTATTCGGCTCTTGAAGAGAGCAACCGGAAGAATCCGGCTCCGCGTGTTATGCGGTCGGACACACGGAAGGATCTGCTAGAGCAGGCGGCTATCTCAGAAGCGCATCGTGCGCTAATGGGCGCGGTGGTTGAGAGGATTTCATCCGCCGAAAGCGGGTTGCATGAAGCTTTTATGAGTCTGCTGAGAGGTTTTGAGGTACATGAAATAGTGTGTATTTTGTACAGTACCGCACATGTTTTAGATGTGCCCTGTGCAGATAGTAGCCCCTAAGACTCTGGTTGCCATCAGAAACAGCGGCAAACAGAGGATCATAGTCCCAGGTAACAATCCGGCCGTCTTTATATACAGGTGGCGGGAGGTCTGGTCGCTAGCCGGACTGGTGAGGTTGTCGAGCTAATGCGGTGACTTGACGCGGCAGATGCCGACATAGTGCTTGTCAACAAGCGGCTTGACGAGGCGCAGGGTATGTAATTTCTCCTGTGGTCAACATATAGTAAGAGGAGCGTAATGCCAGTATCTTTAACATGTTGTGAACTGCAGATGGAGCTGCGGCAGTGGAGACCCTTCGGGTGGAACTTGCCCGAGCCAAAAAGCAAGCCAGGAATAGTGATGCGGCCGCTCTGAAGGCAGCCGAAGAGCTGAGGGCCGAATAGGCTACCCATTGCCAAAGTAAGGAGAAGATGGCCAAGATGGCCGTTGAGTTAAGTGACGCCGCCGACCGATACCGGCTTCTTGAGAAGGAGAACCAAGCGAAGGCGACGGAGCTGGAGAAGGCCATGGTAGCAGCCAAGGAAGCCCTTCGAAGATCGAGGCGTCGAAGGAGGAGTTGCGTCAAAATTTGGAGATATCGCGGCTGGGAAGCCCTTCTTGCTCGCGGACGAAGTTCGGAGATCCAAAGTATGCCCCTCTTGACCAGTTATGGAGTTACTGCGGACGGCGTATGCGGAATCTGTCGACCCGGCGGCTGATGCAGCCGAGTACTTCAAGGATCAAAAAGATCGTGAAGTGGAAAAGCTGTTCTGGTCGCAGTTCAACGGTCCAACACATCCGCTGCTGTTGAATGAGCGCATGACCGAGTGGGCCGAGCTCCATAGTGTAAGTGCATCTAGTGCCCCTTAGTGATTTTGGTGTATTGAGGACTTATAGGTTAAGGGACTAATGTGTTCATGAGTGTACACAGGTCTATAAGTCTATGAGGAGTTTGATATTTACAGAGAAAGTCGACCCCTAAAAATGAAGTTCTTCGTCTGAAGACTTTGGTATTCTGAATATTTTCTGAAGACTTTGAAAGTGAAGAAATTGGTGTGACCTTGAAGACTTGGTATTCATTTGAGGAACATGAAGCGTGAAGACTTTTGTTTTCGTAGTTTCGTTTTCTCTTTCTTGAGTCATAGGAAACACCTGTCTTTGTTAAAGGGGTCGAGGAAATACTAAGGAAAAATTTCCATGTGATGCTCAACTCAAAATCCTACACCTACCAATCCCTTTGAGTGAAGCCATTGGAAATCTCATACGATTCGATCAATTTCTTGATGTGAGAGACGAAGTTCTTACAGTCCTTTGAGAATTTGTTCTGACTAAGGAGTTAGGAATTCGCCAGTGTCGATTGCCTACACAGTGAGGATCATGATAGCCTTGAGGAATTTGTGAGTCAAATTTCCGACCGTTCTTTATCTTCTTGGCCACTGTCCCAAAATATCTTATCTACCTAACGGTCATATCATTGAAGGGCATTTATGTCTTATCATGTCAGCTGCTCCCCAGGCTATAAATAGCCGCCCCCTACAACCACTAGCTGGTTGGCTGTTCCGAGAGAAACTGACACTTGTCATTTGAGAGCATCCCATCCTCCGAGGACTTTGAGCGAAAATCATCGAGTGAGGAAAAACCCAAACCCAAACACGTACAAACCCAAAGTGATTGAGCATCACTGAAGAGATTGATCCTGCGTGGATCCGATGCTTGTTACCTTTGAAGACTGTGCTTCTTCCAGATGGTTAGGCGTCATGGTCTAGAGCATCCAAGAGGAATTGTGGATCGCCGAGTGACCGAAGTCTGTGAAGGTTTGGAAGTCGCGAAGACTTACCACGAGTGATTGGATGAGGTCTGTGTGACCTTAGTTCAAGGAGAATACGTGAGGACTTGGTTTCTGAGCTGCGTGCTTTCGTATCGGGTGTCCGGGACTGTGTGTCCTCGAGTTTAAATACTCAACCGCTCCAACCAGACGTACAACCGAGACAGCGGTTGGAACTGGTCTACCAAATCATTGTCTTCACCAACCTTACTTGGTTCTATTTCCTCAACACTTTCATTTCCTCATTCTTGTGTTGAGTGTTTGTTCATATCTGTGTTTGAAGACTTTGATCAAGACTTTATCAATTTCCTCAGTTCAATTTCTTGATCTGTTTGTCTTCATCTTGTGTTATCCTGTGTTTACGCTTTACGTACTCAGGCGTGTCTTCATTTCATCATGATGACCATGCCTGTATTCTATTATGCTTACTTACGAGTACTTATTCATTGCAAGTAGTTCTTCGCTAAGGAATTTCCTCACCGCAAATTCCTCGTTGAAGAATTCATAAAATCGCCTATTCACCCGCCTCTAGTCGATATAACGCACTTTCAATTGGTATCATAGCAAGGTACTCCTTGTTACGTGTGATTTTGGTTTAACACTTTGGAGTTTTAGTTATGTCGACCGCAGGTATGAAGAAAGTGACATGTCCTATCTTTGACGGTCATGATTATCCCAAGTGGAAGGCCATGATGAGGAAGCGCCTCATGGCAATGGACAGCGAGATGTGGACCGTCACTGAGATTGGTCTTACTGATCTATGCAAGACGGTGAACGCGGATGATATTCACAAGTACACTCGACTTGACATCATGGCGAAGGATATCATCTGTTCCTGCCTATCTAGAGATGAATTCAAGCGCATTATGCATCTTTGCAATGCGAAGCTTATCTAGGACCGAATCTCCGACATCTATGAAGGTCATCTAACCCGTCATGATCCTTGGTTTGAGGACTTCAAGGAATCTCTCAAAACGATGACTTTCGAACCAGAATCATCATCTTCTGCATCATGTCTCATGGCAAAGGGTGACAAGGTAACCGAATGTTCCTCATCCGAGTTTAGTGACGATGAATCTGATGATGATGGATCTGATGATGATATTGAACCTAGATATACCAAGCTTGTTTGTATTGCCACCAAACAACAACATGCCTTGGAAAAGGTTCAAAACATGTTAGGTAAAAGTGATGATATGTTGGGTGAAGAAATGGATCGCACTAAAGCCTCGATGAAAATCTTGAGACTTGATCTAGGTTTGACAGCCTTCAAGGTCATCATAACACTCTCTTATCTGATCATGAGAAGCTTTCTTATGAATTTCTTCAAAGAAAGCAAGATCCTGAGAAGCTAAGAGTGAGTTATGAAGATCTTCAGAAGGAGCGCGATTCATTACTTGCTCAACGAATCAGCGCTTCTCAGGAAGAATTTGTTCCTCCATGCTTAGTGCATTGAACGTGAATCTGCTAATTCTTCACCTGAATGTTCAAATGCTTCAACTATTACAAATTCTTCACCTGCCTCTGCTATCACTAATTCCTCATCTGAGGACATTGCTAGTATCACTGACAATGCAGATTGAAGGAATTGTACATGATGTGCATGTACAAAAGCCTCAAAGGGCATCAAACTCTTTGTGATGTGATTAAAAAGCAGATCCTCAACAGGAACCCTAGGAAAGAGGGTATTGCCTTTGAGAGGAAACTCAATGCTGATGGAACATATTAGAAGCCTGAGCAGTACCCCAAAACCTCATGGGTTGCTGCAAAGGGACCTCATGTTGATCCATCTAACTTATCTGGCTTTACATGTGAATCTCCTCATTCTTCTGATGAGTCATTTGACTCCAACTATAAACTATTCAAAAATCGAGAATGGTGAAGTATTTGCTAGATATGTTGGCACTAAGCTGTAGGAATGGTTCTCCTATGAAGAAAATCTGGGTTCCCAAGAAGTGCCTTGAAAGTCTTGGTGAATGTCCTCATGACACCACACCGTGAAGAATAGGAACCCAGATCAAACCCTTCATATGGACCAAATTCTTCATATGGATCCAAGTCCTCATACGGACCAAAGTCCTCACGTGGATCAAATTCCTCAAAAGGATCAAAGTCCTCATATGATTATCATCGTGCTAACAACTCTGCTTCGTGAGGTAGAGCTAAGGGCTATGAATATGTGCATTATTCTTCAAACCATTATGTTCATAAGTCCTCGAAGAATTTCTCTGCTTATTCATATGCTTACCCTAACTCCTCATATGTGAAACGAAATGGATTGGCGTCTATGCCACCATTCTCATATGGAGCTCAGAGAGTGATGAACTCTTTGCCACCCCTTGAGATGTGGGTGGTGAAGAAAAAGAACTAATCTCTTCTGCAGGGTCAGGTCTCGGGCGTGCTTTAACGTCCAGAAGAGTTTCTTTGGGGGACTGACAAAAATGCGTGAAAGGGCCTTGGGCTAATCATGAAGAAATGAACTTTCATTTCACACGTCCTCATCTTGCTATATCTGTTTTCTTGCTTGATGAAATTCATCGATGAAATTGATATCATATTCTTCAGCGATGAAGTATATGAGATCGTAAGTTGCACTAATTCATCTGCGCAGGATGATCAACCCAAAGCCAATGAGTGGGTCCTCGATAGTGGATGTACAAATCACATGACTGGTGACAAGAACCTATTGATGGATGCTCCCTTATCACCGTCACATCTGAAGCATATCATCTTTGCTGACAAAGGCAAAAGTCAGGTATTGGGTCTAGGTAAGGTTGCGATCTCTAAGGACATATACATGGACAAAGTCATGCTTGTTGAGTCCTTAGGACACAACCTCATGTCAGTATCAATGCTTTGTGATCTTGATATGGTTGTTGTCTTTGGCAAGTATCGTTGTGTTGTGATTATGGAAGCTGACAATTCCAAAGTCTTCGAAGGCTTTAGGAGAGGAGACTTCTGTATTGTTGATTTCTCTCTGGGACCACAACCAGCCGTGTGCCTACTTGCAAAAGCTTGAGAAGGCTGGCTATGGCATCGACGACTTGGTCACACAGGTATGAGGAATTTACTGCACGCTTGCGAAGAAGAAGCATGTCATTGGCATTGAGAATGTCAAATTCCTCAAGGATCACTTGTGTGGAGCCTGTGAAGTTGGAAAAATGACCAAGGCCAAGCATCCAGCGAAGACTATCATGACCATTACTCATCCATTCGAATTGCTTCACATGGACCTCTTTGGTCCTAATCATTACTCAACAGTCACTAATGATGCATCTCTATATGGCTTTGTTATTGTTGATGATTACTCTCGTTACACATGGGTATACATTGTTACTTACAAACATGAAGTGCAGAAGTCTTCAAACGATTTTCCTCGAGGGCTTCAACCAACTTTGGTGTGAAGATCAAGCACATCAGGAGTGACAATGGAACTGAGTTCAAGAATTCCGGTCTTGATGACTATCTTGATGAACTTGGTATTACTCATGAGTCATCTTCTCCTTATACTCCTCAGCAAAATGGCGTCGCGGAGCACAAGAACAGAACTCTTGTTGAGATGGCTCGCACTATGCTTGATGAATACAAAACGCCTCGTTGTTTTTGGATTGATGCAATTGATACCGCGTGCCACATCATCAATAGAGTATATCTTCACAAATTCTTCAAGAAGACTGCCTATGAACTCCTCACTGACAAGAAACCCAATGTGAGTTATTTCAAAGTCTTGATTGCTAAATGTTGGATTAGAGATCCTCATCACAATGCTAAATTTGCACGAAAGCACATGAAGGTTTTATGCTTGGTTATGGAAAGGACTCGCACACCTCTGAGTCTTCAACAACGCTCTTCACAAGGTTGTTCAAGCTGTAGATGTGCGGTTAAATGAAACTAATGGCTCGCAAAGAGAGCACCTACCTTTGTGATAGATGAACCAAAGACCGAGGATTCTATCAAGTTCAAGGCAACTGAGGATGTCATTCCCTCTTGAAGAATCTCTTGAAGAATTCATTCGAACGCGAAGAACGCGTCGGTGATGCACTGAAGATAATCTGAAGAAAATGGTCTTTGAAGAAAATGTTGATCAAATTCCTCGGCGACTGACCAGCTCATCCTCGCATTGCAAAAGAAGTGCAAGTTGAAAAGATCATCGATGACATTGAAGCACCAGGTCCTCTCACACGCTCAAAAGCTTCACATTTATCTAACTTTTGTGGGCACTATGCTTTTGTCTCTATCACAGAGCCCACTAAGGTAGATGAAGCATTTACGGAGCTGAGTGGATTCAGGCCATGCAAGAAGAATTACATCAGTTCGAGCTCAACAATATGCAGGAACTGGTCAAACGCCCAGATCCTCGCAAGCATAATATCATTGGCACAAAGTGGATCTACCGCAACAAGCAAGATGAAAATGGCCTTGTGGTGAGGAATAAGGCACAACTTGTAGCTCAAGGCTACACACAGGTTGAAGGAATTGATTTCGATGAAACTTTCGCACCTGTTGCTAGACTTGAGGCTATTCGCATATTACTTGCTTATGCTAACCATCATGATATCATTTTATATCAAATGGATGTGAAAAGTGCACTCCTCAATGGTAAGCTTGAGGAAGAAGTATATGTTCCTCAACCCCCAGGTTTTGATGATCCAAAGAATCCCGACAAAGTCTTCAGACTCAACAAGGCCCTCTATGGCCTCAACCAGGCCCCTCGGGCGTGGTATGATACTTTGAAGGAATTCTTCGTGAAGAATGGCTTCACACCCGGTTCACTCGACCCTACTCTCTTTACTAAATCTTATGGTGGTGAACTGTTTGTGTGCCAAATATCGTTGATGATATTATCTTTGGCTGTCTTGACCAACGTTATAGTGATGAATTTGCCTATATGATGAGTGAAGAATATCAAATTTCTATGATGGGAGAGTTGAAATTCTTCTTAGGTCTTCAAATTCGTCAACAACACAATGGCATATTCATATCTCAGGAGAAATACCTCAAGGATGTTATGAGGAAATTCGGCATGCAAGATTGCAAAGGCGTCAAAATTCCTATGCCCACAAATGGCCATCTATGCAATCGATGAAAATGGTATTGACTTGATCACTAGGTATACCGCTCCGTGATTGGTTCTTTATTATGCGTATGTGCATCTAGGCCAGATATAATGCTTAGTGTTTGCATGTGTGCCCGATTTCAAGCTACACAGAAGGAATCACACCATAAGGTTTGAAGCATATTCTTCGATATCTAGCTCACACACCAACACTAGGATTATGGTACCTCAAGGGTTACTTTTAATCTCATTGGATATTACGACTCGACTATCTTTGGTGATCGTGTGGACCGCATAAGTCAACTTCGGCACTTGTCATTTCCTCGGACAATCTTTGGTGCATTGGTCCTCGAAGAAAGCAGGCGTGTATCACTTCATCTCTGCGGAAGCTGAATACATTGCTGCTTGGCTCGTGTTGTGCTCAATTCTTGTGGATGAAGCAAACTCTCAAGGACTACGGCATCAACGTGAAGAATGTGCCTCTCATGTGACAATGAGAGTGCCATCAAGATTGCTCACAACCCAGTTCAGCACTTTCGAAGACAAAGCACATTCAAATTCGTCATCATTTTCTTCGTGATCATGTGTTGAAGGCGACATCTCTATCGAGCACGTGAAGGCGAAGAACAGCTAGCCGATATCTTCACTAAGCCCTTGGATGAGAAGAGATTTAGCAAGTTGCGGTGTGAGCTAAATATCTTAGAATCTTGAGCGTTCTTTGAAAAGGACACACATCCTAACACTTATGCAAAATTGATGACTTAGATGTGCAACACATGAAGAAACGTTTTTCTTCAATCAATGAAGAATAACACTCTAAGTGTGAAGAAATTAATGAAGAATTTGATTCTCGAGAACCCTACGACAATTATGCAGCGGTGTCTGAAATCATCATTCTTATACGGTGGGTCACGCCACCACCAAAGTTGAAAAATCTTCAATTTGATTTTTTCCTGAGTTTTGAAATTCTTCAGTTTTTCAAATTCTTCAACTTTGCAAAATCCTCATTGTTTCCGTTGTCTATCTTCATTGGCTATATATATATATACATATATATATATATATATATATATATATATGGGTTTATGTCCTCTCTGACATTCACTTATGGCTATTTCTTCAAGTTGCTTTTTACGCTAAGTGAATGTGATGGGACCCTTCCCCTCTATGTTATACTCAACCCAATCTATTCACAAATTCTTCATGTGCGTTCTATTTGAAACTCGTTCAAAATCTTCACTATGTCCTTGTCAGCTGAAGAAATTGCGAACGGAACTTTTAACTTATCTTATCCAAATTTTCGTCTTTGCCGCTCAAACCGTTCCGTATCCCACGATAGACTTATCTATTCACCCACGATCTAACACGATCTCCACTTTTCAGTATGTGGGTGACACATGTCAAGCGAATGAGAAGGGTCAAGGGCACGTTCGTCCTAAATCTTCGGGCGAACAGTTTTTCACTGCGACTATAAATACCCCATCTCCCCTTCCTCACTTCCTTTACTCCGCTCGACCGCTCTCTCTCTCGCTCGAGCTTCTCAAACCCTAGCGCCGCCGTAGCTGTCTTCCTCTGCCGAGTTAGGGCGTGGAAGATCTGAACTGACGAGCTTCAAATCTACACTTCTCAGTTCGTCGTGTTCTTCACTTCGGGTAATTAAATTTTACTTTTATTGCTCGCTTTGATTCTCAAGCCTTCCTGAAAATCTTCAAAGGTGTTTTATTCTTAAAATCCTCACACACAAAACACCTCACTAGTCATTTGTTCTTGATTCGTTTACCTAAGCATCATTTTCTTCAAGATTCCTCAATTGTGTGGATCCTCGATCTATACAACTCTGGAACCTAAGACAAAGAACGCTTAGTGAAATTCTTCAAAGCTCAACTGGTCAAATTCCTCAAACTTGTTCTTCTTGAAAAACCTTTTGAGAACGCATATGACCTCTCCAAATTCCTCGCAACTATACTCTGTTCACAGGTACTCATGTCATTCTTGAATCACTAGGTTCTCATCAACTTAACTCATTTGCAGCGTTCCTTGAAGAAAAGTTGCATACTTCTTCAGAGAATTCAATTGTTCAAATTCCTCAACTGAAAGAATATGGAAGACGGTAAGAAGCCACAGAAAGGAGGAAAGAGGCCTGAGGTCATGACTGCTTTTGAAATATCTGAGGACATCTATGCTGACTATTGCACACCTGATGAGGCCAAGTTCGGAAAGGAGAACAAAAATCAGCGCAAGGTGCATCTGAGAGGATTGAAAGGAGATGGGCAAGAGAATGGAGGAGTACAGGTATGTTACTCCAAAGTATATGAAGAAATTCGCACTTAATCCTCCATGTCCAAGAGCTCCATTGGCACCTGGCCAACAAGCTGACCCCACCAGCACCAAGCGTGGTGAGGATTTTACTGAAGAATGGGCCAAACGCCAAGCCAAGTTGGCGAGACAAGCCAAAGAAGCAGTGAGGAAATTCAATGAAGACTCTGCTACTGCTGCTGCCACTGAGGCCCCTGTCAAGCCTAGAAAATCAATGGCAAAGAAGCCCGCTCACAAGCCAGGTGCTTCACCAACTGTGCCCTCACGGCCAAATTCCTCAGCAATGCCCTCACGGCCAGTTCCTTATGTTGCTCCTGCTCCTCCCAAATCCTCAGCTCCTCCTCCAAAGTCCTCAGCTGCTCCGGCAAAGTCCTCAGCACCTGTACATCTGGCCACGTGCCAAAGGACTGCAGGCATCTCTATTGCCTCTGGTGTCTCAGCGAGTTCCTCAGCTACACCAAATTCTTCATCAGGCCCCACACTGCTGAAGAAAAAGGCAATGGCTGGACGAGGCCCTCGGCCAAGTCCGAAGAAGAAACAGGTTGCTTTCCATGTGCCATCTGACGATGAAGCTGATGATGATGAACTTGCAGAAATCATCAGAGACAGACAAGAAAGGGCCGCTAGAGCCAAAGGCACACATGTTCCAGTGCTTTTGGATCCAAGGGCGATCCTCGAGTACATTGATCTCTGGCACAAGGATCCAGACACCCCTATGCCTGATTTTCATTTGACTCCTGGCCAAAGTCACATGCTGACCCATTTCATCTTGAAGAGAAATGGAAATTTGAGAAGGCTAAGCAGATCAAAAAGGCTCGATTCAGAAAGAGAAGTTCTGAGGAAAAACATTGTCAAAATGACACCGATGATCTCCTCAAGATCGATGCGAAATCAAAGCCCTCGCCGATGACTTTGATGCCTACTATGCTGATTGGCAAGGAGCCAAAGTCAGATTTGTCAACCTGACTAAGAAGTTCACAAATGTTGCAGCCCCAACGCAACAAGACGTTCCTCAGGCTGGAGCCTCTGCTCAGCCCATCTTGAAGAACATGCCAAGACCACCGATGATTTTCGATCTGCTGAAGAAAATGCTAGTTCCAGGCTGATGACTCCATTCCGGCTTGAAGAAATTGCCAGGGTATCTACTAGTGATGCGCCTGAAGAAACTGAAGAAGTCAGGGCAACTACATCAGTTGCGCCTGAGGAAATTCAAACAGATTCCTCAGCTCCTCCCGCGCCTACACCAACTCCTATCCTTCCATCTGCATCAGATGTGAAGAAGACCAAGGCTGCAGAGCGAGCTGCAGTGAAGAAAAGGAAAGCATCAGCTGCTTCAAATTCTTCAGCCCCGAAGAAAATGAAGCCTATGACCAGCTCGTTTGAAAATCCAATTGATGATGTTCCAATGTCCACCATGCCATCAAAGGACCTTGTTCCTTTTGGTGAAGAATACTAGATCCCTAAGCGGATCGATGAACAAAATCATTACGCTTCACGAAAGCAGATTGATGAAGAAATTGAAGTGGATGCGATCCCTTCTACTCCTGTTGTATCCTCACCAATGCCTCAGTTCACAGCTGAAGAGGCTGGTGTTTAAGAAATTGAAGAGGAAGATGTGGATATTGTAAGCACAACGCCAGTGATGAACGATGACTTTTGGGACAGTCAGCATCCAAATTCTCCACTCTTCACCCCAATACAACAAATTCTTGATCCCTGCACCAACAGTTCAAATGGGTTACGAAGAAACTCATCCCACCTCGTATGTGCATGAAGAAATTCCAGCCACTAGTCTTTGAAGAACACTGCTTCTGCTGATCCTTTGAACACCTTGATGCATATGAAGAGGAACGAGAAAATCCTCGGCTGAAGAACACGAGATTGCGATTCCTGAGGTAGTGATGCAACTCACTGACACTCCTCTGCCAAAACCAAAGGATCCATTCTCGCGCAAGCAAAAGTTCAAGGCTGAAGACTTCTTTGGCGAGCATGTTCTTCACTGATTACAACCCTTATGATTCTGCTCGCATAAGGAAGAGGCGTTTCTGGACTGCTAGTCAAGCCAATTTCTATTCCTCTGTGCTATTCAACAAAGACAAAGTCTTCAATCACGCACATATTCCTCACATGGACATGGAATCTCTGCCAGGCTTCGAGCCAGTTCTCAGCGTTCTTCACGATGCTGTATTGCTGCATTTCTGCACTGACATCTGTGATTGGAATGAAGAACTCATTCTTCAGTTCTATGCGACACTGCACATCACCGGAGATTCTGAAGATGTGAACTCATGGGTGCTGGACTGGATGTCAGAAAATACTCACTACAAGGCACCAGCAACTGAATTGCTTCGTGCTCTCCCACTCATTCCTCCCCTTGATGGTGCTCGTTGCATCTACAACGAACCTGAGCTTACAAATCATTACATGCAAGTGTTGATGAAGCCTTTGAAGCCAGGGCAGGCACCTCAAACCAAATTCCTCGTCAAGAAATTATTGTACGTGCCTTGGACTGTCTATCGCATTCTGACAAAGACAATGAGTCCTATCAAAGGCCACGACTCAAATGATGAAGAAGTCGTTGGCATCATGAAGAATATGCTTTTCAATATCATTCATGGCGTTCCTGAAAACTTCCATGATTTCTTCATGAGGACCCTAGCGAATATTGCTATGTCACCATTTGAGCTGAAGCCTTATGCACCATGGATTATGAGGTTCATCAGGACAAGGTATTCACTCAATTACAAGGCTGATACTCTGAACCACTGCAGCTACTTGCCTCCAATTGAAGTCCTCAAACGGACATTTTCCTCAGCTGGTGACAAAGGCAAGGCAACTGCTGTGATAGATGAAGGCATTCGTCTATTGGATGGTCAATTTCGCAAGGCTGCATCCTACTCCACCAATGATGAATCTGCCACACATGACTCTGCCGCCAACAACTCTGCCAAGCAAAATCCTCAAGCCACGGCACCGGTGGTGATGACCGATCGTGAGTTACTCCTCGGTCTTCATCAGAAAGTTGATCGCAATCATAAATGGGTCAAGCGTCAGTTTGGTTCAATTCTTCACAACATGTCCTCAACACACAATGCAGTGAAGAAAAACCAATACTACCTCCATGAAACCTTCAACCGTACCTAGGTTATTCTATCTCATGTCTGGTAGCAGACGATCGAAGAATGGGTCTCAAGGAAGAATTTGACTGATGCGCACCTCCACCGAAGAAATTCAAGAAGGTCAAGGTTCCTTCCTTGGTGGCCAGCTCCTATTCTTCATCGCGCGACACCGATGAAAATGAAGACTTGGGCGACAACTGCGGCAGGCCCTACTACGACAACCGACCCGACAACGCCGGGCGCTCCTCCATCAACTTGATATTCTTGAGGCGTTAGTCCTCAGTTTCGATCCTTTTGGTCATTCGATGACAAAGGGGGAGAAATTTGAGTTAGTCTTCAAGCGGGTCTATTATATGGGCGTTTTTATGCTAAGTTACAACTCTCGCTCTTCTGACACTTTTATTGGATTGAGTTGTAATCTTAAACCCGATGGTGCTCTGATACTTTTGATGTGTTCCTCTGCATGCTTATTCTTTGTTATATGTTAATACACGCATCTTTGAATTACATCGATCACCATATTTCATCATGCATTTCAAATTCTTCATATTATATGTCAAATGCGTGTATGAATTACAAGATATAGGGGGAGATCTCCATGATTCAACTCTTCAAATGTGCATTGCCTCAAAAGCAAATTCCTCATTATGCACATCTTCAGGGGGAGTTCTTCTATATCTTGCAATCAAATTCGTCAATATCAGTATTACACTTCATATGTTTATCCCCGTTGAAAACTTAACCTATATTGTCATCAATCACCAAAAAGGGGGAGATTGTAAGTGCATCTAGTGCCCCTTAGTGATTTTGGTGTATTGAAGACTTATAGGTTAAGGGACTAATGTGTTCATGAGTGTACACAGGTCTATAAGTCTATGAGGAGTTTGATATTTACAGAGAAAGTCAACCTCTAAAAATGAAGTTCTTCGTCTGAAGACTTTGGTCTTCTGAAAATTTTCTGAAGACTTTGAAAGTGAAGAAATTGGTGTGACCTTGAAGACTTGGTATTCATTTGATGAACATGAAGCGTGAAGACTTTTGTTTTCGTAGTTTCGTTTTCTCTTTCTTGAGTCATAGGAAACACCGTCTTTGTTAAAGGGGGTCGAGGAAATACTAAGGAAAATTTTCCATGTGATGCTCAACTCAAAATCCTACACCTACCAATCCCTTCGAGTGAAGCCATTGGAAATCTCATACTGATTCAGTCAATTTCTTCAAAGGATGAGATGAAGTTCTTCCGTCCTTTGAGGAATTTGTTCTCGACTAAGGAGTTAGGAATTCTCCAAAGGCCGATTGCCTACAGTGAGGATCATGATAGCCACGAGGAATTTGTGAGTCAAATTTCGACCGTTCTTTATCTTCTTGGCATGACTGTCCCAAAATATCTTATCTACCTAACGTTCATATCATTGAAGGGCATTTATGTCTTATCATGTCGGGCTGCTCCCTAGGCTATAAATAGCCGCCCCTACAACCACTAGCTGGTTGGCTGCTCCGAGAGAAACTGACACTTGTCATTTGAGAGCATCCCATCCTCCGAGGACTTTGAGCGAAAATTATCGAGTGAGGAAAAACCCAAACCCAAACACCTACAAACCCAAAGTGATTGAGCATCACTAAAGAGATTGATCCTGCGTGGATCCGACGCTTGTTACCTTTGAAGGTTGTGCTTCTTCCAAACGGTTAGGCGTCATGGTCTAGAGCATCCAAGAGGAATTGTGGATCGCCGAGTGACCGAGTCTGTGATGGTTTGGAAGTCGCCTGAAGACTTACCACGAGTGATTGGACGAGGACTGTGTGACCTTAGTTCAAGTAGAATACGGTGAGGACTTGGTGTCCTGAGCTGCGTGCTTAGCGACTGGGTGTCCAGGACTGTGTGTCCTCGAGTTTAAATACTCGCTTCCAACCGTGACGCATAACCGAGACAAAGCAGCTTGAACCGGGTCTACCAAATCATTGTCTTCACCAACCTTACTGGTTCTATTTCCTCAACTCTTCCATTTCCTCATTATTGTGTTGAGTGTTTGTTCATATCTGTGTTTGAGGACTTTGACTGAAGACTTTCTCAATTTCCTCACTTCAATTTCTTCAGTTTGTTTGTCTTCGTCTTGTATTATCCTGTGTTTACGCTTTCTGTACTCTGTGTGTGTCTTCATTTCATCATGATGACCATGCCTGTATTCTGTTATGCTTACTTCTGAGTACGTATTCCGCTGCAAGTAGTTCTTCGCTAAGGAATTTCCTCACCGGCAAATTCCTCAGTGAAGAATTCATAAAAATCGCCTATTCACCCCCCCCCCCCTCTAGTCGATATAACCCACTTTCACATAGGTTGTCTGGGCTTGCCATGGGGTCTGTTGTGGATCATCTGTGGCCAAGGGGGCCACGGCCGAACAGCTATTTTAGTTTGGTGCAGCAGTTCCTTGGTGCCGTGTCGTGCATCGACGCTACGAAGAGGTCAGCGTGCATCGAGGGTGCACGGATGGCGCTTGCCTGTTTCAAAACAAACTGGGCGGAGATGGAGGCCACCACAATTGCAACCCCAAGTTCGGCGGTTAGCCGAGTAGCTGCCGAGCACTACTTTGACGAGGTCCTTAAAGGTGCTCGTTCAATAGAAGCTCAGTGCTCGAAGAATATTATGTTCTAATGACATGTATTCCCATTGAAAAACAATATTTTACTTAATTGTAAAGGCTATTTTTGTACTTTTGCCTGAAAGTGTTATGATGCCTCCTGTGCGGCCGTTTATGTATATATGTCGATAACCTGAAAGTTTGCAATCGTCGGCTTCAGCCCCCACGCATATAATGCGGGGGTGTTCGCAGAAGACGCTTGTTCACACTTGATCCAACGTTTTGGTCCATTAAGGAGGTGATAGCGCAGCGAACTAGGCAATCAAACTATATTGCTTTAACACTTCCACTTAGCCATAGGAGTTTGACAGTGGGGCTACTATATAGCCCCTGGTGGCTCCGCGCTCATCCGAATACGGGGCGCGGTCATGCCAAACCGGGAAACGGCCCTTCGTTAATGCGGAGGAATCCCGAAGACTCCGATAACTCATCGAGTGGTTGACCAGTCTCTCGCTTTATCATGACAGTCAGTTTTCGGCTTTCTCTACTGAGGTGCTCATCCGGGCTAGCCAGGGCACAATCGCAATAGTTCTCCTGGTGCCACCTTAGCCGATAGAGCAGAACGTAAGGTAGCAAAACATAGGAGTCGGGCAAACCCAACATTTGACCAAAGACATGATTCAGAGCTGATGCATATAAGGCCAAACTCGCGACGCCGAACACTCCCTAAGGTATTCGGTCTTTGTAGTATATATCGGGCTAAACAATGCCCTTGGTAATGAGCCCCTCTCTTGTCCAGTGCGTGCAATATTCTGACGTGGCCACATGCCAAGAACGCCAGCATCCTTCTCGGTTATATTGAGAATCCGGAGGATGTGAACAACGAAAGACAGTAAAAAAATGTTTACGCAGGGTCTTAATCTAAAGAGAAACCTTTGAACGGGTCCCTGTTGCACGTCTGCGCATGTGTCTTCGTTGTGCCGTATCCTGGACGGGTGTAGCACGATTGTCATCTGTAAAAGAGAGGAACTTAGTTGAAAGTCATCGTGCAGAAAAATTGGCTATTATAAATAAACCATTTTAAAAGTTAAGATGGGTGGAGTTGAGCTGTATTATCACTGGGAAGCCCCTGGTACCGCCTGGGAGGGTGTAACCATTAAACCAGTCTCAAGTATGTCCAATGATTGTTCGGACCCGTCGAACCATGTCCGTGGTCTTAACGACCAGTCATCTGTTCTGGTTGGTGAGGCCGTCTAGTGTTCGGCTGTAAAAGCAGCCGTACGTTCTTCTGCGCGAAAGAAGCGCTCAACATTTCCATTTACTGTGATGATGCCACATGGACCGGGCATCTTAAGCTTGACAAAAGCATAGTGCGGTATTGCATTAAAGCGAGCGAAAGCCCCTCTTCCGAGTAGTGCTTGATAGCCACTTCGGAATGGAGCAATGTCGAAGGTTAGCTTTTCGCTTCGGAAGTTGTCAGGCGAGCCGAACACAACCTCTAGTATTAGAGAGCCCGTTCAGTGGGCCTCTATGCCTGGTATTACCCCTTGAAGGTAGCATTATTGTGTCTGATCTTTGTTGGGTTTATTCCCATTTTGCGGACTGTGTCCTGATATATTAGGTTTATACTACTGTCGCCGTCCATGAGGACTTGTGTGAGATGGTACCCATTTATTATTGGGTCTAATACCAACGCAGCCACTCCTTCGGGCCGGATACTTGTAGCATGATCCCTATGATCAAAAGTGATCGGTCGGGACAGCCAAGGGTTGAACTTGGTGGTGATGGGGTCTAGGACGTGTATGTCTCGGAGTGCGGTTTTTCTTTTTCCCCTCATTACTTGCACCACATTTACCGTTTTGACTTCCGGTGGGAATTTCTTCTATCCCCCGGTCCCTTGCTGGCGAGGCTCATCCACGTCTTCGCTTGGTGTGTCCTCCCCCTTGTGTTCGGCGTTTAGCTTGCCGGCATGTTTGAAGACCCAGCATTCTCTGTGGGTATGATTTGCAGGTTCGTCGGGGGTGCCGTGGATCTGACATAGTTTGTCCAGGATCTTGTTTAGGCTATTCGGACCATCTCTGTTGCCTTTGAGGGGCTTTTTCCGCCGACCCGGTTGAGAGCCCCTGAATCCGGCGTTTACCGTCGTGTTAGCTGGGCTGTCTTCTTTATTCCGGCGCTTGTTTTTACTACGTCGCGGTTTTCCATTGCCGTCCCTGACTTCGGATGTGCTTGGGTCGCTGGTGCTACTTCGGGCTAACCAGCTGTCCTCGCCCGCGCAAAAGCGGGTCATGAGGCTTGTTAGAGCTGCCATTGTTCTCGGCTTTTCTTGGCCGAGGTGTTTGGCAAGCCATTCGTCTCAAACACTGTGCTTGAAAGCTGCTAAGGCTTCAGCGTCCGGGCAGTCGACAATTTGGTTCTTCTTAGTGAGAAACCTGTTCCAAAGCTTTCGGGCTGACTCTCCGGGCTATTGAATTATATGACTTAAATCGTTAGCGTCCGGAGGCCGGACATAAGTCCCTTGAAAATTAGCCCGGAAAGCATCCTCACACTCCTCCCAACTTCCAATGGAGTTTTCGGGGAGGCTTTTCAGCCAGTGTCGAGCCGGTCCTTTGAGCTTGAGGGGCAAGTATTTGATGGCATAGAGATCGTCCTCGTGGGCCATATGAATATGGAGGATGAAGTCCTCAATCCAGACCCCAAGGTCTGTGGTTCCGTCGTACGCCTCTATGTTCATTGATTTTAATCCTTCTGGAAATTCATGGTCTAATACCTCGTCGGTGAAACATAGGGGGTGTGCGGCACCCCTGTATTTAAGCGTATCATGGCGTTTGGACGGGTGTAGTGTTCGGTTTTGATTGTGCGCTGGAGCGCGTTTTCTTGACCCGTAGATGGATCTGGTTGCGCCGGCCTTTTGACGCGAGTCTTCGCATGAATCGTGTACTGACTTGTGTGCGGCCTCATTGGCCGCTCTATCGCGGCCGCGGGGTCATCGATCTGACCAGCCGGCGGTTTTATTTTTTGACTGTGGGGGCTCTAAGGCCTCGTCGTCGAATTCAGACAGTAGCTTTCACTTTGGGTAGCTCTTCGTGTGGCGATTTTCACAATACTTTTCTGCCGTATCGAGCACTTTGTTCCATCTACTGTTGAGTGTATTTTGTGCGGCCTTGAGCCTTTGTTTCTTCTTCTTCAGACTTCTTGCAGTGCAATAAGACTTTCTTGCTCCAGCTGCCTTTCCGGGATGATGCGTTCGTCGTCATCCGGACTGTTCTCTTCGCCAGAGACGGGTTGATTGTCTTGACGCTCGGCGTCGCCGTATTCGGACAGCGGCTCCGTACTTTGTTCGTCCGCTGGCTCACCCTGCTCTGTCGCTGGTTCTAGTTGGCCGTTGTTTCCTCCGGAATCGACCGGGGTATTGTTTGTTCTTGCGCTGTTATCGCTGTTTTTGCCGAGGCGGGAGTTGGGGCGCCGCTTACGGCGCCGCTTTGGTTGCTTCTCAAGGGAGCTATCTTTCTTCCGTTCCTCGTCCTCATTTTCTTTGGTTGTATCCACCATGTAGATGTCATGTGATGAAGTGGTGGTCCAGCGCCCTATTGGCGGTGGTTCCTGCTCGTCTCCTGCATCGGTGTTCATACCATCGATGTCTTCGGAGTCGTAGTCGAGCATGTCGGTTAAATCCTCGACAGTGGCTACTAAGTGGGTGGTGGGTGGGGCGTGAATTTCTTCGCCGTGTGCATCCCATTCTAGCCGGACATAGTTCAGCCAAGGTTCTCCTAACAAAGAGAGAGACCTTAACGAGTTTAGTACATCACCAAAGGGCGAGTACTGAAAAATATCCGCGGAGGTGAACTCCATGACCGGTGCCCAGTCGGATTTGGCAGGCACGGGCGTAGGCGGTTCAGGGTCCGTGGCCGGAGACGAGTCTATAGGTTCGGCATCACGGCTCTCGTGAGGGGTAGGGTCAGTATCCGGCTCTATCACCGCTGAGAGTGCGACCTCCGTGCGGGGTCTATCCGCCCGTCCTCGGATGGCGCAATCTGCTCCAGGTTGAAGGCCGGAGTTGTTGCTGGTGTGATCTCCTGAATGCCGTCCGACGGCAGAGCTAAATCATGCTCGTCGCGATCGCGCGGCGCACCTGGCATGGGCTCGAATCCGTCGAAGATCAAGTCTCCCTGGATGTAGGCCGTGTAGTTCAAGTTTCCGAACCTGACCCGATGGCCAGGGGGTAGCCCTCGATCTGCTCCAGATGGCCAAGCGAGTTGGCCCGCAGTGCGAAGCCGCCGAATACAAAGATCTGCCCGAGGAGGAAAACCTCACCCTAGACCGCATCGCTGCCGATGATCGAAGGAGCCATCAGGCCTTATGGTGACGACACAGTGGAACTCTCAATGAAAGCACCAATGTCGGTGTCAAAACCGGCGGATCTCGGGTAGGGGGTCCCGAACTGTGCGTCTAAGGCGGATGGTAACAGGAGGCAAGGGACACGATGTTTACCCAGGTTCGGGCCCTCTCTATGGAGGTAATACCCTACTTCCTGCTTGATTGATCTTGATGATATGAGTAGTACAAGAATTGATCTACCACGAGATCGTAGAGGCTAAACCCTAGAAGCTAGCCTATCGTATGATTGTTGTTCTACGGACTAAACCCCCCGGTTTATATAGACACCGGAGGGGGCTAGGGTTACACAGAGTCGGTTACAATGGGAGGAGATCTACATATCCGTATCACCAAGCTTGCCTTCCACGACAAGGAGAGTCCCATCCAGACACGAGACGACGTCTTCAATCTTGTATCTTCATAATCCAACAGTCCGGCCAAAGGATATAGTCCGGCTGTCCGGATACCCCGTAATCCAGGACTCCCTCAGCAACCCTCTCACTCTGGGGCTTAGCTGCGATCCCGTACTCGCCTAAGTTACAAAACATACTCCGAGTGAAGAGCAACCCTCACAGTCGGGGGCTTAGCTGTGATCCCGTATTCACTTAAGTTACAAAAACACTCCGAGTGAAGAGAAACCCTCTCACTCGGGGGCTTAGCTGTGATCCCATACTCGCCTAAGTTACAAAAACACTCCAGGTGAAGAGCAACCCTCTCACTCGGGGGCTTAGCTGCGATCCCGTACTCGTCTAAGTTACAAAACCTACTCCGAGTGAAGAGCAACCCTCTCACTCGGGGGCTTAGTTGCGACCCCGTACTCGCCTAAGTTACAAAAACACTCCGAGTGAAGAGCAACCCTCTCACTCGGGGGCTTAGCTGCGATCCCGTACTCGCCTAAGTTACAAAACATACTCCGAGTGAAGAGAATCCCTCTCACTCGAAGACTTGGCCACATACTCTGAGCTGTGCCACAAGTACAATGTATGGTTGCACTCTGAGTTGCGCCCCAAGTACAACTTTTGGTTGCACTCTGAGCTGCGCCACAAGTACAACGACTATTCCGAGTGGAGAGCAATCCTCTCACTCGGAAACACAACCATGATCCTAGATTCGCCTAAGTCAAGAAATCAGAAGGCAGTACAAATAAAGCAACCAAGCTCAGATAAATCCATGAAGGTTCAAAAGCCATCGGCAGAAGTACTCGGGCGTCAGGCCCGAAAGAGTTTTAACAATTACAGGATCACTCGGCATTCCGAGGCAAATAGAATCAAGTTATCAAGTTTTCACTCGGCAGGAGTAGGGCTGGTTGGCTCGACGAAACTGTCAAGGTCAATGCCCTCTGCAATACGAGTAGCAGCATCGATGAAGGTCTCCATGAAGGATTAGAATTGAAGCTTCTTGGTGTTGGCAATCTTGAGAGCCGCAAGCTTCTCTTCTTTGACCTCCTTGCAATGAACAAGGACCAGAGACAGAGCCACGTCAGCACTGCAGCGATCAGATGACTTTTTCCACGCCTACACTCGGCCAGGGATTTCATTGAGTCGAGTCATCAGAGACTCGAGATCATTCTGGAACGTCGCACCTGGCCAGAGCTCCATGTTGATCCGTGACACCGCCACTTTCAGTCGGGCAAGATAGTCCAAGACACTAGCGAGGCGGGATTCCAGTCGCAGTACGTTCATGGCAGCCTCGTCCTTAACAGGGGAGTTGATGGGAGCCAGACACGTCTCAATCCGCCCAGTCTCTTCCTCAAAATTTTGACAGAATTCTGCATGCACAAAAAATGAATCAGCAGTTGCATGATGAAAAGTTTTTTGCAACTCAGTCATACAAGGGAAAGTACCTTCAAGCATAAGGAACATCTTCTTAGCAAGGCCTCCCAGATAAGTCTCCAGTTCGTCTCTCTTCCGAGTGAGAACTTAGACTTTGTCTGTCAAGGCCACCTTGTCCTCCTTCAGCTTCACAACTTCTTTATTCTCTTTCATCAACATCAGTCTTCAACTTGGCGTTCTCTTCTTCCAACTTGCTGACTAAAGCCAGCTTCTTATCAGCAAGTTCAGTTTTCTCTCTTGCCGTCTTCTACGCTGCTCCAGGGTCGAGGTCCTTCTGCTCCAGAGCCTGCTTCATTTTGTCTAAAGAAATAACATTCTTCAGACGAGCTTGGAGTTGTCGGTTTTCACTACGCACATCTGTTCGAGTGGAGTCACTCGGTTCAAAACATGAAAAGAAAAGATGACACGACGAACAGTCGACATGTTATTACCTCCCATGGCAGCCGCTTCATCCTTAGCCTTCTGAAAATTCTCCTTGGCCAGCTCCAGGTCGAGATTGATTTGGTTCTGCTTCCTCTCCAAATCGCAAACTTGGCTCCAAGATCACATGATTTCTGCAGTAAACAACAAGACAAGTCAGTCGACAGAAACAAGGGTTAGTCACTTCCGAGTGATAAGATACAAAGATCAAATTATTATGGCAAAAGAGTTCTAAGACTACCGCCGAATCAAACATTCAACAGTAGTCTCGGGGACTACACCCAGTGAGTGCACTTGGCATGCCCCACTGGTTTGATTTCCCACTTGACATGGTCTGCCTAGTACGAGTGGAAGGAGTTAAAAAAACGACAACATTTGTTCTCAGACCACCGCCGACTGCCCGCAGTCGACCGCGATCTCGGGGACTACACCCAGTGGGTGCACTTGGCGTGCCCCCACTGTTTCGGTTCCCACTCAGCATGACCTGTCTAGACCGAGTGGAAATACTACAAACAAACATTTCACAAAGACCCCGCCGAATCAAACATTCAACGTCAGTCTCAGGGACTACACCCAGTGGGTGCACTCTGCGTGCCCCCACTGGTTCAAGAGTTCATTCGATGCGACCTAGTCGACTCAAGTGAAAAGAACTACAATGCAAAAGAGAAACACCCAATGGGTGTACGGATTCAAGGAGCAAATTTATGATAGACGCGCATAAGGTTCCAAAACACTCATCCACGGACATCTTACGAATAATAAAGCAGCAGTTCTGAAGTAGCATATCCTAGCAGAGCAAAGATCAAGCTGAAAGCCGACTCAAAAATCAACTTACAATACCACTTACTTGGACGTTGGCTTGAAGGGAAGAGCTGGCATCATAGGCGGCCTTGCTGGTCTCGTACACTACCTTCATTCGGTCCATCATTAGGCCTGCTTGGATCATGGTTTCCTTGGCAGCGCCTACTTGGTCCTCTGGGACATGATGAGTGGCAAAAATAGGAGTTGGTGGAACAGACAAGGTAGCTGGAGGAACTGAAGCTTGAAGTTGCACAGTCGGAACAGAGGGCTGAACAGTTGACGCCAAAGGCTGGACAGTCGACACAGGGTCAGCAAAGGAAACAGAAGTTCGAACTGGATCACCAAGTTGCTGAACGACTGGGTCTGATGCTGATGTCGAGTGAGACACCTTGCTAGCACGCACCTTCTTGCCCAGAGTCCTGCCTCTTCTCCATGTGTTCCTTTGGGGCACTTCTTCGTGGTCATCATCGTCTGGAAGTTCAATAACATTTGGTGGCGCTACAAAACACTCGACCGTAAAACATTCAGTCGACCGTCAGAATAATTGGCAAAGTAAGAGCATGACTGTGGAGCTGTACCTACTCGAGAAGTGGTCGTGTCCGCAGTTTCCTTGTCATCTTGTTCCTTGCCGATATCCATGGACGTCCCAGAAGTAGGAGCACTGGAAGTTCCAAAACTCACTCGGTCAAGCAAGCGAATGAGTCGACAATAACATAGAAGACAAAGAGAAGAAACATAACACTTACGCAGAAGCAACAGGAACGTCCACCTTGATCTTGGGCAGAGCCTTCCGGGGCTTCGGGAGCACAACCTTGGGCTGCTTCGCAGCCTTCTCCGACGGATCTGGAGTCTAAGTCCGAGTGCGCTTTGGAACCTGTGTGCTTGGTGGGGCTGCTTTGTCGCGCCCACCCGCAGGGTCGTGCGACTGCTTGGAGCGCCGCTCAGAACGAGGCAGCGAGTCGACTTCTGCACTGCTACTAGAATCCTCGCTGCCTCCCTCACTGTCATCTCTAGATTCCCGGTCGGCGCTTCCATCTTTCGTTTCCTCTCCCTCCAGGAGTTGTTCCCCATTGGGCATCGAGTACATCTTGGTATAAATCTGCAAGGCACGGGTCAACAAAAATCAATCAGATTCAAAAGCAATTGTAATTCAAGAGAAGAAATCACTCGGAATTTTGGGCCTGACCTCTTCCGGCTCGTGGTTGGTGTCGTATGGCTAAACCCTCCTAGACCCCCTGGGGTTATCCTTGTTTCCAGTAATGCTCCTCAGCCACTGAGCTACCATCTCCTCGGCGACCTCCTCTGGGTGGACCTGAGCAATGTCTCCAGGGCCCGAGTACATCCACATCGGGTGGTCACGGGCTTGGAGAGGCTGGATGCGTCGACTTAGGAACACCTCCAATAGGTCCATGCCAGTCACACCCTCCCGAACTAAGTTAACGACCTGGTCGACTAAAATAGACACCTCGCCTTTCTCCTCTGGTGTCATAGTCAATGAAGAAGGTTGGCGGAGTCGCTCCATAGTGAAAGGGGGGAGACTGGTCGACTGACCAGGAGTCGGGACGTCTTTCCAGTAGAACTAGGTCAACTGCCATCCTCGGACGGACTCAGGAAGGGTCATGGAAGGAAAAGTGCTTCTACCCCTAGTTTGGATTCCTAAACCCCCGCACATCTAGATCACATGCGTATTTTCATCAGTCGGATTTACCTTCTTCACCGACTGAGAACGACCAGTGAATATGTGTTTAAACAGACCCCAGTGTGGTTGACAGCCCAAGAAATTTTCGCATAGTGAGATAAAGGCAGCAAGATACGTGATTGTGTTTAGGGGGAAATGGTGAATTTGAGCACTGAAAAAGTTCAAGAAACCCCTAAAGAATGGATGCGGGGGAAGAGAAAGACCTCGGTCGACATGGGTGGTGAGGAGGACACGCTCACCCTCGCGCGACTGGCGCTTAGATTCCCCCTCCGGCAGCCTCCAAGAGCCAACAACAATCATGTCGTCCTCGGCGAGCCTCTCCAAATCTTCCCGCTCGACAGTGGAGTGGATCCAGTCCCTCCAACAAGGCAGTAGACGGACCGCGACGACGTCCCCCGAGCCGTCTTCTTGCCTTTTGCCGCTGTTGTCGCCTTCTCCGCACGCTCCAAGGGCGTCATCTTGTCCTTCACCATGGCGGCAGAATGCGCACGAGCCGAGCGGAGGCGTTGAGAGCAGAGGAGGACGCGGTGGAGAGCAGAGGAAGAAGATATTGAATGAGGCGCATTGTACCTTGCATCGGCCTCGACGCCTTTTATGAGCCTACTTCCGAGTGGCTAACCCGTGGGCACGAGCAATCCTATCAAATCTCGCAACAGTCGCTCACCCGATACGTGGCAAAAAAGGCAGCGCAAAAATTGAGGCACCCCTATCTACTCACTCCGATTACTGCAGCACGCTCCATCCCGCATGCTTCTCCAAAATTTCGAATCCCATGAGATCCGGGAACCGCAGAGCAACCAATCGCGTCGAGGATTTCACACCATAACAACACTCGATGATCATCAGCATAATTCACTCGACGACCTATGAATTGATCAAGGCAACTGAATTGAGGTTAAAGCTTCAACATGATTTCCAGACTCCAGCGAAATGCCTCCAAAGCACAGAATCGAGTCGGAACCAACTTCAACCCTTCTTCACTCGGACCTTAGTCCATTCGGGGGCTAATGACGATGAGATGTACCTAGGGTAGCGTCATAGGCCTGACCTAGGCACCCTACCAAAGGACACTGCCCTAGAGTCAAGAACATTCGGAGCACAACAGAACATACCGACTGAAATCACCTTGGAGTGCAATCCACTCGACCAGATATGCCACTCGGATACCCCAATTCCACTCGACCAAGATAGAGTCACTCGACCATACGAAGAATAACTCGGAGTACAGAAGATCTAAAGCCGCCCGAGGATGGCATGTCAGGCATTCACTCCGTAGTCTTAAAGGTCATTTATAGTCCTTTATAGCTAGCATTACCAGTAACGCCCTGTATTAACGTAAATTGAACCCTGTGTAACTGAGGGCTGGAGGGGTCCGCTGCACTCTATATAAGCCACCCCCTCCTTTGGCACAAGGGTTCACACCCCCTGTAACTCTCACGCATAATCCAGTTGACTAAGCCTCCGGGCACCGAGACGTAGGGCTATTACTTCCTCTGAGAAGGGCCTGAACTCGTAAACCTTGTGTGCACAACCTCGCCATAGCTAGGGCCTTGCCTCCTCCTATGTACCCCCTATTCTTACTGTCAGACTTGCTCCCACAACACGCGTCAACACTCATCGGACCTCACACATCAGTATGTATGATTTTCAACAAGTTACTTGCCCATTCCATTGTCCCAGAAAATGGGGTTTTAGTCATCTTGCCCATGAGGCATGGTTCGCATGTATCAAGTGATTCAAAATCAAGCGACTCCAAAAGTCCATCAACATGGAGTTTTTTCATGCGCTTTATACCAATATGACCTAACTGGTAGCACCACAAGAAAGTGGTACTATCATTATCAACTCTACATCTTTTGGCATCAATGTTATGAACATGTGTATCATCACTATCGAGATTCAATAAGAATAAACCCCTCACAATGGGTGCATGACCATAAAAGATATTACCCATATAAATAGAACAACCATTATTCTCTGATTTAAATGAGTAACTGTCTCGTATTAAACAATATCCAGATGCAATGTTCATGCTTAACGCAGGCACTAAATAACAATTATTCAGGTTTATCACTAATCCCGAAGGTAATCAAAGAGAGAGTGTGCCGACGACGATCACATCAACCTTGGAACCATTTCCCACATGCATCATCACTTCGTCCTTCGTCAGCCTACGTCTAGTTTGTAGTTCCTGTTTAGAGTGGCAAATGTGAGCAACCGCACCGGTATCAAATACCCAGGCACTACAACAAGAGCTAGTAAGGTACACATCAATAACATGTATATCATATATACCTTTGTTGATGTTGGTCCCCTTCTTGTTGGCCAGATACTTGGGGCAATTCCGCTTCCAGTGGCCAGTTCACTTGCAATAGAAGCACTTAGCTTTTGGGTTGGGTCCAGCCTTGGGTTTCTTCACGGGAGGAGGAGCAACTGCTTTGCCACTCTTCTTGAAGTTTCCCTTCTTTCCCTTGCTCTTCTTGAAACTAGTGATTTTATTGACCATCAACACTTGATGCTCCTTCTGGATGTCTGACTCGGCGAATTTCGGCATCGCAAACAGCTCGAAGACTGACTTGTTCACCCCTTGCATGTTATAATTCAACACAAAGCTCTTGTAGCTAGGTGGTAGCGATCACCTCAGGCGGGAGCTCAACTCCCAACTCAGCCAGACGGTTGTAATACCCAGACATTCTGAGTGTGTGCTCACTAACAGACCCGTTCTCCTCCATCTTACATGCATAGAACTTACCAAAGGTCTTATACCTCTCGATCTGGGCATTTTTCTCAAAAATAAACTTCAACTACTGGAACATTTCATATGATCCATGACGTTCAAAACACCTTTGAAATCCTGGTTCTAAGCCAAACAACATGACGCACTGAACTATTGAGCAGTCATCAGCAGGCGACTGCCAGGCGTTCACAACATCCACAGTCGCTGGAGGGGGTGGCGAACCAAGCGGTGCATCAAGGACATAAGACTTTTGGGTAGCCGTGAGGATAATCCTCATATTACGGTCCCAGACCACAAAGTTTCTTCTATCATCTTTCAGTTTAGCTTTCTCTAGGAACGCATGGAAATTCAGGGGAGGTACTGCGCGAACCATTGATCTACAACATAATTTGCAAAGTTAACTTAGACTATTTTTCAAGATAATGAGTTCAATTAATCATATTACTTAAGAACTCCCACTCAAATCGACATCCGTTTGGTCGTCCGAGTGTAGCATGATCCAAATTCAACAACCCAAGTCCGATCATCACGTGAGATGAGGTGGTTTCAATGGTGAACATCTCCATGTTGATTATATCTACTATATGACTCATGTTCGACCTTTCAGTCTATTGTGTTCTGAGGCCATATCTGTACATTTTAGGCTCGTCAAGTTTAACCCAAGTGTTCCGCATGTACAAAACTGGCTTGCACCTGTTGTATGCAAACGTAGAGTCTATCACACCCGATCATCACGTGGTGCTTCGAAACGACGAACTTTTGCAAAGGTGCACACTTGGGGAGAACACAATTTTATCTTGAAATTTTAGTGAGGGGTCACCTTATAATGCTACCGTCGTCCTAAGCAAAATAAGATGCATAAAAGGATTAACATCACATGCAAATCATAAGTGACATGATATGGCCATCATATTGTGCTTTTGATCTCCATCTTCAAAGCACCGTCATGATCTCCATCATCACTGGCATGACACCATGATCTCCATAATCGTGTCGCTATCGGGGTTGTCATGTCAACCATGCTTCTACAACTATTGCTACTGCTTAGCGATAAAGTAAAGCATTACATAGCGCTTAATGATTGACACGCGGGTATACAATAATTAAAGACAACTCTATGGCTCCTGCTGGTTGTCGTATTCATCGACATGCAAGTCGTGATAATCTATACAAAACATGATCATCTCATACATCAAATATATCTCATCATGTCTTTGGCCATATCAAATCACAACATACCCTGCAAAAACAAGTTAGACGTCCTCTACTTTGTTGTTGCATGTTTTACATGACTGCTATGGGTGACTAGTAAGAATCCTTATTACCTACGCAAAGCCACAATGGTGATATTCAAGATGCTATTTGACCATCTACAAGGACCGCCTTTGTCGAATCCGATTCAACTAAGGTGGGAGAGACAGACAACTGCTAGCCATCTTTATGCAACAAGTTGCATGTCAGTCGATGGAACCGGTTTCATGTATGTGCACATGTAAAGTTGGTCCATGCCGCTTCATCCCACAACACCGCTGAATCAAGAAAAGACCATGGAAGGAAGCAATATGAATATCAACGCCAACAAACTCCTTGTGTTCTACTCGTGATGTGATACGGGACGCCTCGGAAACAATCTTTCACGGTGCCAAAGAACTCACAAGGAGCAGCAACAAACTCACTCGATACTTGTTTCAACAAACTTTGTTTCTCTCAAGTGGCAAGAACAAGAGGAAACACTCTCAGATAAATTGCAGCGGATAACTAGCTTGGTTTACAAGGATGCAACCCAAACCATGAAGCTTGTGAACCTATGAAGAATCACAAGAGGGAACCACAAGGATCCCATATGAATTGAGGACAGGCCCTCCATTCCACACACACGAGCTAACACTCAACGATACTAGTGCTCACAGCACAACACAACCTCACTCTTGGATGCGTTGGTCATGATCTGGTCCACATCATCCTCCCTTCCTTCAAACAAAACCGTCCTCGGTTTTGAGGTATTCTTTTTGGGCTTCTTCACTTGTGGGAATTTCTCAACCTTGAGTACTTGATCCACCATAGGTTCCAAGACATGGTTCACTCCTTGATGCATGAAAGAATAATTGTTAGACCTCCCATGGTGAGTAGCATCATGATCAAACTACCACGGTCTTCCCAAAAGAAGATGACAAGCTTGCATTGGCACCACATCACATACCACTTTGTCCACATAACTTCCCACTGAAAATTGCACCCTAGCACGATGCGTAATCTTGACTTACCAACACCATTCAGCCACTTCACATAATATGGTTGGGGCTGCCTCCATGTTGATATCCCAAGATCATGCACAAGATCACTACTAATGATGTTGTTGTAGCTGCCTCCATCGATGACCACCTTGCAGTTTTTGTCCTTGATCTTGCAAATGGATTGGAACACATTTTGTCGCTGGCCCTTCTCAACAATAGGAGCATCATCATGAGCCACTTTGCGAACCATGAGATTAACACCATCTCCTCCATCTGAACTCAGAGGTGCTCCAGTCTCAAAAGTACAATAATTTGCATCTTTCTTCTCAGATTCAGATTTGTCACTTGAGTCATCGGTGACATATCCATCATTTGTGAGTAAAGCCTTCTTCAGATTAGGACAATCCTTCTTGAAGTGACCTCTACCCTTGCATGTATGGCATTGAATATTACTAATGCGAGTGGCATGAGTATTGGAAGATTCAAACTTTGATGCATTAACTTCTTTTGTAGTCATCTTGTTGTGTGAGCAAAAATCTGCAGCAACACTTCTGCCTACTTCTCGCTGAATTGAACCTCTCCAAGTGCTTGATGAATAGGTTTGGCTGCAATTTTGGCGACGCTTCAGCTGCTGCTCTACATGAATAGCTTGATGCACACGTTCTTGCAAATCTTGATATGTAACCATCTCTATCCTTTCTTGCACATCTTCATTCAGTCCATGAAAGAATCTTGACATTGTGGCCTCCTCTGGCTCATTCACCGCTGTCCTAATCATCAAAATCTCCATCTCTTTATAGTACTCATCAACACTAGAATTACCAAACCGTTGGAGTCGATTGTACAAGGTTCTTGTGAAATGTTCAGGAACAAACCGTCTCCGCAACAGATATTTCATTTGCACCCATGTCTCCGGACGACCTCCAAAGACGACACACAATTGGTTCCACCAAATCAAAGCATATCCAAAGAAACTCAATGGATGCATATCGTACCTTCTTCTCCTTCGTATAGTGGTGGCTGTCAAAAATCTGATCCACACGCATCTCCCACTCCAAATAATCATCGGGCTCGGTTTTCCCATTGAACGATGGTATGGTAAGTTTGAATTTACCAATCCCATCATCTTCATGGTCACGATGAGCACGCCCATGACCACTTCCTCCCATGGCAAAGCCTTCTTGGCCTTCTCCGCGACGATCATGATGAACACGTCGTGGTCGAGGCTCGTAGTAGTTTCGAGCATCATTGGAATGGTCGCTCCAATGCTCTCCATGGTGGTCCTACTGTATGGGGAGTTGTCGATGTCGACCCCGTGCAGCAAGCCCATCTCGTGGTGGCGACGGTGGCGCCCAAGTAGCACCTCGCTGGTCGTAGCGAGCACGCCGAGGTGGTGCAGCATAGTAGCTATGAGCATCACCCGAGCAGACGTGGTTGTGCTATCCATGCCCCTCCTCAAGGTGGCGTTGGCCCTGCTGTTCGTGGATTTGTCGATGTCGACCCCGTGCAGCAAGCCTATCTCGACGGAGTTCCTCTGTGAGGGAGTCTATTCTCCGGCCAAGGTTGGTCTCCACGGCCGATATGCGCCTCTCCACCTTGTTCAACACATACTCTCGTGTATCCTCCAATGCCAACAGATAGGTGGGCTGCAAGCTTGCATCGTACACGGAAAGTGGCAGCTCCTCCTCCACGAGGCGCCTACCTCCATGCACACCATCAACACTGCTGGATCTCCTCGAACCCATGGAAGCTTCTCAAGAACAAAATCAGCAAGAGAGAAAATAGCACCGCGAACAACCTAAAGCTCTGATGCCAAGATGATATGTTTGTAGACAGCCGGTGAGGTTGTGTTGTGCTGTGAGCACTAGTATCGTTGAGTGTTAGCTCGTGTGTGTGGATTGGAGGGCCTGTCCTCAATTCATATAGGATCCTTGTGGTTCCCTCTTGTGATTCTTCATAGGTTCACAAGCTTCATGGTTTGAGTTGCATCCTTGTAACCAAGCTAGTTATCTGCTGCGATTTATCTAAGAGTGTTTCCTCTTGTTCTTGCCACTTGAGAGAAACGAAGTTCGTTGAAACAAGTTTTGAGTGAGTTTGTTGCTGCTCCTTGTGAGTCCTTTGGCACCGTGAAAGATCGTTTCCGAGGCGTCCCGTATCATGATGTCATCTACGCATAAACCTATCTCATGATACCACTGTTGGGGAATGTTGCATTGGAAACAAAAAATTGATTGCCAACAAGATCCTTGTGTTCTACTCGTGATGAGCAATATGAATATCAACGCCAACAAATCCCTTGTGTTCTACTCGTGATGTCATCTACACAACAAGATCGATCTAGAACATGAACATCTACGAGACGAGAGATTGGATCTACATACCCTTGTAGATCGCTAAGCGGAAGCGCTAAGAAACGAGGTTGATGTAGTCGAACGTCTTCACGATCCAATCACGATCTGTCCACGAACTCCCAATCCAAATGCCAAACGGACGGCACCTCCGTGTTCAAAACATGTACGGCTTGATGACACCTTCACCTCATTGATCCAGCGAGCGATGGCGAAGTAGTAGCTCGAGTTCTCCGGCAGCACGATGGTCTGGAGGCGGTGGTGGTGGAGAAATCTCAGCAGGGCTTCGCCAAGCCTAGTGGAGAGGAATAAGAACTACGAGGGAGAGGAAGGGAAGCGCCATGTCAGTGATGGGATGCGCTTGCCCTTCCTCTCCACCTCTATATATAGGGGGAAGGGAGGAGGGGGCGCCCCTAGGGTTTCCCCTAGGGGTGGCGGCCACAGATGGGGCGCCTAGGGTTTGGGGCGCCCCCCTAGGTGCCTTGCCCCCAGGCACGGGGGCGCTGCCCGAGGGGGTGCACAACCCTCCTGGTGGCGAGGGTTGAGGTAAGGGGGGCACCCAGCCCATTATGGGCCGGTGTGCCCCCTTTCCTTGGCCCATGAGGCCCCCCAACACTTGTCGGGGGCCCCTGAAACTCTATTCTGTCTTCTGGCGATAACCCGGTACCCCCCGGAACACTTCCGAAATCCAATCCCCTTCATCCTATATATCAATATTCACCTCCAGACCATTCCAGAGTTCCTCGTCATGTCCGGGATCTCATCCGGGACTCCGAAAAACCTTCGGTCACCAACACAATAACTCAGCTATACTTATATCATCATCAAATGTTAAGTGTGTAGAACATGCGGGTTCGAGAACTATGCAGACATGACTGAGACACCTACGGTCAATAACAAATAGCGGGACCTGGATATCCATATTGGTTCCTACATGTTCTACGAAGACCTTCATCGGTCGAACCTCGATGCCAAGATTCAACTAATGTCGTACACAGTTCATGTCCATCGGACTTGCCTGAGATTCGGTCATCGGTATCTCCATACCTAGTTCAATCTCGTTACCGGCAAGTCTCTTTACTCGTTCCGTAATACAAGATCTCGTAATTAACTTCTTAGTCACATTTCTTGCAAGCTCATTGTGATGATGTATTACTGAGTGGGCCCCGAGATACCTCTCCGTCATATGGAGTGACAAATCCCAGTCTTGATCCATGCCAACTCAACTGACACCCTCGGAGATACCTGTAGAGCATCTTTATAGTTACCCAGTTACGTTGCGACATTTGATACACACAAGGTACTCCTCCGGTGTCAGTGAGTTGCATGATCTCATGGTCATAGGAACAGATACTTGACATGCAGAAAACGATAGCAATAAACTTGATATGATCATATGCTACATTCATAGTTTGGGTCTTGTCCATCACATAATTCTCCTAATGATGTGACCCCATTATCAAACGATAACTCATGTCTATGGCCAGGAAGCTATAGCCATCTTTGATCAGCGAGCTAGTCCGGTAGAGGCTTACTAGGGACATGTTGTTGTCTATGTATGCACACATGTATTTGAGTTTCCGTCCAATACAATTATAGCATGGATAATAAACGATTACCATGAACAAGGGAATCTAATAATAACCACTTTATTATTGCCTTTAGGGCATATTTCCAACTGTTAATGGCTCGCTGTCCCGCACTGTCAGCCAACGCGTGATTGGCTATGTCAAAACGGTAGCATTTTTGCATTCAATGTTTTCTGCCACTGTCAAAATTGTGGCGCGGTAGAAAGTGTCATGTTTTGTAAAGTGGTGGTTTTACAAGAGCTATGACCCTACTGTGGTGGTTATGTGCATTTTACTCCACATATCGATGGTGGCTGCACACCATAGGCACAGGCTTGTGTGGGTCAATGGAGGATGGACAGAGATGTGGAGGAGGATCTCTCGTTTGCTCGACGATGGGTCGTGATGCTCGGTGACTGACTGCGTCTACGCCGTTGGCTGCCTCGCTGAGGCGTGAGTGCGTTCAGTTTGGTTTGGTTGGTGGTCAGTCCCAATGTCGAGCAAGACAACAAACACAACAATGGCAGCAAAAGATCTTGCTTCTATGGCTGGCGCGAGTTGGACAATCAGTTGGCACTAGGCTTCCTCCCATTCGATCGACTATGGTGCGCCCCAAATCTCCTATACTGCCATGCCGACTGAAAAGCTAAACACAGTGCATACTTCGCGCTAACGGCCAGGCAGATTAATAACTGATAACGTGTTGGTGACCTATGAGTGCTTTGATGCCATTAAAAAAGAAGTCTTAGGGCACTAATGGCTTCTGCGCAGTCAAGTTGGATATGATGAAAACTTATGATAGAGTTAAATGGGGGATCTTGAGAGAATTGATGGTAAAGATCGTCTTTCACTTGCAGTGGATAGACCCTAATATGGAGTGTGTGTATTCAGTAAGTTACAGAGTCAGATTTAATAACACTAAGACTGATGAGTTCTTCCCCACTTGAGGTTTGAGGCAGGGAGATCCGTTATCCCCCTACCTTTTTTTACTTTGTTCTGAAGGCATGTCTAGTATGCTCGCTTATGAGGAGGAAGTGGGAAGTATAGAAGGAATAAAAGTATGCAAGAAATGCCCCGTCAATATCTCACTTATTATTTGCCGATGATCCTCTTATTCTTATGAGAGCTAATAACCAGAATGCGGTGACTCTTAAAAGGGTGTTGGATACATACTGCAGTAGCTCTTGACAATTGGTGAGTACTGCTAGGTCCAGTATTTTTTCAGTCTAAATACCAGCATTTAATCAGAGAAGAAATTGTTGAATATTTTAACTGAGGCTCTATCCGACAAATATTTAGGCCTCCCAACCATGGTTGCAGTGGACCTCAGTGATTGCTTGCAACATCTCATTGATAGAGTCTGTAAGCGACTGAAAGGTGAAGGAAATATGCCCTAGAGGCCATAATAATGTTGTTATTTATATTTCCTTATATCGTGATAAATGTTTATTATTCATGCTAGAAATGGAAAGCAAGTTGTCACTCCCATGAAGAAGCCCAAAGCTAGACCCAAGCCTGAAACTGAGTGCTTCTACTGCAAAGGAAATGGTCACTGGAAGTGGAACTGCCCTAGATACTTGGAGGATAAGAAGGATGGCAAAGTGAACAAAGGTATATTGGATATACATGTTATTGATGTGTACTTTACTAGTGTTTATAGCAACACCTCGGTATTTGACACTGGTTCAGTTGCTAAGAATAGTAACTCGAAATGGGAGTTGCAAAATAAACAGAGACTAGTTAAGGGCGAGGCGATGATGTGTGTTGGAAGTGATTCCAAGGTTGATAAGATCACCATCGCACACTCCCTTTACCTTCGGGATTAGTGTTGAACCTAAAATAAATGTTATTTGGTGTTTGTGTTGAGCATGAATATGATTGGATCATGTTTATTGCAATACGGTTATTCAAGTCAAAGAATAATTGTTGTTCTATTTACATGAATAAAACCTTCTATGTTCATACACTCAATATAATTTGTGTATTGAATCTCGATCGTAGTTATACACATATTCATAATATTGATGCCAAAAGATGCAAAGTTAACAATGATAGTGCAACTTATTTGTGGCACTGCCGTTTAGGTCATATTGGTGTAAAGCGCATGAAAAAACTCCATGCTGATGGGCTTTTGGAATCACTTGATTATGAATCACTTGATGCTTGCGAACCATGCCTCATGGGCAATATGACTAAGACTTCGTTCTTCGGAACAATGGAGCGAGCAACTGACTTATTGGAAATAATACATACTGATGTATCTGGTCCGATGAGTGTTGAGTCTCGCTGCAAGTATCGTTATTTTTTGACCTTCGCAGATGATTTGAGCAGATATGGGTATATCTACTTGGAAGAAACACAAGTCTGAAACATTTGGAAAGTTCAAAGAATTTCAGAGTGAAGTAGAGAATTGTTGTAACAAGAAAATAAAGTTTCCACAATCTGATCGCACAGGCGAATATTTGAGTTACGAGTTTGGCCTTCAATTAAAACATTGTGGAATAGTTTCAAAAACTCATGCCACCTAGAGCACCACAGCATAATGGTGTGTCTGAACGTCATAACCGTACTTTATTGGATATAGTGCAATCTATGATTTTTCTTACCGATTTACCACTATCGTTTTGGTGTTATGCATTAGAGACAGCTGCATTCACGTTAAATAGGGAACCATCTAAAACCGTTGAGACGACACTGTATGAACTATGGTTTGGCAAGAAACCTAAGATGTCGTTTCTTAAAGTTTGGGGTTGCGATGCTTATGTTAAAAAGTTTCAACCTGATAAGCTCGAACCCAAATCGGAGAAGTGCGTCTTCATATGATACCCAAAAAGAAATTGTTGGGTACACCTTCTATCACAGATCCGAAGGCAAGATATTCGTTGCTAAGAATGGATCCTTTCTAGAGAAGGAGTTTCTCTCAAAAAAAGTGAGTGGGAGGAAAGTAGAACTTGACGAGGTAATTGTACCTGCTCCCGAATTGGAAAGAAGTTCATCACAGAAATCAGTTCTAGTGATGCCTACACCAATTAGTGAGGACGTTAATGATGATGATCATGAAACTTCAGATCAGGTTACTACCGAACCTCGTAGGTCAGCCAGAGTAAGGTCCACAGCAGAGTGGTATGGTAATCCGGTTCTGGAAGTCATGTTACTAGACCATGACGAACCTACGAACTATGAGGAAGCGATGATGAGCCCAGATTCTGCAAAATGGTTTAAGGCCATGAAAATCTGAGATAGGATCCATGTATGGAAACAAAGTATGGACTTTGGTGGAATTGCCCGATGATCGGTAAGCCATTGAGAATAAATGGATCTTCAAGAGGAAGACGGACGATGAAGGTAGTGTTACTATCTACAAAGCTCGACTTGTCGCAAAAGGTTTTTGACAAGTTCAAGGTTTTGACTACGATGAGTTTTTCTCACTCGTAGCGATGCTTAAGTCTGTCCGAATCATGTTAGAAATTGCCGCATTTTATGAAATCTGGCAAATGGATAAACAAAACTGCATTCCTTAATGGATTTATTAAAGAAGAGTTGTATATGATGCAACCAGAAGGTTTTGTCAATCCTAAAGGTGCTAACAAAATATGCAAGCTCCAGCGATCCATCTATGGACAGGTGCAAGCATCTCGGAGTTGGAATATACACTTTGATAAGTTGATCAAAGCATATAGTTTTATACAGACTTGCAGTGAAGCCTGTATTTATAAGAAAGTGAGTGGGAGCACTACAGCCTTTCTGATAAGTATATGTGAATGACATATTGTCGATCGGAAATGATGTAGAATTTTCTGGAAAGCATAAAGGGGTGTTTGAAAGGAGTTTTCAAAGAAAGACCTCGACGAAGTTGCTTACATATTGAGCATCAAGATCTATAGAGATAGATCAAGACGCTTGATAAGTTTTTTCAATGAGTACATACCTTGACAAATTTTTGATGTAGTTCAAAATGGAACAGTCAAAGAAGGAGTTCTTGCCTGTATTGCAAGGTGTAAAATTGAGTAAGACTCAAAGCCCGACCACGGAAGAAGATAGAAAGAGAATGAAAGTCATTCCCTATGCCTCAGCCATAGGTTCTATAAAGTATGCCATGCTGTGTACCAGATCTATTGTATACCCTACACTGAGTTTGGTAAGGGAGTAGAATAGTGATCTAGGAGTATATCACTGGACAGGGGTCAAAATTATCCTTAGTGGAATAAGGATATGTTTCTCGATTATGGAGGTGACAAAAGGTTCGTCGTAAAGGGTTACGTCGATACAAGTTTTGACACTGATCCAGATAACTCTAAGTCTCAATCTGGATACATATTGAAAGTGGGAGCAATTAGCTAGAGTAGCTCCGTTCAAAGCATTGTTGACATAGAAATTTGCAAAATACATACGGATCTGAATGTGACAGACCCATTGACTAAGCTTCTCTCACAAGCAAAACATGATCACACCTTAGTACTATTTGGTTGTTAATCACATAGCGATGTGAAGTAGATTATTGACACTAGTAAAACCCTTTGGGTATTAATCACATGGTGATGTGAACTATTGGTGTTAAATCACATGGCGATGTGAACTAGATTATTGACTCTAGTGCAAGTGGGAGACTGAAGGAAATATGCCCTAGAGGCAATAATAAAGTTGTTATTTATATTTCCTTATATCATGATAAATGTTTATTATTCATGCTAGAATTGTATTAACCGGAAACTTAGTACATGTGTGAATACATAGACAAACAGAGTGTCACTAGTATGCCTCTACTTGACTAGCTCGTTGAATCAAAGATGGTTAAGTTTCCTAGCCATAGACATGAGTTGTCATTTGATTAACAAGATGACTTGACACATTCCGTTAGCTTAGCACTTTATCGTTTAGTATATTGCTATTGCTTTCTTCATGACTTATACATGTTCCTATGACTATGAGATTATGCAACTCCCGAATAAAGGAGGAACACTTTGTGTGCTACCAAACATCACAACGTAACTGGGTGATTATAAAGGTGCTCTCTGGTGTCTCCGATGGTACTTGTTGAGTTGGCATAGATCAAGATTAGGATTTGTCACTCCGATTGTCGGAGAGGTATCTCTGGGCCCTCTCGGTAATGCACATCACTATAAGCCTTGCAAGCAATGTGACTAATGAGTTAGTTATGGATGATGCATTACGGAACGAGTAAAGAGACATGCCGGTAACAAGATTGAACTAGGTATTGAGATACCGATGATCGAATCTCGGGCAAGTAACATACCGATGACAAAGGGAAAAACATATGTTGTTATGCGATTTGACCGATAAAGATCTTCGTAGAATATGTAGGAAACAATATGAGCATCCAGGTTCCGCTATTGGTTATTGACCGGAGATGAGTCCCGGTCATGTCTACATAGTTCTCGAACCCCTAGGGTCCGCACACTTAACGTTCGGTGACGATCGGTATTATGAGTTTATGTGTTTTGATGTACCAAAGGTAGTTTGGAGTCCCGGATATGATCACGGACATGACGAGGAGTCTCGAAATGGTCGAGACGTAAAGATCGATATATTGGAAGCCTATGTTTGGACATTGGAATGGTTCCAAATGAGTTCGGGCATTTACAGGAGTACCGGGAGGTTACCGGAACCCCCCGGGGAGTATATGGGCTTTATTGGGCCTTAGTGGACTAGAGGAGAGGAAGGGAAACGGTGGAGGGCGCGCCCCCCTAGCCCAATCCGAATTGGGTGCCCCCTCCCCCCTTCCTTCCCTCTCTTCTCCCCTTCCTTCTCTCCTACTCCTACTACATGGAAGGGGGGAATCCTACTCCCGATGGGAGTAGGACTCCCCATGGCACACCATAGTAGAGGGCCGGCCCTCCCCCTCCTCCACTCCTTTATATATGGAGGAGGGGGGCACCCCATAGATACACAAGTTGATCATTCATCCCTTAGCCGTGTGCGGTGCCCCCCTCCACCATAATTCACCTCGGTCGTATCTTCATAGTGCTTAGGCGAAGCCCTGCGTCGGTAGCTTCATCATCACCATCATCATGCCGTCGTGCTGATGAAGCTCTCCCTCGACACTCTGCTGGATCGTGAGTTCATGGGACGTCACCGAGCTGAACGTGTGCAGATCGCGGAGGTGCCGTACTTTCGGTACTAGGATCGGTCGATCGTGAAGACGTACGACTACATCAACCGCGTTGCCATAACGCTTCCGCTTACGGTCTACGAGGGTACGTAGACAACACTCTCCCCTCTCATTGCTATGCATCACTATGATCTTGCGTGTGCGTAGGAATTTTTTTGAAATTACTACGTTCCCCAACAAAAGGGTGGGAAGAAAAAGTGATATCTATGCAAGGTAAGGAAATTTTGTTGAAATCAATAGCTCAAGCAATACCTTCATATGACATGTCAGTGTTCAAATTACCAAAGAGTATTTGCAAGTCCATAATGGATAAAATGTCGAGCTTTTGGTGGGGTGATGATGCAGAGAAGAAGAAAATGCATTGGTATGCATGGTGGAAAATGTACATTCCAAAGAAGAAGGGTGGTACAGGATTCAGAGACTTACACATCTTTAACCTTGCTATGTTAGCAAAGTAGTGTTGGGCTATTGGCGACGGATCCAAAATTCGGACTCTATGTGCGCGCGTTCTGAGTGCAAAGTATTACCCTGATGGTAAGATTCAAGGTGTCAGCCCTAAGAAGGGTTCTTCATACACATGGCAGTGCATTGTGTCGGGAATCCAAACTTTTAAAAGGGGTTCATTTGGAGAGTAGGTACAGGCTCAAATATCAATATCTGAAATGACCCTTGGATCGCATCAAGTGCCAAGGACAAGATTGGCAAAAGCTCCAAGACTCTTCATTTTTGGTTAAGTGATCCAAGATCACATTGAGTCCATTGGAAAAGCCAATACTATTAAAAGGGGATGAGGTTTTGGTCATGACTCAATTGCTCAAGTGCTTAGTTATATTGCTTCAAAATCCTCATACACTTCTCCACTTCAATCATATCCAAAATCCTAAAGTTGGTCTCGGTCCCACCGAAAAGCTCTCATCCGGACCCACCAAGATTAGCATATACTCCCTCCGTTCCTTTATATAAGGTGTATCTCTCTCCTTATTTCTCGTATCTCTCCTTGTATCAAAAGAAGGAAGCTATCTCTTTCGATTGCATGTATCTCTTACTTTCCTGGACTTATTGATTTACTTGCCACTAACAAACAAATTTGTCAAGGGTAATTTTGTCCTAACACCTCTATAATTATGCGCCTTGGTCACTGTGCTGAAAATAATTAAACTTACATAAAGGAATGGAAGGAGTATATTGCCACATGCCAAACCCTAACACTTCTGTACAGCCGAAAATGGATCTCGGTCTCATCGAGATGGCCTGACTAACATTCAGTATTGAAGTCGCTTCATTTCAGAATCACCACAACGATCGGTTTGCAGATGCATATCTTCCACCAATAGTGTTTGCTTACATTCGTGTTGTAACGACTCTGGTTAACTTCACAGGGGTGCATCGCTCGCTTCCTATGTTTTATCTACCTAAAATGACCGGACATCTTTTCTAGTGTAGTGTCCCTCCATGGCCGAATTGCTTTCCGGTCTTACATGGGAGCTATATGAGTCCAATCGTGGTCACGCAATTTTACCATGCTGCTTTCTAGCGTTTTTTTACAGGAGAAATTGGTGCAAATGTTCAGCCCCTGTACAGTAAATGTTCATAGGCTCATTTTCAGAATGATTGAAAAGGTGAATAAATAGGATGCCATTCCGTTTCTGAATTATGTACTTTTTCTAAAGTGGAGCCAACGACCTAAATCACCGTAACTTAATTTTCATTCAAAAGTTGCTTTACATTCCATGTGGTTAGAATGCCATTGCCGATTATTATCCCTAAGCAAGCACAAGACACGGCCATACATGGAAAACGGTACCGAAACGGCTCTCACAAAATAAACCGGTAATCTTCATATAAATTTAAAAAAAAAAATTCTTCATTCAAGAATTCTTGTTGGGGTTGTCTGTTGTACCATGGCTTATGCACATGTGCATAACTTGTCCTTCGTTCAAACGTGCAGCCAGTCTATATCTATATCTATCTATCTATATATCCCAATCCCTATCCCTATCCTTATATATACTACCACATGATAGTATATGAAAAATAGGTGTAACTACACCCGATAGTAGGATGCATTTTCCCTATATATATATATAGGCGTTGTATCATATGCATCCAGACTAGTTCGTGCATCCCTACATCCATCGAGTCCTCAACCGACCGATTGACATCGCACGCATCGAGTCAAAAGCAAGGCAGATTTGCAAAAACACGCCCGCGGCAGCTCTTAGTTAAGTACGGCAATTTGCTAATAACCCCTCAGCTAAACACATCTCTGCCTTAGGATGCGCATTTCTTTGTCGTCTCCTCCAATCGCTCCATGGCGGTACAGCCCGGTGAACCGGCAGCCGCCCTTGGCCCGCGTCCGCGGCTGTCTGCCTCAAATGGATTCACAGTCTCGGTGAACCCTACAACGCCAGCCGCTCTTGCCCTGCCTCCGCGTCCGTATGCCCCAAACTGCTCCACGGCCATGGCGATCCTTCCATAGCGGCGGCGAGATCCATCACGTTTGGCCTACCTCCGCGCCCGTTCACCGTCTCGGTGGTCTCCAACGCCGAGCCCGCCACCGTCCGCGCCCTGTACGCCTGCCACTACACTGCGCTCTCATCCAACAGTTGTTCCTCCACCTGATAGTCTGATACAAGAGTCGGCATAGCAACAAGGACCATGTCTCTGCATTTTTCTAGTTCTTGTTTAATGTATCTGGCACTTGCAGATTGTAATTTGTAGCTTGTGAGCTCATCGATGGTAGTTGGGTCTTTGTAATGTGCGTGTAGCTTCAGAGTTTAAATGTGAATTGTACATCGTTGGTGAGTATCGATTTTCAGAAACAAGTGAGTATGACTTGTTGTGGATGTAAAATTTCAGAAACTAAAAATTTACTACTCTATGATTCGCAAATATTTGTCTTTCTAGAGATTTTAAATGGTCACCACATACGGATGTATATAGGCGTATATTTAGAGTGTAGATTCACTCATTTTGTTCCGTATGTAGTCACCATTATAAACCTCTAGAAAAACAAATATTTAGGAACGGAGGGAGTACTTCCTAATTCCTATTGACAATTTGAGGTGTTCAGCACATGATGTAATACAGCTGAACCGAACCATACTATCAGCTGGTGCTTCTTCATTCCTATTTTCTTTCACATATTCAGAAACAAGAACATACTGCTGTTGCTATAAGCTTCGAAGCCTGAGAGAAAAACTGGAACTTGTCGCGTCTGCTCGTCACTAAGAATTAATTAACTACACACCATTTGTGATACGAAATAAGACTAACAGTTGGACAAAACAAAAATTCTGGTCCATTACATGAATTTAGAAATTCAATACACCAAATAAAATGACACTATTAATAAGCCATGCTTTTTCTTGGAAAAGTTGCAGTTTCATGATGCACCATCTGCAGGCATGCCTTGCACATTCGTGGCTTCTTTTGCTTGATCCTTTTTGCATGAACACTAAAACACAAAAGATGGGTCGAAATAAGCACCTCCATGCATAACACAATACTGAAACAAGGCCATGATTAGTTTAAGCCAGTCGAAGTTACGGACAGAGGAATGCTTGCTTTGCCTTGGGTGTCCAAAATCCTCCTTGATTCATCTGCGCTTGCACCCCATTGACCGATTCCATCGTGTTACCTGAAAACTTCTCTTGATTCATCTGTATATATTACGTGATAAACCTTTCAAAATTGAGAAGTCCGCATTCCTAGTAGACAAAGTATGAACTCGTTTTTGTGGTGTTACCAATAATCACGGTGTCGTTATGGATTGACGAGCGGCGCTCGGCCGGGAGTTCTTCTGGTTAATTAGGGCGCAGGACGCAGTGTGCGGGAACCGCGCCTTCAGTTTCTGATCCGTTATGCCAAGGACGTCGTGGAAAGAATTGTGGGCAGCTGGCCGCCCTTCGATTGTTGACGCTCGCCGGCGCGGCGGCGGCGCACGATGCCCTAACCCAACTTGGAGGACGTGCTTCCACTCACACGATAAAGGAGTGCGCATCCTAGACAGAGATGTGCTTAGCTGAGGGGTTATTAGCAAATTGGTGTACTTAACTAAGAGCGGCCGCGGGCGTGTTTGTGTAAATCTGCCTTGCTTTTGACCCGATGCGTGCGATATCAATCGGCCGGCTGAGGACTGATGGATACAGGGATGCACGAACTAGGCTGGATGCATATGATACCACAAATGTTTCCTACAAGCAGTGGTAGTTACCACCATTTGAGTTTTTGTATGTTGTATGTAGATTCTTAAATCGAGGTATATGACGTGTAGTATGTAGTATATAACAATAATTAGGTAGTATATATACTAATTTTTAGGTAGTATGTACCATGTTTTGAGTATGCTTTTTTTACGTATAAATATGTACGCATTTCGCATATAACAAAAACTATGGGCTCATATGCAATTTTTTCATGTAATTTGCTTTGAAATATCTTAGATATAGTATATGAACAAATTTAAAATAATAAAATAGTATACATAGTACCACATGGTAATATATGAGATATGTGAGGTAACTATCACCGGGTGGTAGGATGGATTTTCCCTATATATATATATATATATATATGTATATGTATATATATATATATATACTTTTTTTTATAATAAACCAACGGTTGCTCCGTTGTTAGCCTTTTTGCAGAAAAGTCCTTCCGTTTCTGAGAAATTAACCCGCAGTGCTTTAGTAAGCGAGAAAAACGTTTCGTTCAGGTTGTTTTCCAATACTCCCCCTGTAGTTTTCAATATTCAACCTGCAATCCACCAGCACAAAAAAGCACGGGCTCTCCCTCGCCTCCCGATCTCAGCCGCTAGGAGGCGACCGACCCCGGCGACGCTCGATCCGGTGCTGCGCCGGCCGCCGGTCGACGCCGGCGAGGATTTGCCCCCTCTCCCGACCCACGTCTCTCTCTCTTTCGCGAAATAGGGTTGGGCGCCGCCGCCGTTTTCCTGGTTGAAGGCGGCCAGAGCGCCGCACGGGAGGCCCTTGTCGGGCGAAGCCCCGGATCACGGCGTTCCCGCGGAGGGAGAGGGCGGCGGAGTCGAGGATGGGCGCGGCAGGCGGAGCCCCGTCCTCCTTTGCCCTCTCCCGTCGAGCGCCGGATCGAAGAAGCATCAGCTCCCCCACCTCCATCCTGTCTCCTCTCCTACATCGGCCACACCACGCCGCGCTCGTGGAGCAGAGTCGCGGAAGCACGACGCCGGCTGCGGCGGAGTGAGGAGAGCTCGTCAGGTCATCTTCTCCCTCCAAGGAAGGTTCAGGCCCAACCTCCATGCCATCAGCTCCACCCCATATATGTTTCCTGTCAGGTTAGTTTCAGGTCCGCTTAATATTTTCAGATTAGCTCATCTAAAAAATAGTTTCAGGTTAGTCTGCATAATTAAATTAGAAGTGTTATTTGGTTATCTGTCATTGTTACTTATCTGATCTGAATCTAATGAAATATGTATTGTACCGAAGGATGGTTCAGCACCTATTTCTGTGTGATTGTCACTGTTCTAGACTTGTGGTGGATAGAATAACACAAAAGACTTGCAAGCATTACTAGCATAAACCTTGTGCAGGAACCTTGCACAAGCATTTAGTAACGACCATGCTGAAAAAAAACATTTGGTAGTGACTGACGCCTTCCGACCATTTTTGCTACATTGCATTACATAGTAGGTTTTTATTTCTTTGAGAAACACTACTGCTACAGCCGTTTGCATGCCAACTGTTCGGTCAATTGCCCCAATAGACCGGAGGTAATTTTCTGTTTTTTTTACTTTGGTATTTCCATGTTATCACGACCACAGCCACTGAACAAGACTAATCTTATAAGGAAAGGCATCAATAGCGATCTCATCAATGGATTGTCACCAGAAGTATGTAAAACAGCCCTGCTGCTTTGGTTGTGAACTTGTGGTGCCTGTGTTCCTCACAGTAGTTGTTTTTGATGTTACTGTAGTTGGTACACCACTGTATGATCGATCAATTCAACCGATTTTCCTTTGTTTGCACTGTTGTATAATGAATGTTACTGATTTGTCCCCCTCAGTTCTAACCCTGTTTCAGTTTATTTTTCTGAAAAATTGGTGCTACTTGTGATTGCTCACAATTTCAGTTTGGCGGATATCTACATGGTCGGTATATTTGGGGAGTAGCATCTGATGAAATCTCACTGTAGTGGTATCGATTTCAATGTTATTTATCTGCCCTAGAATCTCGGAAGTGCACTTAGTTGGAAACATGCATGCAACATTTACTTTTTTTCTATTTATGTTACTTTCCTGCCTGGTCATCATGCCAGCTCTAGCATCCATGTATATGATTTCTCAAGGGTCATATTCTGAATAATAACGCAAGGTACTTTGAGTAAAAGTTCTGCAAATCTGTGCTCCTGGAAAGGTAGGATTTGTAGGGACAAAATGTACTCGATTGCTCAACAAGCTAAGAATCTGTCATATATCACGAATTTACATGGTTGCCTTGTCAGCATAATTCATATGTTTTGTTTTGTCTAATTTGTTGTCAAGTTTTGGAACACGAATCGGTGGCGAACCAGCATCAGTAGTCCTTCATGTCTTCAAACCTTAGATGCCATTGCCCAGGCCTATTTGTATTGAAATCAAAGACTGAGAATATGACGGTATCACCCTGTTTTCCTACTTCATCAGTATTGCACCTATTTAATCATCACATTGGGGATGCCTTATATGTTGTATTACATGTGTTGTTTTCTTCTTCATCTAGAGACTACTTCTATTCTGCTTAGGATTGTCTTTGCCAACTGGGATGCTTGTATTAAGTAAACAACATCGGACTCTACTCTACTCTTAAACTAACATAGTCCACAGCTGGGATGCTTAGGAAACAGTAAGAATTTCAGTTTCAGGCATTACCTAAAAGAGTACAATCTGGTATTCCTAGAATTAAGGAGCTCTTAAAATTATGTTATCCATTCATGACATATCCACAAAACGTGCAATGGTTTCTGAGCAGGCACAAAGTCCACACGTGCCCCAGCCCGAGGCATGAACAAAGCGTCAAAGAACAACAGTAGTACATTTCCTGGACTAAGTATCTCCTTTAATCATGGACATAAATTCTTTTCTGGCTTCTTCTCCACACTTTTCTTAAACAACTCAGTTTCCAACAAGGTCTCTTTGCGGTCTTGACGGTAGCACATAATTTTCTTTCCTTTTTGAGGCACTGTTGCACATTATGCAGCGAACCATATTTAGGCCGGCTTGGTTACTTTTATACCAAGCTAGCTGATCAAAAGGCACACAATTAGTGTAATGCATACGCAAGAGTTGTTGGCAGCTAAAATCATGAAGCAACGGACTGACAAATCGTGGCCAGCATACAGGCAGGCAAAGATAGCCAATGTATTTGCATGTTTTCTTGACTTATATTACAATGCAGTTAGCTTCCATGAAATAAATTATTTTGCCATCTCAGTAGATTAAATGTATAGTCAGCACAAACTTCAAATATTAGGAGGTAGCCAAAATAGTTGACACAACTTTTGAGAGACAAAGAGAATAGTTGTACTTCTGTATAACGAGAAGCACCCTTTTCTTTTGAAATCACATTCTGAAGTTCCAATAAAAGAGGGTACTTTTGCAACATGTGCATTTTTTACCTTTCGAAATCATAATATATTATTTCAAAACTGCCGTGCAGACGACGTTTGCTGGGACACTCAAATTGAGGGGGGTAGAAGTGCTGGCCAACTACATCTGATGTTGGCCACAGTGTGTCGGCCATATATCAAATGCAGTTTTGTCATTCACATAGCACCGTTCTATTATTTTCTCTCTTCCCCTCTCATCTTCTTGATTTTTAATAATTTATATATTAATTCAAGCTCAGTTTTACCTTCAAGCCTTCGAAATTATTGTTCTGCCAGGTTTAGAGAGAGCTATATATATTCTACTTTCCCCGTATGCACGTTCTTTAACCATTCTGGCATAGTAGCGCACTGAATGTTACAGAATTTATTATTTTTCAGGTTTGTGTTATTATGAACTGAGATGCCCAAAGAAATATGTTTCTGAATCATTGATCAGGGTTTTGTTTCTCATGCATGCTCAAAGAGAATATATTTAATAGTATATTATTTTTTAGGAAATAAAGTTAATAAACAGTGGCTCTTTTCTACATTCCAGAACAAGGACTATACCTATGAATACAGATTAGCCAGTAGTTGTTTTACTCAAACATGATTTTTTTTGTCGTTTGGTACGGGCCTGGAGCATCATGCTCATCCACCTGTAGAAGACAATATAGTATGGATTAAGAACTATATGTAGTTGTGTATACTTCCAATTATAAAGCAAGCATTTGTTACTTCTTTTTAAGCACTTGGTTTGAGGTGTACATGTAACAACTTATTTCATCAGATTTCCCCGAAATTTAACTAGAGTAATAAATTTTTATGTTGAGTTTCTCTTCATAAAATCTTCACCAATTTAATACTCCCTTTGTCTCATAATATAAAACATTTTTGCAAGCTAACATAGCTTGCAAAAACATCTTATATTGTGGGACGGAGGGAGTACCTTATTGTCCTTTGAGATTGTTTATAAAAGAACAATCTTTGAGATACAATGTTGATTGCTTCCGTGTTGCATAGTAAGTCTATCTTTGCTGCATAGTTTTCATTTTTTTTTCTGACCCAGGAGCATGAAAAAAAAGGATCATGCCAGAAGTGTCATCACATACATGAAACTGCTTTACCTCCCAAGGCCTCGCAACATTTGTCCTCTTTCCATCATACATCTTACCTATAAGCTAAACTAAAAAAATATCCACTGTGGTGAATGCATGCTTGCTATTATCCACAATAGTATACTATAATGGTAATATCCAACTTGGTCCCCTTTGAATTGCTTAAGACATTTATGTTAGATTTTCGAACTTAGTGAATTCCCCAAGCATCTTTGTAATGTTGGAATTCTCTGGCTTTTGATAAAAGAAAAGTTCAATTCTAACGGATTAGTTAAAATCCTTCAAATTTACTATCGTTGAACCATATGATAATGGCCAATCCGCTTTTACAAAGTATACAGTGATAATGTATTTCACATGATGAAATTTTGGTTTCAGGGTAAAGATATTTGAATGTATGGCACTTACCTTTTTTATGGTGGGTGTGTGGCACTTGATGTGATGGAGTGACTCCTGGGCGCAGTGGTGTACATGTTCCTCCACGGCAAGGGCTACCGCGTCATGGGCCTCCTGACCAAGGTTATGTATTTGTTTGTCACTAGGGCGATCCCCATGTAACTGATCTTATTCCCCCCTATATGTAGCATGGCCAGCTTGCGTTGATTGATTCAGTAAACGGGGTGTTGGTTTGTGTTTGTTTTTCCGTAGCCTTCTAAATTCCACAAGTGGACGTGTACAGTTTGGGTGCAAAGATGTACTTCAATATGTGATTTGTTCTTTGAAATTGAATTCAAATCTTGAGTACTACTTTTATTTTGAAGAAGTATGTGCATGATTTCACAACTCGAAAATGGCAACGTATATAGCAGAAATGTGATCCCTCTTTCAGTGCAACCAAAATGTATAGCACAGCTTTGTATACATCAATTCCAATATGAAATCTATATCTGAACTTGAACATTTGTCTCACCTGCATCCAGAGAGAGAACACACTATGTAATCGATGAGATGTTCTGATCATATACTGGGAACATCATTAGTATTAGGTTCCCTTTCTGGGTGTACGATATTTTGTGCTCGCACTTGATTGTTTTTTCATGTACCACAGTATTTTAGTTTTCAAATATATTGAAATAGTATTTCTGTACAAATTATGTAGTTTTCACTATAGTTATTTTTTATTCCAACAAACGAGGAAATCTGATGGTGCGCTTGAGAGTTCATGAAGGGTTCTTATGTCTCGATCACAATAGAGCATCTACAGCTGGGCTACCCAAACTGGTCGGGTGGACGCCCGGAGTCCCAGTCGAGCTTCCCAAACGGGTCGCAGATGTCCGGGCTATCCGGCATCCCTGAAACCCAGCCCAAATCCCCACATATAACCTCACTTCAGATGAACACTAGACCGAAATCTCAAGACAATGCCATGTTGAAACATGGGCTTGTGAAGATTCGGCTCAAGAATTCCCAAGGGTACTTCCGTAGTAGTGGGGATCAACTTCTTAAGAAAGATAGATTTATTTTCACACCTTGGACATTGTGTTTTCCCGTTGCAACGTACGGGCATCTTTACCTAGTACCTACTAATAAAGGAGCTATTGCTTCTTACCACCGTAATTTGGTTCGTTTTGGTCCGTTCACCTCGCCCACATTAATAGGTGTAGATGTGAGGTGGTACTATTCTAACCTACGTATCAAACATCAACGATATTTCGATTCTAGACTTGGGCCTGCAAGCAGGGTGTCTGTTGGCCCATCTACAGTGCAATGCGAGGAGAAAAAACACATTTGATTTTTTTTTCAGGCCTGGCCCACGGGCCATGTGACGCCTAGAACCAGGGAAAATCAAAATCACAAGCTCCCGTCCCGTCCCTTGATACTGAAGGAAGATTTGTTCTTCAAATAAATAAAGGACGCGACTAATTTCCAGACGTACTGATTTTAAGAACAGATACGGACGACCCGTACTAGCTTTGATCTGGTGCATGTAAAAGGAGGCGCAGGCATGCATGCGACCCAGCATGAGGCGCGAGTGAGCACCTCAATTTTGAACATGCATGCATATACCAACAAATTTGATGATGTCAGCAAATATTTCTTCAAAAAACAAACTTCAAAATGATTTGTAGGTCAAACCGTCGGGCGGATTGGAAAACCGTTTTTACACAAAAAATCGTTGCGCCGAGCGCTTTAAAACCAGATCCCATGTTGGTATGTTTCGACGACTTTTTTTTTCAGGTCAAAAGTTACCACGCTGGACTACGTAAGTTATCACGCATGCAGTACGTAACTTATCAACCGTACAGCAGGATTTTAGCGACAGATCCGCATGATCCCCTTCGATGGCTCCCGCTTCCCCCGTTCTTCCCCGATCGATTAGTTTGACAATAATAAAAACACAAATTGAGAAAAAAAAGTGTCCTATATGGGATTCAAACCTACGTCAGGTAGCAAGGACACGCCAAATGTCAATGCCAACAACCATTACACCAACCTACCCCCCTCCCACCACCACCCCCATCGCCAAAGTTACCGAGGGGATGTTTTATCAACCCCCCCTTCCCACCACCACCACCATCTCAAAGTTATCAGGACCGGGGTACATAAGCTATCAGGTTTCCGATGTGTGAGTTACCATGCTATTAACACAAAAGCTATCGAGGGGATATTTCATCAACCCCCCGCCTTGGTGCCAAAGTTACCAGGATAGGGTGCTTAAGTTATTAGGTCTGCGATGTGTGAGTTACCATGCTATTCATACAAAAAGTTTTCGAAGGTATGTTTACACCAGTTTTTTTTGGGTCAAAAAAGCTACCACAATATGTGTGCATAAGCTACCAGGTCTACGATGTATGACTTACCATGCTATTCATACAAAAAGTTATCGAAAGTATGTTTACACTAGCTTTTTTTGGTAAAAAAGCTACCACATATTTGTACATAAGCTATCAGGTGTACGATGTGTGAGTTACCATGCTATTGAGCTATCGAGGGGATATTTCATCAACTCCCCCCTCCCCCCCCCCCCTCCCGGCCCCGTGTTGCCAAAGTTACCAGGATAAGGTGCGTAAGTTATCAGGTCTGCGATGTGCGAGTACCATGCTATTCACACAAAAGTTCGTCAACTCCCCCCTCCCCTTTGGTCGCCAAAGTTATCAGGACAGGGGTAAATAAGTTATCGGGTCTGCAAATGTGTGAGTTATCATGCTATTCACAAAAAAATTACCGGAGGATATTTGATCAACTCCTCGAAGAAAAAAGAAAAAAGGAATCAACAGGGAATGGTCAAAAAGTATGATGTGCATTCTTTTGCACATCGAATAGTCTAGCTGAGCCGGTTAGTGTGTGTTTCACATTAGTATGAAGTCCAAACAACTCCCTCCCTACATTAGTATCAAAAAGTATGTTTTCAAACAACTCCCTCCCTACGATCAAAGTTATCACGGTGTTTGTACATGAGTTATCAAGTCCACGGTGCGTACGAAGTTATCAGGAGAGGGGGGGGGGTATGTTTTCAAACAACTTCCTCCCCTCCCACCACCCCTGGACCAATGTTACCATGGTATTTACTCGCAAGTTATTACATATACGGTGCATACAGTACCACACTATTTAAACGGAAGTTATCAGTGATGTTTTTAAACAGCTCCTCCCCGGGTCAAAGTTATCACGTTGTTTGCGCATGAGTTATCAGGTTTGTGGTGTGTGAAATATCATGCTATTTACGCAGAAGTTGTAGCCTGTAGGAGGTTGTCTTCAACTTTTTCTCCAAGGTCAAAGTTATCACCATGTTTGCGCATGAGTTATCCGGTTTGTGGTGTGTAAAATATCATGCTATTTACGCAGAAGCTGTAGGGCGATGTCTTCAACGTTTTCTCCTGGGTCAAAGTTATCACTGTGTTTCTGCATGAGTTATCGGGTTTATTGTGTGTAAATTATCATGTCATTTGCGCAGAAGTTGTAGGGGATGTCTTCAACTTTTTCTCCTGAGTCAAAGTTATCACCGTGTTTGTGCATGAGTTATCAGGTTTATGGTGTGTAAAATATCATACTATTTACGCAGAAGTTGTAGGGGATGTCTTCAAATTTTTCTCCTGGGTCAAAGTTATCACCGTGTTTGTGCATGAGTTATAAGGTTTATGGTGTGTAAATTATCATGCTATTTACGCAGAAGCCGTAGGGGATGTCTTCAACTTTTTCTCCCTGGGTCAAAGTTATCACCGTGTTTGTGCATGAGTTATCAGGTTTATGGTATGTAAATTATCATGCTATTTACACGAAAGCTGTAGGGGACGTCTTCAACTTTTTGTCCTGGATCAAAGTTATCAAGTTTATGGTGTGTAAATTATCATGCTATTTATGCACAAGTTATTGAAGGGTGTATTATCCCACATGTAGCTCGATAACTAAAAAATTAACCATGTTGGTAATTATATTACATCTAACCTAATAACTGCACAGTAACCATGTTGGTAACTACAATACATCTAGTCCGATAACTACAAAATAACCTTATTGGTTACTATTACGCATAGTAGCTATGTTGTGAGATGGTGCAGCCACTCTTCAAAATTTTGGTGCGGGAGAGGACGGGCCGTGGACACTCCCAATCTACTCAATTCCTCCCAAATCAAGTACACGCTGAAGCATTGTTTTCATAATTGATTGAACATTCTTTTCCTTGATCTAAGATTATTTCGCATGAATCCTTCTCATCACCTGATTACAGAAAAATAAAAAATAAAAAAAATCTCCTGAGTCAAAGTAACCGCGGTATTTATACTAGTTTGTTATGACTATGTCAATTAAATTACCATGCGTTTTACATCAAAATTATTGAGGGTATGTTTCAACAATTTTGCTTGGATCAACATTTGTGTAGGTACAAAGCCTCGACGATAGCTTTAAATTTCAGAATTGACTAAGGTAGATGCTTCGCTCTGTTTTTAGCAAGATCAAATCTGAAGACATTTGTTGTCTGTATAGCATACAATTGAAATGTGTAGTTTCTATGTGCATCAAATGTTGTGGTAGCGTAGTGGCCAGTGCCTCTTTGTCTCACGTAGTTGACATGGGTTCGAATCCTGTCATTAACATCCTTTTTTTACTGTTAAAACAATACAACAGCAAGAGATAAAATGGGCTACCTCGCCAAAAATCACGGCGACCTCCCACTAAACGCTCCCTGCGAAAATCGCGGTGACCTCCCACTAAACGTGGTCAACGCCCACCGGTCCCGCCGCGCAAATCACCAACTAATTAATAGCCATGCGATCACGATCTCGGATCTGTCGCCCTGAAACGTTGCGATCCGTTAGATTAAAAACGTGCGGCATCCGGGTCGTGCGGACCTGTTGCAAAAACCAGGACGGCAGGATTTTAGCTTTGTCGATAAATAAATAGTCCCACCTTGCTTATCTGTATCTAATCTCACCAATTCATATAAGTACGAGAGTTGCTTGAAAACAAGCGGCCTCAAAATCAACAGCAGAGGGATCCTCAAGGAAAGGAAACATGAAGGAGCAAATAATCAAGATTTACAGAGGCCCAAGGAGGAGGAAACGCACGACTGCTCGGGCTGCTCGGCTCCATCGGGTGAAGTGAAGGAAGCGTGTAGGGGACATGAGAGACATGTAGCAGCTTACCACGAGCGTCGTTGGGTCGCAGCAACGGCGGCATCCAGCCGACCCTACAGTCGACGGGCACAGCGCTCGGTTGCATCGGGTGAGGAAGTAGATGCCAGATGGGGTCATGAGAGAAGGAGATGAAGTTCAGCTGCATCCGGTGAGAAAGCAAGATACCCGGCACGGCTGCTCGGCTGCCTCCCCGATGAGGATGGCGCCATGAGAGAAGAAAACGTTATGGATAAGATTTCAAGCGTGTGTGCCACGACGAGCTGTACTGATGGCCGCTAGACACGTCCGCAGATATTTTAATTCTTTTCCTATTAAAAACGGAGGACATGCACGTCTATGCTACTTATCTCAAATTAAACGAAATTTCTTTTGTAGGTGAACCACGTGACATTCATTCATGCGATACAATTGCATACCCACACGCCACACGTAGCAAACATCAAAAAGCATCCATCTGTCCACGGCTCCGCTGCACTCATCCAACAACATATAGGAGAGAAGACCCGGAGTAGCTATCCTGCACGTGGCTTTCCGTGCCGAATCGGTTGTCTTCCAGGCCAGGTCACCGCCGCCGTGCTGGAAGGACGTAGCACCAGCGATCCCACTGCATCCGGAACAAGGCCTTACACAGGATCGCGAGCTTTGCATGGTAGAGTGTGGTTGGCTCTCTAATTAAACAAAATTCTGAACTGGATGGTAGCGTAGAGTATTTGACCTATATTTCGTGGATGTGCATTCCATCGATTTTGTAAAATATGCACACTGAGAGTCTATAACATAAGTGCTCCTTACCACTGGCGTTTCAGATAATCTCCTCTTCCGGTTTAAATGCCTCATTTTAAAATTCTCGGCAATCAAGATAGATGATAAGTGGATGGCATGAGTTTCATGGGTTCGAAATTGACCAATAAAATATGCCACACATGTTCAACCCCAAAAGCAATAAATGCATCACTTTTACCCCTAATTTGATTGGTGCATGTACAATGACCCCTAACTGAGTCTCTATCATCTTCATGAATTAAATGGGGCGGTGAGACTCACAACACTTAACACATTTACTAGATGAGACTCAAAGTGGGCCTAATATATAAATATTTGAAATTTTTTAGATAGCCCTTTAAACCAGAATGGAGGGAGTATAATGCTTGCCGGGGGAGTATAACATATGTGTGCAATATAACAAACTCTTCCTTCTTTTTTGTTTATTGAGCCTATCTCATTACTTTGCTTTTTTCGGTTTGGATTATACTTTCATTTGTTTCCATCACCTCTTTAAATTCCAAGGCACATTACATTTCTGCATGCAAAAGCTAAAAGAAAATTGACCAATGCATGTAACCATTCCCACTCATTCGATGGTCACACATACATGCACCACAATTAATGAAGATTAAAGCATGATATGCTTTTTTTCCTAGACATTGGCGTGTGCCTCCCTGCCATCAGGATGTTGTCGTCCTGTGCTGGTGGACGCATCAATTTTCTCTTCCGCTGCAACGCACGGGCATATGTGCTAGTCATAATAAAATCCTCAGCGGAACAAGCGCTATGGCCAGTTTTGCGAGAAAACTTTTGATCTATTCATCTTCAATCATGACAGTATAACAAATATCAGAAATAATAAGAATTACATCCAGATCCGTAGACTACCTAGCGACGACTACAAACACTTAAGCGAGCCGAAGGCACACCGCCGTCATTGCCCCTTCTTCGCCGAAGCCGGACAAAACTTATTGTAGACAGTCGGGAAGACGTCGTGTTAAGACCCTATAGGACCAGTGCAGAACAGCAACAGCCGCCAATGAAGAGTAGTGTAGATAAGAAGAATCCAACCTGAAAGCACATGAACGTAGACGAACTATAACTAGATCCAAGCAAATCCACCAAGGGCAGATCTGCCGGAAACACATCTCCACACGCCCACCGATGATGCTAGACACATCATCGGAATGGGGGCTAGGCGGGAAAAATCTTATTCCATCTTCAGGAAGCCGCCGCCGTCTCGTCTTCCTGAGAAGACACAAAGCCTAACAAAGCGCAAAGAAACAACTGAAAAGACCCGCGGTAGCAATAGAACGGGAAAGTATACATAAAAGACAGTTCTTTTCAATTTCAATTATCTATATATTAGTTTGTTTCTGTTTCTAGATATCTATTTTTATATATTAGTATTAGTTAGTAGTAATATTAGTTACCGATCCTGGCTCTGTGAGTTATTTATTTCGAGCCCTCCCGCCAGCAAGGACCGAGATCCATCGCGCCGTCATGGTCCTAAGACCACCGGAGACAAGGCGTACAGCCGGCGCCGTCGGCAGGTGACAAGGAAACCCTAGACTTTTCTTGAGGAGGAGGCAAAACAGAGCTTGATTTATATATCCATTTTTTAAAATAAAAAAAATTGTCTCGAAGTGCCTATTTATATATCCATGATCCCTTGTTTGCACAAATAGCAGGGATATGTGTGAGCTCCAACCACATCCACAAGCACCAGTGCCTAATTAAAACATAGGACACTTCAGGGGTGTATTTCCGTATTTCACACCTCTGAATCGGCCACCCAAATGCAAGATTTGCAATCGAGCAGCGAATGGCGAAAACCCAAAAAAAGAAGAAGAAAAAAGTAGACTAATTGCTATCCACAGAGTGTTGCAGCTGGGGCTGCTGGCTTTCCAAGTCCTCGACATGCATTTCCATCGGGTGCGCGTGGTCACCGTGCGTCGGCCTCCGCGCCATCGGCCTCTCCCTGCTCAGCATCCGCATCAGCGACGCGCCCAGCCCGCATGGCGGCGCCGAGCTCCCACTTGCAGCACACTCCTTCTCCAGGCCCTGCTTCTCCTGCACCCACGCTGGCGCGGCTGGCGACGGTGGCGGCTCCACCAGGGCGCGGCAGACCGGGCACGACGAGCTGGACGCGAGCCACGTGTCGACGCAGGGGACATGGAACACGTGCGCGCAGGCCGGCAGCACGCGCACCGCCTCGCCCTCCTGCATGGCGCCGAGGCAGATGGTGCACTCGCTTGCGCCGCTGCCCGGCTCGCCCGTCTCCTGGTACGCCGCGGTCGGCAGCGCCGCGATGGCCGACGGGTCCAGCCCGACCTTGGCCGGCTTGGGGGCCGCCGAGCCGGCCTCCAGCGTGGCCGCGGCTTCCTCCGCCTGCCTGCGGTTCCTGCGGCGGACGCGGCAGATGTAGAGGTGCAAGAGCAGGGAGAGGCCGAGCACGGAGACGAACGCGGCGACGGCCATGGCGATGAGCCGCACGTTGTGTGTCGGCCCCGGTTGCGGGCTCCTGCTGCCGCCGCCGAACCACGCGGATCCCGGGTCGCTCGCCTTCCCGGACATGGACACCGACATCGACATGCTGGCTCCGGCGTGCGCTCGCGGCGCGCTCGTTGTCGTTGGTTGGTGGGTGGGGTGGCGCCTGCTAGCTCCAGTAGTAAGTGGCTAGAGTGGTAATATTGTCCCTTGCGATGGAGCTGGTGAGGAATGATGGCGCAGTTGGTGGGGTTTTATAGGTTTCAGGCGTGGGCGGGATGGAGCGTGCGTGCCTTAGCGAGCTCGCGAGCTCGGTCCAGTGCGCGGGGCCGATTCGGATGTCCGTCGTGTCACTGTGGGGCAAAGGCGGGGCACGGTTGCGGAAAGTGGTGCAGGTATTTGAAACTCCGACGTGGCCATTCGCGCCCAGCGATGGCGACGCGAATCGGGGCCGATACACCATGATCTTGTAGGTTCCTTTATTTTTAGCTCTCGAGATCTCTCTGCCCCCAGCCGGGTGTTGCCGCGGCTTCGCGGAGGAGGCGTACGTGCGAAGCCGTGGTTTTGGGGCGATTAACGGCGTGATTAGTATATTCCGGAGGTGGGGCGCTGATCGACGGTGGCCGCACAGGTTAGGGAGTTGTGTGGGTCTCAATGGAGGATGGACGGAGATGTGGAGGAGGATCTCTCGGTTGCCCGGCGATGGGTCGTGACGCTCGGCGACTGACTGCGTCTGCGTGGTCGGCTGCCTCGGTGAGAAGTGAGTGCGTTCAGTTTGGTTTGGTTGGTGGCCAGTCCCATGTCGAGCAAGACACTGGCCACTGCAATGGCAGCGAAAGATCCTGTTTCTGCGGCTGGCGCCAGTTTGACAATCAATTGGCACTACATTGTTGATTTATTTTTGTTAGAAAGAGAATTTCCTCTCCGATTTCAGTTAACTGTGCCTTTGAACTTACAAAGCAGCAAGAAAGTGAAAGGCGGCAAGTAAAGCTATCCGATTAAATCCATGTTTAAGATCAAAGCAAAAGGAAAGAGTTTGCAACAACCTGTTTTTCTGCAAGATAGACCAAGAGCTGCCGCGCCCTGCCCAACATTGCGCAAACACCCGAGGGGGCTACCCAGCGCCAGCCATCCCCGCGCGAAGAGTGAAGAGGGCCCGCCGCCGCCGCCGCCGGCCGGGCTCGGCGACGAGGGGAGGAGATCGAGGACGGGTGAGGGTTGGCAGCAGACGGTGTAGGCCCCCCCCCCCTGCGCGCTCGCGGTAGCTGGTCTGGCGAGGGGAAGGGTCTCGTCGTCCCCAAAATTGCTCATAGTTGCACCGTATGATCAAGTAGTCTTGATTGAGCTACAGAAAATTAGAAATATAAGTACATAAGAGCATCTGCAGCAAGAGATAGCAAATCCAGACCCTCGAACGCCCACTGACGCGTGCAGGCGTTTGAAGATGGTTTAAGGCGCCCATCTGGATCGATTTTTCACGATCGTCGTGGAGGCGAGATCGACACCGCCGGCGTTTGAGGGCATGGATTTGCTATCTTGCCGGTCTCGATCCGGGCAAGAGATAGCAAATCCAGGCCCTCGCCGATCATGAGAGAGCGGCGGACGAGCGCGACCTCGTGATCGACCTGTGTGCTCGCGTGTGACCGGCGTCCGGTCTGTGCCTTCCCTACCGCCGGCCTCTCCCTTGCCCACTGCCGCTCATGGCGGACTGCTCATGCCTCAGACTCCGGCGTCCTTGTGGGCGACGGCGCCGACGCGGGCACGTGGACCCAGCGGTGGCCGGGTACCACTTCCAGAGCATAAGGTGGTGCTTGCCGGCGTACCCGAAGGACAGGAGTGGAGCGACTGGAGCTACACGTTGGGCGGGACGGGCCAGCGACGTCACCGGCGCTGCGTCGACAGGCAACAGACGCTGAGGAAGAAGATCCGCCGCTGCTGGCGCCGCCTTGCTCAACCAGCGACAGCGACAACGCGATGCGGAGGGCTACCTCCTCCACATTGATGCTCGAGCCATCGGATTCTCCACCGGAGGCACCGCTGCTTTCACCGTCGGCCATCTTTTCTGATTGGAGGGGATCGGGAGTGAAGTGAAGTTCGGATTGGCCGGTGTCTAGGGTTTTTCGAATGAGAATATTTGTGGGGCATGAGCAGGCAAGACTAGGCCAAGCCGACGTGTCGGACGTGTCTGACCCGCCTCAGATCTACCTTATATTTGAGCTGGATATGAGGGGCGCCAGACGGCCCAAGCATTTGAGGCGGTTTAAGGCGTCCGTCTGGATCGGTTTTTCACGATCGTTCAGTGAGCGGCCGTCCGTCCAGGCGTTTGGGGACGGTTTGGGGTGCCCTGATTTTTTTTGAAATGGAGGAAGATCCCCGGCCTCTGCATCTGGACGATGCATGCAACCACTTTATTAATTATTCATAGAAGACCTTACAAAGTCATACAACAGTAGGACTGAAGCCACTGCCTAGGCAACAAAAGTGTCGCTACTCCTATCCAATTGATGAAGGGATGCTGATAGTCTGGGCCTAATACCAACCAGACCTCGCAGCCAAACCTAACATCTAAGGCATGAGGTCCCGACCAGGACGCCTGCCGGGTATGGGCACCCACCAGTCCGGCATGCTCCTCAACCAGAACGCCTGCCGGGTATGAGGCCGCCGCAGCCACCTGCCATCAATCCATCTTCAGAGCTGTACAGTTGCATGAATGTTGCCCGATCTAGCTGCCGCCGAGGCCACCACGACGCCAGATAGCGTCGACCTCCTGCGCGAGTCCATCATCGCACATCAGACGCCTAATCTCCAGAGCGTCATGCCATCGAGATCCGACACCATCAATGTGTGTGATGAAGCATCGCTCCTCCTATTGTCTCGTCCAGCCATCACTTGCTCCAAAAATGATGCCCCTATGAGGGAAAGCGCTACTAAGAACGCCATCATCGTCCGATCCGGGAGACCCAGATCTAGGGTTTCTCCCGGAGCATCCCGAGCCTGATGCCGCCAACTGCAATAACGATGCCTCGACAAGGAAACGACATCAAAGACACCGCCATCGTCCGCCATGACTGTAGTCGGCGCGATTTTCATCGGCGGTTGCGCCTCCGGGTATATGCCGCCAGCCTCGCTGGTTCCTTCGACCGTAGCAATCTCCAAAACGATGCCCTGAAGAGGGACTACAGCGCAAGAGCACCGCCATTGCGCGATCCCATGGAGATCTAGGGTTTCCCCAGAGTTGCCCGGGTTGTTAAGGACCAGACACAGATGGAATCTCGCAGATCCATCCAGCTGCCGACATGTCGCACTTGCCATCACGCCGACCGTGACCCGAAGACCAAGCTCACGCCTGAGCCCAGTTCCGGCCGCGCCGTCGTCGATCTAGTCACGCCGCCACCGTCCCTTGCGACCGTGGCGCCCCAGATCTTGAAGCCACCTGCCATGGGGAATGGGATCGCCAGAACGCCGCCAGCCCTCGTCGTGACGTCCGGTCACACGTCACGCTCTAGCCCGCGCCAGCTCCTCACGAGCAGGAGGGCACCTAGTCCCCGCCGCCGCCGGCGACGGCAAGGCTTTGCCTGGCCGCACCCTCGGGCGGCGACGAGGAAGGAGGAGGATGAGAGGGGGAGTCGGGGGTGACGGGATTTGGGGCCTCCCAGCCGCTGCACGGGGGCGACTCGGGAGGGACGGGAGGCACGGGGTGCCGTGATGTAGATGCTCTAACATGCACAAATATTAAACAACTACGCCTACTTCAAGATCACATTGCAGTCGTCCACGAACACCACAGCTTCAGCTTCAAGATCTCTGCCAAATGCCAAATTGCATCAGCAGCTGGTTCCTCATGTCCAATTGCCGGTTCCCGGTGGTCATAGCGGCAATGGTGGCACCGGCTACAAAGGCCGCGACGATGGAGGAGGCCGCTACGGCGGCAATGGTGGTGGCGGGTGCCATGGTGTTCAGGCAATTAACGGCGTGATTAGTATAGTCCGTAGGTGGGGCACGGCTCGACGGTGGCCGCACAGGCACGGACTTGTGTGGGTCAATGGAGGATGGACTGAGATGTGGAGGAGGATCTCTCGGTTGCTCGGCGATGGGTCGTGACGCTCGGCGACTAACTGCGTGGTCGGCTGACTCGGTGAGGCGTGAGTGCGTTCAGGTAATCAGATCAGTTGGTGGTCACTCCCATGTCGAGCAAGACACTGAACAGTGAGCACGGGTAATGGCACCGCGTCTACGGCTGGCGCTAGTTTGACAATCAGTTGGCACCAGGCCCCATCCGGATTTTCTCTTAGTGTGTACAGCTTTGATCGATTATGACTGCACCACGAGCCTCCTGTACTGTCATGCCGACTGAAAAGGTAGCACGGCGGTGCACGCTAATCCCTCCGTCTCAAGATTTAAGAAAAAATGAGTGAGGCGTTTTTGGCTCCTGACACTGTGCTCATCTGCTTCCCCCGTAAACAGTAAATTCTAGAAAATACTAAAAAATTTAAAAAAATTCCAAATATTTTTGTCATGGAAGATGCTTAGGTGCGTGAGGTTCACTCTAAATTTCAGCTCATTTAAATATTTGAGTAGCTCTCGGCAAAAAAGACAAATTTAAGTCTGTGAAACAGTTTACGTTCATCTACTGATCTGATCCAATTTGTCTTTTTTTGCTAAGAGTTGCTCATAGATTCAAATGATCTAAAATTTAGAGCGGACCTCACGCACCAAATCATCTACCACAAAGAAAAATCAAGCTTTTAAGTATTTTTTTTCTTAGTCAAGTGCAGATGAGTCTGGGCTTAGAAATGAATATTCAAAGAAAGTGATCTTACATTTTAGGATGTACGGAGTACTTGTTAACGGGCTCTTAGGCGGCAGGGCAGACTGTAACAATAAGGGTGATGAATATTAAGAAAATTATTTGTTTGTCCATTTTTCTTGTCATCTAATCCGTTTCGTATGTCATGGACACTTTTTTCTACCATTCCTGTAAGATGATGCACATCAACCATCCATACTAGGTGATCCGTTATTTTTTCTTTGGTGGCTGTTGTTGTGGTGTCAGAAGCAGGTGACCGGCATTGGTAGCTTAGAGTTTTTTCGGTCTTGTTTGTAATTTTACTTCTTGATTGATGTTCCTTTGTGCAAAGGCTAGCGTTCTGCTATGTATTTAGTTTTGTCAGGTCGGTGTGTACGTGACTTGTACTATGATTTTTATGATATAAATGAGACACCTATTAACATGAAAAAAAAAACCAGCCATCCATACTTCAAAAGAAAATCGAGGTACACCGAAGGTCCTACACGCAGAGATTTCGTTCATGCATATATCCCCTGCCCTAAACTGCCACCTTACATGGCCACCAGACGCCATCATCATCCCCTACGCACAAGATTTTAGTTAGCCGAACCCTCGCTTCACCGGGACCGCATCGACGAGAAGAATCCATTGAGCTCGAATTGTATATCATGGACGATAAATTTTGTCATTCAATCTATGCCGACTGTAGCAAGCCTACTTTGTTGTTAGTGAGAAAAGTTTCAATTACTCGCACCCATCAATTCATTTAAATGTCGCCAACCTTATAGACATTGTCTATCATCCTATTGTTGTCATTGGCCGCATGCACCATGAGCCATGTCATCTGTGAATGTGAACCAGATATTGCAAACCCCGGCATCACCTCAATGCGGTCATGGGAATGACGTTCCGATGCAAACATTCCTTGTCACTTTGCTAGCCTCATCTTAAGTATTCATATTAGTGAACCACAATTTAATCCGATGTCTAATGCTCTCTCCCCATCACCTGAACTGAATCTCAATTATTGACATTAGCTTGTTCAACTAATTTATGTTCTCTTACCTCCTTTTCCATTGTCTGTTGGTCACTAGCTTGCACGTTGACTAATGAGCATGTGTTCCTGATTGTACCCTAGTGCCTTTTTATCTTACCAGGTTATTCAAAAAATTAAAAACAGGTTATTTCTTGGTGCTACCATTTATGAGATATTTTGATATAATTATCATGTTTTTTAGAAAATATAATTGTCATGTTCTTCGTTGTAGTCTTGATATGCCTCCAACGTATCGGTATTTCCAAACACTTTTGCTCTTGTTCTGGACTATAATTTGCATGATTTGAATGAATCTAACTCGGACTGACGCTGTTTTCAGCAGAACTATCTTGGTGTTGTTTTTTGTGCAGAAATAAATTTTCTCGGAATTGAACAAAATTTTACGGAGAATTATTTTGGAATATATAAAAATACTGGTGCAGAGAGTTACCTGAGGGGGGCCAACACGTAGCCACAAGCCCGGAGGGGTGGCCTAGGGTGCACCACCTGAGCTTGTAGGCCCACAAAGCTATTTTCCCTACCTCCGGGTCCATAAGTACCGTCTTCCCGAGAAAAAACAAGGAGAAAGTTTCATCGCGTTTTCTGATACGGAGCCGCAGCCACCTTCTGTTCTTCATCGGGAGGCCTGATCTGGAGTGCGTTCGGGCCTCCAGAGAGGGCAAATCGTCACCGCCATCATCAACAACCTCATGATGCTTGATACGTCTCCAACGTATCTATAATTTTTGATTGCTCCATGCTACTTTATTTACTGTTTTGGACTATATTGGGCTTTATTTTCCACTTTTATATTATTTTCGGGACTAACCTATTAACCGGAGGCCCAGCCTGTAATTGTTGTTTTTGCCTATTTCAGTGTTTCAAGAAACGGAATATCAAACGGAGTCCAAACGGAATGAAACCTTCTAAACGTGATTTTCTCACCGAGCGTGATCCGTGAGATTGGACCCTACTCCAAGGAACAAAGAGGCGGTCACGAGGGTGGGGCGCCCCTAGGGCGCACCCCCGCCTCGTGGGCCCCTGTTGCTCCACCGACGTACTCCTTCCTCCTATATATACCCACGCACCCCAAACGATCGAGCAGAGCCAAAACCTAATTCCACCGCCGCAACTTCCTGTATCCACGAGATCCCATCTTTGGGCCTGTTAGGAGCTCACGAGGGGGGCATCCACCACGGAGGGCTTCTACATCATCACCATAGCCCCTCCTCCGAAGTGTGAGTAGTTTACTTTAGACCTTCGGGTCCATAGCTAGTAGCTAGATGGATTCTTCTCTCTTTTTGGATCTCAATACAATGTTCTCCCCCTCTCTCGTGGAGATCTATTCGATGTAATCTTCTTTTTGCGGTGTGTTTGTTGAGACCGATGAATTGTGGGTTTATGATCCAGATTATCTATGAATAATATTTGAATCTTCTCTGAATTCTTTTATGTATGATTGGTTATCTTTGCAAGTCTCTTCGAATTATCCGTTTGATTTGGCCAACTAGATTGGTAGTTCTTGCAATGGGAGAAGTGCTTAGCTTTGGGCTCAATCTTGCGGTGTCCTTTCCCAGTGATAGAAGGGGCAGCAAGGCACGTATTGTATTTTTGCCATCGAGGATAACAAGATGGGTTTTTTATCATATTGCATGAATTTATCCCTCTACATCATGTCATCTTGCTTAAGGCGTTACTCTGCTTTTAACTTAATACTCTAGATGCATCTTTGGATAGCGGTCGGCCAGTGGAGTATGATTGTACATGCAGGTGAGTCGGTCTACTTGTCTCGGACGTGATGCCTATATACATGATCATACCTAGATATACTCATAACTCTGCTCAATTACATCAATTGCTCAACATGAATTTGTTCACCCACCGTAGAATACTTATGCTCTTGAGAGAAGCCACTAGTGAAACCTATGGCCCTGGGTCTATTCTCATCATATCAATCTCCATCACTTTAATACTTGCTTTGTTTTTACTTTTCCTTTTACTTTTCACTTTGCATCTCTATATCAAAAATACCAAAAATATTATTTATCATCTCTATCGGATCTCACTCTCGTAAGTGACCGTGAAGGGATTGACAACCCCTAATCGCGTTGGTTGCGAGGAGCTATTGTTTTGTGCAGTACGAGGGACTTGTGTGTGGCCTCCTCTTTGGATTGATACCTTGGTTCTCAAAACTGAGGGAAATACTTACGCTACTTTGTTGCATCATCCTCTCCTCTTCGGGAAATCCAACGCAGTGCTCAAGAGGTAGCAAGAAGAATTTACGGCGCCCGTTCTTGGGAGGCTCATGCAAGAGCAAATAAAGCACCATACCAAGTACCCATCACAATCCCTATCTCCCGCATTACATTATTTGCCATTTGCCTCTCGTTTTCCTCTCCCCCACTTCACCCTTGCCATTTTATTCGCCCTCTCTTTCCCAATCTCCTCCTCTTTTTCCCGTTTGCCCTTTTCTCGCTTGCCTTTTGTTTGCTCGTGTGTTGGATTGCTTGTTTGTCGCGATGGCTCAAGATACTACCAAATTGTGTGACTTCACCAATACCAACAATAATGATTTCCTTAGCACTCCGATTGCTCCTCTTGCCAATCTTTGAATCTTGTGAAATCAATACGGCTTTGTTGAATCTTGTTATGAAAGATCAATTCGCCGGCCTTCCTAGTGAAGATGCCGCTACTCATCTGAATAGCTTCGTTGATTTATGTGATATGCAAAAGAAAAAAGATGTCGATAATGATGTTGTTAAATTAAAGCTATTTCCTTTTTCGCTTTGAGATCGTGCTAAAGCTTGGTTTTCATCTTTGCCTAAAAATAGTATTGATTCTTGGAACAAGTGCAAAGATGCTTTTATCTCTAAGTATTTTCCTCCCGCTAAAATTATCTCTCTTAGGAACGATATTATGAATTTTAAGCAACTTGATCATGAACATGTTGCACAAGCTTGGGAGAGAATGAAATTAATGATACGTAATTGTCCTACTCATGGTTTGAACTTGTGGATGATTATACAAAACTTTTATGCCGGATTGAATTTTGCTTCTAGAAATCTTTTAGATTCGGCCGCGGGAGGCACTCTTATGGAAATCACTCTAGGAGATGCTACTAAACTTCTAGATAATATTATGGTTAATTATTCTCAATGGCATAACGAAAGATCTACTAATAAAAAAGTGCATGCGATAGAAGAAATTAATGTTTTGGGTGGAAAGATGGATGAACTTATGAAATTATTTGCTACTAAGAGTGTTTCTTCTGATCCTAATGATATGCCTTTGTCTACTTCGATTGAGAATAATAATGAATCTATGGATGTGAATTTTGTTGGTAGGAATAATTTTGGTAACAACGTGTATAGAGGGAATTTTAATCCTAGGCCTTATCCTAGTAATTCCTCTAATAATTATGGTAATTCCTACAACAATTCTTATGGAAATTTTAATTAGATGCCCTCTGAATTTGAGACTAGTGTTAAAGAATTTATGAGTTCACAAAAGAATTTTAATGCTTTGCTTGAAGAGAAATTGCTTAAAGTTGATGATTTGGCTAGGAACGTTGATAGAATTTCTCTTGAAATTGATTCTTTAAAGCTTAGATCTATTCCTCCTAAGCATGATATCAATGAGTCTCTCAAAGCTATGAGAATTTCCATTGATGAGTGCAAAGAAAGAACCGCTAGGATGCATGCTTCCAAAGATGCCTTTATTAAAGTGTGTTTTTCCAATTCCTATGAAAATCAAGATGAAGATCTAAAAGTTATTGATGTGTCCCTCATTAAATCTTTGTTTTGCAATATGAATATTGATGAAACTTAATATGATCTTCCTTTACCTAGAAGGCGTTCTAAGAATTCGGAGTTTTTAGATCCTGATGATGAAATTGATAAATGTGGGATTGAAAGAAATAAAAACCTAGATGTTGCTAAACCCACTATATTTGATCTCAAGGAATTTAAATATGAAAATTGCTCTTTAATTGATTGTATTTCCTTGTTGCAATCCGTGCTAAATTCTCCTCATGCTTATAGTCAAAATAAGGCCTTTACCGAACACATTGTTGATGCCTTGATGCAATCTTATGAAGAAAAACTTGAGTTGAAGGTCTCTATCCCTAGAAAGCTCTATGATGAGTGGGAACCTACTATTAAAATTAAAATTAAAAACTATGAGTTTCATGCCTTGTGTGATTTGGGTGCTAGTGTTTCCACTATTCCCAAAATTTTGTGTGATTTGCTAGATTTCCATGATTTTGAAGATTGCTCTCTAAACTTGCATCTTGCGGATTCCACTATCAAAAAACCTATGGGAAGAATTAATGATGTTCTTATTTTTGCAAATAGGAATTATGTGCCCGTAGATTTTATCGTTCTTGATATAGATTGCAATCCTTCTTGCCCTATTATTCTTGGTAGACCTTTCCTTAGAACGGTTGGTGCGATTATTGATATGAAGGAAGGGAATATTAGATTCCAATTTCCATTAAAAAAGGGCATGGAACAATTTCCTAGAAAGAAAATAAAATTACCATATGAATCTATCATGAGAGCCACTTATGGATTGCCTACCAAAGATGGCAATACCTAGATCTATCATTTGCTTTTATGCCTAGCTAGGGGCGTTAAACGATAGCGCTTGATTGGGAGGCAACACAATTTTATTTTTAGTTTTTTTTGCTTTTGCTTCTGTTTAGGAATAAATAATCAATCTAGACTCTGTTTAGATGTGGTTTTATGTTTTATTTAGTGTTTGTGCCAAGCTAGACTTATTGGATCTTCTTGGATGATAGTTATTTGATCTTGCTGTAATTTCCAGAAACTTTGCGCTCAGTGCCCGAATTATTAAAAATCACCAGAATGTGATAAAATACTGATTCCAATTGATGCTGATCAATAAACAAATTGTCTAGGTCTTCTAATTTTGGTAGATATTTTTTGAGTTCCAGAAGTTTGCTTTAGTTACAGATTACTACAGACTGTTCTGTTTTTGACAGATTCTGTATATCGTGTGTTGTTTGCTTATTTTGATGAATCTATGGCTAGTAAAATAGTTTATAATCCATAGAGAAGTTGGAATAAAGTAGTTTTAACAACAATATAAATAAAGAATGAGTTCATTACAGTACCTTAAAGTAGTCTTTTGTTTTCTTTCTCTAACGGAGCTCACCAGATTTCTATTGAGTTTTGTGTTGTGAAGTTTTCAAGTTTTGGGTAAATTATTTTGATGGATTATGGAACAAGGAGTGACAAGAGCCTAAGCTTGGGGATGCCCATGGCACCCCAAAGATAATCCAAGGACTCCAAAAAGTCAAAGCTTGGGGATGCCCCGGAAGGCATCCCCTCTTTCGTCTACTTCCATCGGTAATTTACTTGGAGCTGTATTTTTATTCACCACATGATATGTGTTTTGCTTGGAGCGTCTTGTATTATTTGCGTCTTTGCTTGTTAGTTTACCACAATCATCCTTTCTGTACACACCTTTTGAGAGAGCCATACATGAATTGGAATTTGATAGAATACTCTATGTGCTTCACTTATATCTTTTGAGCTTGATAGTTTTGCTCATAGTGCTTCACTTATATCTTTTGAGCGTGATAATTTTTGCTCTAGTGCTTCACTTAGATCTTTTAGAGCACGGTGGTGGATCTGTTTTAAAGAAACTATTGATCTCTCATGCTTCACTTAGATTATTTTGAGAGTCGTTAATAGCATGGTAATTTGCTTAATATTAATATACTTGGTATTCAAGATATGTGAAACTTTCTTTTGAGTGCGTTGAATACTAAGAAAAGTTTGATGCTTGATAATTGTTTTGAGATATGAAGATGGTGATATTATAGTCATGCTAGTTGAGTAGTTGTGAATTTAAAGAATACTTGTGTTGAAGTTTGTGATTCCCGTAGCATGCACGTATGGTGAACCGTTATGTGATGAACTCGGAGCATGATTTATTTATTGATTGTCTTCCTTCTGAGTGGCAGCCGGGGACGAGCGATGGTCTTTTCCTACCAATCTATCCCCCTAGGAGCATGCGTGTAATACTTTGCTTTGATAACTTCTAGATTTTTGCAATAAGTATATGAGTTCTTTATGACTAATGTTGAGTCCATGGATTATACACACTTTTTTCCCATCCTTCCACCATTGCTAGCCTCTCTAATATCATGCACTTTTCGCCGGTATCATACACCCATCATATATCTTCCTCAAAACAGCCACCATACCTACCTATCATGGCATTTCCATAGCCATTCCGAGATATATTGCCATGCAACTTTCCACCGTTCCGTTTATTATGACACGCTCCATTATTGTCATATTGCTAGCATGATCATGTAGTTGACATCGTATTTGTGGCAAAGCCACCTTTCATAATTCTTTCATACATGTCACTCTTGTTTCATTGCATATCCTGCACATCACGGAGGCATTCATATAGAGTCATACTTTGTTCTAAGAATCGAGTTGTAATTGTTGAGTTGTAAGAAAAATAAATGTGTGATGATCATCATTCTTTAGAGCATTGTACCAAGTGAGGAAGGGATGATGGAGACCATGATTCCCCCACAAGTCGGGATGAGACTCCGGACAAAAAAAAAGAGGCCATAAAAAAAGAGAAAAGGCCCAAATAAAAAAAATGAGAGAAAAAGAGAGAAGGGACAATGCTACTATCCTTTTACCACACTTGTGCTTCAAAGTAGCACCAAGATCTTCATGATAGAGAGTCTCTCATTTTGTCACTTTCATATACTAGTGGGAATTTTTGTTTATAGAACTTGGCTTGTATATTCCAATGATGGGCTTCCTCAAATGCCCTAGGTATTCATGAGCAAGCGAGTTGGATGCACACCCACTTAGTTTATTTTGTTGAGCTTTCATATACTTATAGCTCTAGTGCGTCCGTTGCATGGCAATCCCTACTCATTCACATTGATATCTATTGATGGGCATCTCCATAGCCCGTTGATACGCCTAGTTGATGTGAGACTATCTTCCCTCCATTTGTCTTCTCCACAACCACCATTCTATTCCACATATAGTACTATATCCATGGCTCACGCTCATGTATTGCGTGAAGATTGAAAAAGTTTTGAAAATGTTAAAGTATGAAACAATTGCTTGGCTTGTCATCGGGTTGTGCATGATTTAAATATTTTATGTGGGGAAGATGGAGCATAGCCAGACTATATGATTTTGTAGGGATAACTTTCTTTGACCATGTTATTTTGAGAAGACATAATTGCTTAGATAGTATGCTTGAAGTATTATTATTTTTATGTCAATATGAACTTTTGTCTTGAATCTTTCGGATCTGAATATTCATACCACAATTAAGAAGATTTACGTTGAAATTATGCCAAAGTATCACTACGCATAAAAAATTCTCTTTTTATCATTTACCTACTCGAGGACGAGCAGGAATTAAGCTTGGGGATGCCTGATACGTCTCCAACGTATCTATAATTTTTGATTGCTCCATGCTACTTTATCTGCTGTTTTGGACTATATTGGGCTTTATTTTCCACTTTTACATTATTTTTGGGACTAACCTATTAACTGGAGGCCCAGCCCAGAATTGCTGTTTTTTTGCCTATTTCAGTGTTTCGAAGAAACGGAATATCAAACGGAGTCCAAACGGAATGAAACCTTCGGAAACGTGATTTTCTCACCGAACGTGATCCAGGAGACTTGGACCCTACTCCAAGGAACAAAAGAGGCGGTCACAAGGGTGGCCCCCCTAGGGCGCGCCCCCTGCCTCGTGGGCCCCCTGTCGCTCCACCGACGTACTCCTTCCTCCTATATATACCTACGCACTTCAAATGATCAGAACAGGAGCCAAAAACCTAATTCCACCGCCGCAACTTCCTGTATCCACGAGATCCCATCTTCGGGCCTATTCCGGAGCTCCGCCAGAGGGGGCATCCACCACGGAGGGCTTCTACATCATCACCATAGCCCCTCCGATGAAGTGTGAGTAGTTTACTTCAGACCTTCGGGTCCATAGCTAGTAGCTAGATGGCTTCTTCTCTCTTTTTGGATCTCAATACAATGTTCTCCCCCCTCTCGTGGAGATCTATTCGATGTAATCTTCTTTTTGCGGTGTGTTTGTTGAGACCGATGAATTGTGGGTTTATGATCCAGATTATCTATGAATAATATTTGAATCTTCTCTGAATTCTTTTATGTATGATTGGTTATCTTTGCAAGTCTCTTGAATTATCCGTTTGGTTTGGCCAACTAGATTGGTAGTTCTTGCAATGGGAGAAGTGCTTAGCTTTGGGCTCAATCTTGCGGTGTCCTTTCCCGGATGTGAAGGGGCAGCAAGGCACGTATTGTATTGTTGCCATCGAGGATAACAAGATGGGTTTTTTATCATATTGCATGAATTTATCCCTCTACATCATGTCATCTTGCTTAAGGCGTTACTCTGTTTTTAACTTAATACTCTAGATGCATCTTTGGATAGCGGTCGATGAGTGGAGTAATAGTAGTACATGCAAAGGTGAGTCGGTCTACTTGTCTCGGACGTGATGCCTATATACATGATCATACCTAGATATACTCATAACTATGCTCAATTCACAATTACTCAACAGTAATTTGTTCACCCACCGTAGAATACTTATGCTCTTGAGAGAAGCCACTAGTGAAACCTATGGCCCCGGGTCTATTCTCATCATATCAATCTCCATCACTTTAATACTTGCTTTGTTTTTACTTTGCCTTTTACTTTTCACTTTGCATCTCTATATCAAAAATACCAAAAATATTATTTATCATCTCTATCAGATCTCACTCTCGTAAGTGACCGTGAAGGGATTGACAACCACTAATCGCGTTGGTTGCGAGGATCTATTGTTTTGTGCAGGTACGAGGGACTTGTGCGTGGCCTCCTACTGGATTGATACCTTGGTTCTCAAAAACTGAGGGAAATACTTATGCTACTTTGCTGCATCATCCTCTCCTCTTCGGGGAAATCCAACGCAGTGCTCAAGAGGTAGCAATGCTCACCACCAGGAGTGAGTAATTTCATCGTAGGCATATGATACGTTCCCAATGTATCGACATTTCCAAACACTTTTGCTTTTATTTTGGACTCTAATTTGCATGATTTGAATGAAACTAACCCGGTCTGACACTATTCTCATGTGTGGTTGAATTGACAACTCAACTGCTAAGGCTTATAAATATTCCTTGGCTTGTGTCGAATCAATAAATTAGGTAAAATACTACCATCGGAGACTGTTGTGATCCCCTATACTTGCGAGTCATCAAGACAATTATTGGTGTCGTTTCCAGGGTGTATAGGTCTATTTATTAAGTTCACGTGGGAGTTAAATATCTGCTGCAATTTATATTCACTATGAGAATCTGAGAGACTCTAAGACCAAGATCATGCCCTCTAAGACGAGGGGAGGTAAGGAACTACCAACTCGGTCTACACTTGATTCACCTTCTGTTTTAATTCAACTTGCGACACCACCACTTGTTATTCAACCCATATGTCGCAATTGATAGACACTACTTCTACTATTGATGATACTCATGATGATGCTTCTGCTTTGCTTAATGAATCTATGCCACTTGGAATTACTTGATGCTCATATTGCTAAATATAAAGAATCTTAAATTGATGAAAATTATGATTTACCTGCCACACCTAGTACTCCTGCTAGAACTAAGATGCTAGATGTGCCTGAAAAATATAGTCTTGATGCTGAATTGCTTGCTTGTGAAAATATGGAGGACCTTAACGATTTAATGAATAGGATAAAAGAGAAGGCTATGAACCAAATGATGAAATATGATCCTAAGTTTGCAACCTCTCATATTTTTGTTACTGATAAGGATTATGAATTCTCTGTTTATTCTGATCTTATTACTTTGGTAGAATCCGGTCATTTTCATGGTTATGAATCTGAAACAGTTATTGCACATCTTACTAAACTGAATGAAAATACCACCTTGTTTGCTCAAGAGGAAAAGAATCACTATTACTGGATTCTTAAGTTGTTTTATTTCTCATTAAAGGGTGATGCTAAAACTTGGTTTAATGATCTTGCTCCTGGTTGTGTGCGTAGTCCCCAGGATATGGTTACTATTTCATTGAAAAATAGTTTCCTGCTCATAAGAAACAAGCTGCCTGACATGAATATATAACTTTGTGCAACTTGAGGAAGAACATCTCCCTCAAGCTTGGAGGAGGCTTCTTCAATTATTAAATGCTTTGCCTGATCATCCCCTTCAGAAAAATGAAATACTTGATATCTTCTATAATGGACTAACCGATGCTTATAGGGATTACCTAAATAGTGTGCTGGTTGCGTTTTTAGGGAAAGGACTATTGAACGGGCTCATGAATTATTGAATAACTTACTGAGAAGAGCTGATCATTGTACACTTCCGGAACCACCTCCTAAGCCAACTCTGAAGAAAAGAGGTATTGTATTCCTTAGTACAGAAATATGCAAGAGGCCAAGAAATCTATGAAAGAGAAAGCTATTAAATCTGAAAATGTTAAAAATCTACCACCTATTGAAGAAATTCATGGACTCGATATCCCGACATAGGTAGTAGAGGTAAAATCTCTTTATAGGTTTGGTGAGGGTGATATTCCTTATAATAAATCTCCAAGTCAGTGCTTAGATGAATTTGAGAATTTTATCATTAAGCAAGAAAACTTTAATAGGCAAGTAAGTGATCAATTGAAACGTAATGCTATTATGATTGAAGGCTTGAGTGATTTGATGTTTAGAATTGCTAATGATGTTAAAGGTTTATGTAAACATTCCTCTATGGTTCACACTCAGCTAGAACAGGTTTCGAAATCACAAAATGACTTGCTTAAAGACACGAACAACAAACTCAATGATCATACTGTTAGAGTAAAGACTAGCGGTGGTAGAATGACTCGTGAACCTTTGTATCCCAATGGTCATCCTACAAGAACTAAACAAGATTATCAAAGAATTCATGATAGTGCACCTAGTCCACCTAAGAAGAAGAAGAAAAATAATAAGGATAAAACTTTGCATGCTTCTAGTGAACGTGTCATAGAAAAACCCATTGAGAATCCTAATAATGTTTCTATTTCTGATGCTGAGACACAATCTGGTAATGAGCATGCACCTAGTGATAATGATAATGATGGTGCTAATGATGATCATGTTGATGCTGCACCGGATGATAATAAAGATTCTGATAATGAAATAGGAATAGAACTTGAAGTTGAGCTTGATGACCGACCTCATAAGAATAAAAGATATAATAAATGAGATTTTGTTGCTAGGAAAGATGGTAAAGAAAGAGAACCATGGGTTCAAAAACCTATGCCTTTTCCTAGTAAAGCTTTGAAATCTAAAGATGAAGATGCTTTCACCACTTTTTGAATTACTTAAACCTTTATTCCTGCAAGTACCTTTGTCTGATGCTATGAAAATGCCTCCTTATGCTAAATATATGAAAGATGTTGTTACTAATAAAGGAAAAACATCCGAGGCTGAATGAGGGAGTCCTGGATTAGGGGGTGTCCGGATAGCCGAACTATCACCGTTGGCTGGACTCCTGGACTATGAAGATACAAGATTGAAGACTTCGTCCCGTGTCCGGATGGGACTTTCCTTGGCATGGAAGGCAAGCTTGGCGATACGGATATGTAGATCTCCTACCATTGTAACCGACTGTGTAACCCTAACCCTATCCGGTGTCTATATAAACCGGAGGGTTTTAGTCCGTAGGACGAACAACAATCATACCTAGGCTAGCTTCTAGGGTTTAGCCTCTTTGATCTCGTGGTAGATCTACTCTTGTACTACCCATATCATCAATATTAATCAAGCAGAGTAGGGTTTTACCTCCATCGAGAGGGCCCGAACCTAGGTAAAAACATTGTGTCCCTTGTCTCCTGTTACCATCCGCCTAGACGCAGTTCGGGACCCCTACCCGAGATCTGCGGTTTTGGCACCGACATTGGTGCTTTCATTGGGAGTTCCTACGTATGCGTCATCTTTAGGCCCGATGGCTCGCCGATCATCAACAACGACGTGGTCCAGGGTGAGACTTTTCTCCCGGACAGATCTTTGTATTCGGTGGCTTTGCACTGCGGGCCAATTCACTTGGCCATCTGGAGCATATCGAAAGCTACTGAAAGTGCTAGATATCGACTAGAGGGGGGGGGGTGAATAGGCGATTTTTAGGAAAGTCTTCAAAACACGAATGTTTCAAAGTCAAACAACAGAAATGACCTAGTTGATATGCAGCGGAACATAACTACAACAAGCAAGCCATAGTCAAGTATGCAATAATGTGAACGGACAAGACTAATAGCAGCTATGTAGTAAGGATCAGGATGGAAGATAGAATGAAGCCAAACAACAATAGAAGTCAAGCAGTGAAGTCAAACAAATAAGACATATAAGCAATGACTTCACGAAGACAAACTTAGGGTAAAGGAGGGAAGGGATAGAACCGGTCACTAGTTGAAGACACATGATTTGTTGGACAGTTCGATTCTTTGTGACAAGCTGTACATCCAGTTAGGGAGGCTGAGATTCAACTCGAAGACCGCGTCTTCACCTTATTCCCTTGAGCTAAGGACACACAGTCCTCGCCCAATCAGTCGGTAAGTCTTCAAGGTAGACTTCCGAACCTTCACAGACGGCGTTCACCGGCAATCCACAATGACTCTTGGATGCTCGAGAATGCGACGCCTAACCGGGCCGGAGGATTCACAGTCCTCAAGTGTAATAAGTCTTCAGGTGACACAGACAGGAAAGCTTCAGTGATGCCTAACACTCTTTGGCTTTGGGTGTTTTGGGCTTTGTCCTCGCAAGGATTTCTCTCTCTCAAAGGCTTCGAGGTGGGTTGCTCTCAAACGACAAAAGCCGTGCACTAACTCTGAGCAGCCACCAATTTATGGTGTAGGGGCTGGGCTATTTATAGCCACTAGGCAACCCAACCTGTTATGTCCGAAATGACCACAGGTCACTAAGGAACCGACACGTGTTCCAACAATGATTTCAAACACTCACGGCAACTTTACTTGGGCTACAAGCAAAGCTGACTCATCCAGCTCTGGATAAGTTTTGCTCTCATTGTCTTCGCTCGAAGACATAGGATTTGGGTTGAGCATCACTTCAGTCATTCTGACTATGATCACTTGGACCCCACTTAACTGTACGGTGGTTCCTACGACTCAACAAAGAAGAAAAAGGAAACAATGAAACAACACAGTCTTCGCGCTCCATAGTCTTCACACAATGTCTTCTCATGTCATAGTATTCAATGTGAATATCTTCACATACCACCATTGTCTTCAATGTCTTCATACATTTTTAGGGGTCGTCTCCGGTAGGTAAACCGAATCACTGAGGGACACTACCTGCGTTATCCTGCAATTCTCACAAATGCATTAGTCCCTCAACCACATTTGTCGTCAATACTCCAAAACCAACTAGGGGTGGCACTAGATGCACTTACAATCTCCCCCTTTGGTGATTGATGACAAACCGGTAGAAGTTTTCAACGGGATAAAATATGTGAAATTGTAAAGGATAGGAATTGTCTTCATAAGTGGCAAAGGCTCCCCCACGAAGATGTGCATATAAGTGGTTTGCTTTTGGAATGCAAATGCACATGGCAGGTTGTACTTGTGGAGATCCTCTTCAACTTATGAAGATAATTGATCATGCATGAAATGATATAGCTAAGAGAATGACATGCATAATGAAAAATGGACGTCTGCAGAATGATCTAAGTGCGGAAGTTATCACGCATTACGCGGAATTTATCATCGCACCCGAGTAAAGCAAATAAGTAGCAGACGACCATCGAGTTTAAGTGTTACAACTCAAAGAACCAAATGTTTCAAAAACGAGAGTTGTAAACACTAGGCAACATATAGTGCAATCGCCCTTATGAACCCGCTTGAAGACTATCAAACTCATATGCTTCTCCCCTTTGTCGAGAAGGACCAAAAGGTTTGAAGACATAGAGCATCTACTCGTCCTCTTCTGAAGAAGATGATGCAGCGGGGTTGTCGTTGTTGGTTGGCGGTGCAGACGAGCTTGGCGCAGTGTTGATTCGTGCAGAGGTAGGGGGCGGTGAAGTAGCATCGGCTTCATCATCGATCACTCTGGCATTGACCGTTGCCGCAGAGGAAGAATAGTCAGAGTCTTCAAGAGATGGAGTTTGCCGTAGGACTGCATTCCGTGGAGGAGTGGAGTCAAACTTGAAACGTTCAGTGAAGCCATCGTCTTGAAGATCATCTTCAGCACTGAGCAGGGTCAAACTCTTAGTCTCGTGAGTGACAAAAGCATTCTTGGTGGCAAGGTTACGAATGCGATTGACGTCCACCAAGAGGCTTTGCATTTGACGCTTTAGCCAGGAGTGATGCTTATCTTGCTTTTGATGTAGCGCCACAAGAAGTTCTCGATCGTGAGGACTCGAGAGCGCTTCCGAGGCCTTTGGCCAATTGTGCTCTCAGTGGCTTCAGTCCGTGCACGATGAGGCAGACGTGTGTTTCCAGCCAGGGGATAGACACGAGATACGACTTGGACGCCTTCCATAGGTTGAGAGAAGCTGTGGTGATCTGCGTTCTGAAGACTTAGTGGCGTTTTGGCAGGCTCAGGGTATATGGCTTCAATAGACATATCAACCTCTGGTAGAAAGATCAGATGATTGCGAGCAGAGGGTTGATAGTTGATAGCAGAGTGCATCTTGATGAGGCGCATGACCCATGGAGCATAGAATTTCAGACCAAATAGATCAGATCCAGAGGCAGCCAATTGTCGGATGAAGAAATCTTGCGTGTTGAAGCTGATGCCATTGAGGATGTAGAAGACAAATGTCTTCATTGCTCCTTCAAGCTTGGCAGACGATGAATGCCCTTTTATGGGCCATAGAGTTCGCCGTATGATGTGATATATGGTACGAGGCAGATACTCAAGGTCATCAACAAAGAAGTGTTGAGGGTATTCACCGTCATGTGGCAGTGGCTTCATCATGCTCAGCATCTGACTCATGTCGGGTTCTGGCTTATGAAATATGCTTTCCAAGGCATCGCGGTGGAGTTGACATCGAGGTTCAATCAACTCGCCGGGAGTGGGTAGGCCTGTGAGCTCAATAATGTCAAGAGCTTTGGCTTCATGATGGACATTTCCACCATCCACTCGAGAACCCATGTCTTCAGATCTGTTGTAGCCATGGATGTGGAGTGTGGCATAGAATTGAAGCACTAATTCTTCATTCGATGCGCTTTATGCATTACGGCCAAGCAGACCTGCATCATGAAAGCAATCAAGTGCTTCTTCTAAGCACGACAGTCCAGCAATGGCTTCAGTGTCGAGGCGCATATGAGGGAAAATGTGGCCTTGGTCATACAGAACACAGGAGTAATAGCTTCTTTGCTGATAGCTCCTGAACCGGTCAGATGAGATCCTTGGCCTTGTGTAGGGGTTCTTTGCACTGTCAAAGAAAGTATTGTGGGCTTTGAAGCCATTTGCATTGAAAGAACCAGTTGAGGTGGCAGTGCCTGGAAACCTTGGCAGTCTTGGCTTCGACTCTAGACCGGAGGCCTATGCGCAATATGATAGTCGAATTGAGGACCAGAGGCATGAGGCGGAGGGACCAGAACGGGCCATCTTACTGTGACTAGCTCGCCATAGTCGTATGCTTGCTCGATTGTGTAGGGCCTTGGTGGCGGCTGAAGCAAGGATGGCGAATCGAGGCTTCAGTCTGCTCGCCAGATGCTTCGGGAGCAGTTGCCTCATTGGCTTCAGTACGCCTTCCTTCATTGGCTTCAGGAGCAGTTGGGACAGGCTCCACATTGGCTTCAGCCATGACCACGTCATTGGCTTCATTGGTGTTACAGGTGGAAGCCTCATTGTTTTCAACCTCCGCTTGAGGAGCTGGAGGGTCGGGCACTGGTGTTGATATCGGGGATCACTTCTTCAATTACTGGGGGTGTAGGAACACGTTCTTCTTCTTCTTCTTGGGTGTCGGCCGATGTAGCCGGATTGTCTTCGGCAGCTTTGGCTTCGGACTCAGAGACATTCACGCAGTTGGAGTGGCTTCGAAAACACTTGACGTGCAACAGGTTGGTGGTGCACATCTCCTTCGAACGCTTCGGAAGAGGCACTTGAGGCCTTTGACCTTTGCGAAGCTGCGAAATCTTGGGCGACGCCTTTGGAGATGGGGTTGCCTGGGCCTCAAAGTCTTCCTCTTCTTCTTGGTGTTCTTTGTTGGGGAGTGACTTGTTGTTGGGGAATCTTGGGGAGTCTTGTTGTTGCAAAGTATCAGCCCATGAAGGATCCTGCAATTGGCGCCAGAGGACAACCAATCTTGATGAGTTCGCTGTTCGTAATAACAAAGCGATGATACCACATTGTACTCGATTTGAGGAAGAACTTCATCATCTTCAACGGTGTCATGGTGACCAATGTCTTGACGGTGGGGGATCATCTGGAATCTCTTCACTTCAGGAGCCTCTGTGGAAGCGGGCTCATGAACGATCATTCGAAGTTCTTGGGTTGCAGACGCGGGACGAACCACATAAATGGGTTCAACAATCAAGGGCTCTGTGGGAGCAGCCCGATTCTTCTTGGTCTTTAGCTTGTTCTTGGAGGGAGCAGCATCAGAGGCGTCAGGATTTTTCCTTTTTCTGGCTTCAGCCTCTGCAGCTCTCGTCCTTTTTACTGCTCGAAGCAGTTGACCGTACCTTTGGCTTAAAGCCAGTCATGCTGCTTGGGAAGAGTATGCGGGGCTCTTCCTGCCTTGAAGGTGCAGCTTGGTCAGCTGAAGACTTCTTTTTCTTTGCAGCCATCCTGGGGTCGATGCTAGGACGGCCAAGTGCCTTGCGCTTCTTAGCCTCATTGTAGGCAAGCACACACTTGTCAGCCAGAGCCTTCATGCGCTCACGAGAGCCTCTGGCTTCTTCACGCTTCTTGACAAAGTTTTCTTTGAGGTCGTGCAGCATGACCTTGAAGTTTTTGACGTCTTGCACATCGAGTGCAGCCATATGCTTCTTGAATCGAGCCTTCTCATAGTCAATTTTGTGCTTCAGTTCAACAATCCATTGAGCTAGAGCTAGCTTTCGAAGCAATGGCGCCGCTGAAAGAGACGTTGAGGCCAATTGGAAGTTGCAGATCTTCAAAGCTGATGTTTGGTGTGTCAAACCACTCATCAATGAAGTGATGGATGATTGCCACATCAAAGAGAGGCAAGTTGTTGAAGATTTCTGCTTCTTCTTTGCTCTTGATAAGCTGCTCAAGAGCATCATCTGCAAGATCGTCATCACTTGACAGATCAATGTGCTCTTCACGCAGAATGGCAGCAGGGGTCAGTGTCAGTTCAGTATTCTTGACACTTTGCTTTCTCTTCTCCGTCTTCTTGGAGATGCGGGATTGATCCTCGATCGTAATCGGCTTCGTGGAGGTGCGATGGCGGTGGCTTCACACGAAGCTTTTGGAGGAGCAAATGACTTTGGAGCCTTGACTTTCTTAAGCCTGCGGCTTTGGAGCAGGAGCAGGAGCTGGAGCTGGGGCTTCATCAGAATCAGCCTCGTCATCAGAGTGATCCACTTTGGCACCTTGGACCAAGATATAAGTGATGAGGCCTTCAAGGTTTGAAAACGGACCGATGACATTCGGTTCAGCGTCACGTGAGCCGTCAGCACGGGGAGTAGAGGGACCAGGGTTGAAATCTAATCCCAATGACTTCTTGTTTTCCTTTGCAGAAGCCTTTCCGTGCTGGAAGTTGCGCTTGAAGAGATTTTCATCGCGACACCAGAGCAAAGACGTCGGGTTGGCATTTTCAGGCTGAGGTCCACGGACCATGCAAGGATAGAAACCTTGTGCAATAGCTTCAGCCATGCTCTTGGGAGGGAGGCCTCGAAACAGAATATCACCCCAAGGGCTTCGATGGCATTCTTCTCGGCATATTCTTGTGTGACGAAATTGTACTTGAACCACTTTTACGCCCAATAGCGCCGAATCCATTGGATTCGTGTCTTGCGCTGATTATAAGTCTCTTCAGGATCATCTTGTACAGCTCTGCGAGGTCATCAGCGAGATCTTTTGAGGTTCCCTCACGATTTGTCTGCCGCCCTTCTGACTGATTTATTTGTAGCCATGAGCTTCAAACTGAATGGCTTCACAATCAAAGGCTTCAAAGGCTTGCATTTGCTTGATGACGATGTGAACTGGCTTCGGGAGAGTTGGTTTGATCTTTGTAAGAATTTCGCAAACGAATGCAGACTATGAGAACCAAGGGATTCTCCCATGGACATGTACTGTGACAAAGGCATTGGAGATGCGAGGGAAGGGAAGAGGTCATATGCATTCTCGTAAGATTTTGAAGATAAATCGGTTTGAAGACATTGACCTTATGATGCGAAGACATTCACTTATCTACCGAGAGTTGGTTCCATTTGTATGCGAATCCATGAATAAGTACAAGTGAGGAATCTAACTAGTTGTGAAGCTTAAGTGAATATACTAAGCAGTACGAGATGCAGACAGAATATATCTAACTTTGTATGGGCAGAAACCATTTTTGGCAAGTAGGATGAATCTTGAAGATCAAAAAGATGGTAAAAATAGAGATATATTTACCGCTTTGAAGAATTGCTAGACGGAAGGAAAGGAGTCCGAGCAGTTCAGTCCACCATGCCCTAACTTGGCGACGGAGGACACCTACGGCGGCGGCGGAGATGAAGATATTCGCGGCCGGCGTGAGGACGGCGTCGGAGAAGTCGCGGCAGCTAAGCGCTTCGTCGCCGGCGTCGTCAAGAGCTAGCGGTGGCGCTAGGGTTTTGACGAGGTGGATAGGTGGAAGAAGATTTTCTTTACCGCAGGGGACAGGTATTTATAACGAGTTGTGCGGCGCAACGCAATTACGCAGGTGCCCCTGGCGGTTCACATCTGAGGGGCACGTGGCACGCATGCAACATGTTGTGAGTTATTCCACGTTCCCACGCCCGCCCGGTTTGTCGGAGGGTAGTTCCGGCTTCTCCGGAGTTCAACAGTAATGATGAATCATTTAAAACAGACTTAAAGTTTGTCTTTGTGTCTTCTGCTGACAAGGACGCAGAGAAGACATTCGACAGTTTCAATAGAATGCATATGATTTGGACAGATAGAGTTTGAGATAGAAAGCATAGAGAGATTGGGGTCGATCACATTCACTTAGTTCAAAAGATTCAACTTGAAGACATAGCTATAAGTGAATGTCAGAGAGACAGAAATATATATATATCGCATGACAACCAAATCATCATAGTGAAGAAAATAATGAAAATAGGTTGAAGTTGAAGTCAAATCAAATGCGAATAGCTTCAAGAAATAACGCCATGAGTGAAACACTTCAAACAAAGAAATTTGGTGGTGGCGTTACCCACCGTATAGGAAGTATTAGACCCAGACACGGCGCACAATTATCATGGCGCTCCGAAGTCAAATTCCACGTTAATGTATTCACACTTAGAATGTAAGTCTTCATTGATTGAAGATATACGTTACTTCGTGTGTTGCACATCTAAGTTATCAAGATGCATAAGTGTTAGGATGTGTGCTTGATCACAGGACATTTGAGGATTCCAAGATATTTAGCTCACACCGTAACTTGCAAAACCTTTTCTCATCCAAGGGCTTTGTGAAGATATCTCGCCATCTGCTCTTCGGTGTTGACGTGAATGATGTCAATATCTTTCTTCATGACATGATCCCTGAGAAAATGATGACGAATTTCAATGTGCTTTGTCTTCGAGTGCTGGACTGGATTGTTGGCAATCTTGATGGCGCTTTCGTTGTCGCAGAAAACAGGTACTTGTGTCAGATTGATGCCATAGTCCTTGAGAGTTTTATTCATCCATAGAAGCCGAGAACAGCAAGATCCGGCAGCAATGTATTCAGATTCTGCAGCTTGAGAGTGGCACACGCTCGCTTCTTTGAAGACCAACAGACGCAGTGATCGTCCCGTAAAGTGACATGTGCACGATGTAGACTTGCGATCCACTTTGTCACCAGCATAATCAGCATCCGAAAATCCAACTAAATCAAATTTTGAGCCCTTTGGATACCATAATCCGAGTGTTGGGGTGTGAGCCAAATATCGAAGAATTCGCTTCACGCCTAAGTGATGCGATTCCTTTGGTGCCGCTTGGAATCGAGCACACATGCAAAAACTAAGCATAATATCTGGCCTAGATGCACATAGGTAAAGTAAGGAACCAACCATGGAGCGGTATACCTTTTGGTCGAACTCTTTACCATTGTCGTCGGGACCCAAGTGGTGTTTGGCTGGCATTGGCGTCGTGTATCCTTTGCATTCTTGCCTTCCAAACTTCTTCAGACAATCTTGGAGGTATTTTTCTTGAGATATAAAGATGCCATTTCTTTGTCGATTTAATTTGAAGACCAAGGAAGAACTTGAGCTCTCCCATCATGGACATCCGATATTGCTCTTGCATCATGTATCCAAACTCATCACTATACTTACGGTTGGTGCGGTAGAAGATAATGTCATCCACATATATTTGGCATACAAACAGTTCACCACCATATGTCTTCGTGAAGAGTGTGGGATCAAGGGATCCAGGTTTGAAGCCTTTGCTCTTCAGGAAGTCTTTGATTGTATCATACCAAGCGCGAGGAGCTTGTTTGAGGCCATACAAGGCTTTTTATTTAGCTTGTACACCATATCGGGATGTTTTGGATCTTCAAAGCCGTGGTTGAGCGACATATACTTCTTCTTCAATCTTGCCGTTGAGAAATGCACTCTTCACATCCATTTGATAGAGCAAGATGTTGTGGTGGTTAGCATAGGCTAGTAGTATGCGAATAGCTTCAAGCCTAGCTACAGGAGAAAATGTTTCATCAAAGTCAATTCCTTCAACTTGAGTATATCCTTGAGCCACAAGCCTTGCTTTGTTTCTCATTTACTTGACCATGCTCATCTTGCTTGTTTCGATATATCCATTTGGTGCCAATAATGTTATGCTTGCGAGGGTCAGGACGCTTGAAAAGTTCCCAAACATTATTCAGCTTGAACTGTTGAAGTTCTTCTTGCATAGCTTGAATCCATTCTGGTTCCATAAAAGCTTCAACAACTTTCTTGGGTTCTGATATTGATACAAAGGAAAAGTGCCCACAGAAATTTGCTAACTGTGTTGCTCTTGAGCGAGTAAGCGGACCAGGTGCGTTGATGCTATCGATTATCTTCTCAATCTGTACTTCATTTGCAACTCGAGGATGAATCGGACGAAGACTTTGCTCATGCCGATCGTTGTCGTCATTGGAAGGATTGTCTTCAGTGAGCATTGTCTTGAGGTTGGTTAGGTGCGAAATGATAAGTTCCTCTTCAGTTTGTGCTTGAAGGCATGATTTCACCAGTTCCCATTAGCTTGATAGATTCATTGGGTGGAGCTTCGTCTAGTGTGCTTGGCAGGAACTCTCTTTGTGAACCATTGGTTTCATCAAATCGCACATCTACAGCTTCGACGATTTTGTAGAGATAGAGATTGAAGACTACTGAAGAGTGTGAGTCCTTTCCAGAATCGAGCATGAAGCCTTCGTGAGCTTTGGGTTCAAATTTTGACTTGTGATGAGGGTCCTTGATCCAGCACTTAGCCCCAAATACTCTAAAGTAACTGACATTTGGCTTCTTGCCAGTAAGGAGCTCATAGGATGTTTTGTTCAGAAGCTTATGGATATAAACATGGTTGATGACGTGACAAGCTGTATCAATGGCTTCAGGCCAGAACTTTCTTGGAGTCTTGTATTCGTCGAGCATTGTTCGAGCCATCTCAATGAGGGTTCTGTTCTTGCACTCCACGATGCCATTTTGCTAGGGAGTGTATGGAGCAGAGAACTCATGAGTGATTCCCATGGTATCCAGATAAAGATCAAGTCTGGTGTTCTTGAATTCAGTGCCGTTATCACTTCTGATATGCTTGATCTTGACGCCATAATTGTTCATTGCTCGATTGGCGAATCGTCTGAAGACATCTTGCACTTCAGTCTTGTAGAGAATTATGTGCACCCATGTGTATCTTGAGTAGTCATCAACAATGACGAAGCCATAGAGACAGCAGTTGTTGTGAGGGTAGAGTAATGAGTAGGGCCAAACAAATCCATGTGAAGCAGCTCGAAGGGTTGAGATGTCGTCATGATTGTCTTCGAGGGGTGCTTTGCCCTAGTCATCTTTCCAAATTTCGCAGGCACCACACAAATGATCCTTCTTGAACTTGACACCTTCGATGCCTATGACATGCTTCTTCTTGGCGAGTGTGTGTAAGTTCCTCATTCCAAAGATGCCCCAGCCTCCGATGCCGTGAGCCAAAGATTCTCAAGCTTTTGCAAGAAGACATACCGCAAGCTGTGGACCTCATTGAGAAATCTACCATGTATAGATCATCTTTCCTATACCCTTCAAAGACTAGAGACTTGTCAGATTCCATTAGTACAAGGCAACGATATTTTCCGAATATCACAATCATGTTCAAATCACAAAGCATTGAGACAGACATTAAGTTGAAACCAAGGGATTCAATAAGCATCACTTTGTCCATGTGTTGATCCTTTGATATTGCAACTCTACCTAGACCCAATACCTTGCTTTTACCAAAGGTCAAGAATGTGATGTGACTCTTGTCTGATGGACGTAAGGTTGAGTCCATGAGAAGACTTCGATCACCAGTCATATGATTAGTGCATCCACTGTCCATAATCCATTCTGAAGCATGAGGTATCATACCTACAGTACAGTTAGGGGGATAGTCTTCACCAAGAGCATTGTGAAGCATAAACATTTGACGGGCAAGTGGATTATTGAAGCTTAAATCAAGATTAGGACTGATAGGATGAATGGCAAACGATTCAGGAACAAAATACATAGTGAGACCATTTGGGCATTTGATCTTGTGCCCTACAAGATGTTTTAGGTCCCCAAAGAATAGCATCGACGCCTTTGATTTTCGGGTGGAGACCCTTTCTGCAAAAGAGAGTTAATTCTTCTTAACCACCCACATCTTCAGGGGTGGCTTAGAAGCAATGAGTCTAAGTGCAGCATCTGAGAATTTTGGCTTTGGAGCCCTAGCAAATAGCCTTGCAGGAGATGAGTGATACTCATATGAATAAGTAGAAAAGTTCTTAGTTCTGTGAACATAGCGGTTTGAGGACACACGCTCATATTCATAAATTGGAGTACTGTTTCCCTGCAAAACATTGGCGTTAGGGTGACTCAAGTGAGTCCTCTGTCTGTATGAAGCCTTTGGACCATATGACGCCTTTGGTCTGGGTTTGTCTTCTTCCTGGTGGTGTCATGATGACATTCACCGGAAGATTCTCAAGACAGCTTTTGGGAACCCAGATCTTCTCCATAGGCGGTCCATTCCTGCAGTTAGTACCAAGATACCGCAAACACTTCACCATTCGATTCTTGAACAGCTTATAGTTTGCATCAAAGGATTCATCAATGATAATAGGGTCAAGACAGTGTAAAGCCGGATAAGGTCGATGGATCCATGAAGGTCCCTTTGCAGCAACCCATGTGGTTTTGGGATACCGCTTGTGCTAGTAGGAACCATCAACATTCATTTTCCTCTCGAACCCAACACCCTCTTTCCTAGGGTTTCGGTTCAGGATCTTTTTTTTGAGGACATCGCATAGTGTCTGATGCCCTTTCAGACTTTTTATACATCCCTCTTTCAAGCAATGTCTTCAACCTAGCATTTTCATCAAGAATGGCGGTGGTATCCTCCGCAGAGGGGTTAGTTACCACATTGGTAGTTGAAGACAATGCAACAAGAGCAAGCTTGAACATTCAAAGAACAGAGGTAGTGATATCACGCCAAGACATTTTAGACATGGTGGTTCAAATCCATCACGAAGCGGAATCGATCTGTTGAGCGCGAAGTGACTCATTCTCTTTTTGAAGATCTTCATGAGCCACTCTCAATTTCTCAAGCTCTTGCTTCCTTTGAAGATAATCATAGGAGAGCCTTTCATGAGTAGTTGATAGCGTTTCATGACGACTTTCAAGTTCTTGGTACTTAGCATGAAGATTTTTAATGTCTTCAACTAAGGATCGTGAACGTGTCATTTCCGCCCAACAGGTCATCGCTTTTATCTAACAGCTTTTTGAGTATGTTCCATAGCTCTTTGTTGTTCGATTGCAATTTTAGCAAGTGTTTTGTAGCTGGGTTTGGATTCACAATCGAGTCATCTTCACTTGATGTTTGAAAGTAGGCATCACGTGATTTTACCTTGGCACCGCGTGCCATGAAGCAAGAGGGTGGGAGCAGGGTCGTCCTTGTCATTAGCTTCACGTTGGTGTAGAAGTCATTGTCTTGATGTTGAAGATGGACTTGGCAACATAGGTCGTGGCTAAAGCCAGACTTGCAACGCCTGGTCGGACTCCTCTTCGATTCCACCTCCACTTCCTCGTATGCGGACTCCTCCTCTGAATCCATTTCCTTGCCAACAAAAGCACGAGCCTTGCCAGATGAGCTCTTCTTATGCGATGAAGACTTTGATGAAGACTTGGAAGAAGACTTTGAAGATTTCTTCTTTTTCTTGTCATCAGAATCACATTCCTTGCTCTTCTTCTTCTTCTTCTCATTGTCCCACTGTGGACGCTCAGAGATATAGTGTCCAGTTTTCTTGCACTTGTGACAGGTTCTCTTTTTGTAGTCTTGAGTGGAAGCTTCATCATTTCTTGAGCTGGATCGTGAAGACTTTCTGAAGCCTTTCTTCCTAGTGAACTGGAACTTCTTCACAAGCATAGCAAGTTCCTTTCCAATGTCTTCGTGGATCATCGTAACCGCAATGATTCTTCTTCAATGAGGAAACAACTTTTGCCTTCAAAGCGCGAGTTCGGCCATAGATTGGACCATAGATGTCTCTTTTCTCAGATAGCTGGAACTCATGTGTGTTGAGCCTCTCAAGTATATCAGACGGATCGAGTGTCTTGAAGTCAGGACGTTCTTGTATCATGAGGGCAAGGGTGTCAAAAGAGCTGCCAAGCGATCTTAGTAGTCTTGACGATTTCATGCTTGGTGACCTTAGTGGCGCCGAGAGCATGAAGCTCATTTGTGATGTCAGTGAGGCGATCAAACGTGAGCTGGACATTTTCATTGTCGTTTCTCTTGAAGCGGTTGAAGAGGTTGCGAAGAACACTGATTATTTGATCTCTCTGGGTTGAGACGCCTTCGTTGACCTTGGATAGCCAGTCCCAGACTAGCTTCGACGTTTCCAGAGCACTCACACGACCATACTGTCCTTTGGTCAGATGACCACAGATGATGTTCTTTGGCAAGGAGTCCAGTTAAATGAACTTCTTGACATCGCAGGGTGACACCTTCACCAGATTTAGGAACGCCGTTCTTGACGACATACCGTAGGTCGACATCAATGGCTTCAAGATGCATGAGCATCTTATTCTTCCAAGAGGGATAGTCGGCCCATCGAACACGGGGCAAGCAGCGGAGACCTTGATTATCCCTGCAGTCGACATAGCTAAAACTCCAGGTGGTTAAACCGAATCACACAGAACAAGGGAGTACCTTGCTCTGATACCAATTGAAAGTGCTAGTTATCGACTAGAGGGGGGGGGTGAATAGGCGATTTTTAGGAAAGTCTTCAAAACACGGATGTTTCAAAGACAAACAACATAAATGACCTAGTTGATATGCAGCGGAATATAACTACAACAAGCAAGCCATAGTCAAGTATGCAATAATGTGAACGGACAAGACTAATAGCAGCTATGTAGTAAGGATCAGGATGGAAGATAGAATGAAGCCAAACAACAATAGAAGTCAAGCAGTGAAGTCAAACAAATAAGACATATAAGCAATGACTTCACGAAGACAAACTTAGGGTAAAGGAGGGAAGGGATAGAACCAGTCACTAGTTGAAGACACATGATTTGTTGGACCAGTTCCAGTTGCTGTGACAACTGTACATCTGGTTAGGGAGGCTGAGATTCAACTCAGAAGACAGCGTCTTCACCTTATTCCCCTTGAACTAAGGATACAAAGTCCTCGCCCAATCAGTCCGGTAAGTCTTCAAGGTAGACTTCCAAACCTTCACAGACGACGTTCACCGGCAATCCACAATGACTCTTGGATGCTCAGAATGCGCCGCCTAACCGGCTGGAGGATTCACAGTCCTCAAGTGTAATAAGTCTTCAGGTGACACAGACAGGAAAACTTCAGTGATGCCTAACACTCTTTGGCTTTGGGTGTTTTGGGCTTTGTCCTCGCAAGGATTTCTCTCTCTCAAAGGCTTCGAGGTGGGTTGCTCTCAAACGACAAAAGCCGTGCACTAACTCTGAAAGCAGCCACCAATTTATGGTGTAGGGGTGGGCTATTTATAGCCACTAGGAAACCCGACCTGTTATGTCCGAAATGACCAGGTCACTAAGGAACCGACACGTGTTCCAACGGTCGATTTCAAACACTCACGGCAACTTTACTTGGGCTACAAGCAAAGCTGACTCATCCAGCTCTGGATAAGTTTTGCTCTCATTGTCTTCGTCAAGACATAGGATTTGGGTTGAGCATCACTACCATTCTCGACTATGATCACTTGGACCCCACTTAACTGTACGGTGGTTCCTACAACTCAACAAAGAAGAAAAGGAAACAACGAAACAACACAGTCTTCGCGCTCCATAATCTTCACACAACGTCTTCTCATGTCATAGTCTTCAATGTGAATATCTTCACATACCACCATTGTCTTCAATGTCTTCATACATTTTTAGGGGTCATCTCCGGTAGGTAAACCGAATCAATGAGGGACACTACCTGCGTTATCCTGCAATTCTCACAAACGCATTAGTCCCTCAACCACATTTGTCGTCAATACTCCAAAACCAACTAGGGGTGGCACTAGATGCACTTACAGGCCCCTGTCCATCAGGTCAGATTTGGGAGTTTGAACTACACGGCCGACATCCGCGGACACTTGATCTTCGACGGATTCGAGCCACAGCCAAGCGCGCCGCACTGTCTCGATGGGCACGATCTAGCTCTGCCACCGAACAAAGGCTCGAGGTCACCGTCCGGTCCGACCCTTAGCTCGGAGCCGACTCCGCCGATCGAGGACGAGTGGTTGGACACCGCCTCGGGGGCTACGATGTCTACGTCGATTGAGCGGAACTCCATCCCTGTCCTTTGCGAAGACCGTGACTCCAAGGTGCCGGACTCCTCTCCGGACTCCGAACCTCCCGTGCCCCGACCAATCGAATTCGATTGGGCGCCAGTCATGGAGTTCACTGCCGCGGACATCTTTCAGCACTCGCCCTTTGGCGACATCCTGAATTCACTAAAGTCTCTCTCTTTATCAGAGAGCCCTGGCGGACTATGGTCGAAGGTTGGGATGCGGACGATGAAGAAATACAACGCCCACCCACCACCCACTTCGTAGCCACCGCCGATGATTTAACCGACATGCTCGACTTCGACCAAGACATCGACAAGATGGACGACGATTTTGGAGATGACCAAGAACCAGCGCCTACGGGTGGCATTGAAGGCCACCTCACATACACGACATATACATGGTGGACATCCCAAAATATGGGAACGGCGACGGAATAGCGGAGGATGACCCTCCAAGAAACAGCCCAAGCGCCATTGCCAACAAGGCCGCTCTAAATCCCGCCGCAAAGAAAAGCGGTGATTCCGGCATGGGAGATAATAACACCGGACAAGACCAACAAGATGATGCGGCCGACCGCCACCCCGTGGTCGTGGACAGAGAGGCCTCTAGACCCTCCATTCAAGCCGCACTCGCTGCCGCCGAAAAGTACCAAGGCATCGGGAAACGCGCTGCACTGCGAGACATATTGGAGGACAAGGCAAGGCAAACAAGATCGGTCGACGGATTGCGGGCGCCCACGACACGTGATGATAACCGTCACGCCGGATACAGCAATTCGCCGGGCCGAACACGATGAGACAAAGCTCATTTGAGCTACGCCGTGATATAGCTCAATCTGAGGCGCCAAGACACCCACTATGCTTCACGTACGAAGTGATGGATCATAAAATCCCGAGGGTTTCAAACCCGTAAACATCGAATCATACGATGGCACAACAGATCCTGCGGTTTGGATCGAGGACTACCTCCTCCATATCCACATGGCCCGCGGTGATGATCTACACGCCATCAAATACCTCCCACTCAAGCTTAAAGGACCAGCTCGGCATTGGCTTAACAGCTTGCCGCCAGAATCAATTGGTTCTTGGGAGGACACGGAAGCCGCATTCCTTGATAACTTCCTGTGGCACATACGATGCGACCACCAGACGCCGATGACCTCAGCCACATAATTCAGCAGCCGGAAGAATCGCCCGGACAATTACGGACACGGTTCCTAACCAAGAAAAATCAAATCGTTGACTGTCCGGATGCAGAGGCCCTTGCAGCCTTCAAACATAACATCCGCGACGAGTGGCTTGCCCGGCACCTAGGACAAGAAAAGCTGAAATCCATGGCAGCCCTCACAACGCTCATGACCCGCTTTTGCGCGGGAGAGGACAGCTGGCTAGCTCGTAGTAACAACTTGACCAAAAACCCTGGTAGTTCGGATACCAAGGACAGCAATGGCGGTCGCATCGCAACAAGCACAAGCGCCGCATTAACGGCGATAATGTCAAGATATGGTAGCCAATGCCGGATTCAGAGGCTCTAAACCCGGTCGATGGAAAAAGCTGTTCAAAAGAAATACTCAGGTCTGGCCCAATCTGGACCGAATACTCGATCGTCGTGCCAAATACATGGCACCCCGAAAAACTAGCCAACCACACCAAGAGGGATTGTTGGGTCTTCAAACAGCGAGCAAGTTAAATGCGAACTCAATGACAAGGGGCTGCATAGCGATGACGAGGAGGAGCCCCGGCCACCGAACAATAGAGGATAGAAGGGCTTCCCCCCACAAGTGTGGACGGTGAACATGATATACGCAACCCACATACCCAAAAGGGAGCGGATGCGTGCACTAAGGGACGTATATGCGATGGAGCCACCGCCTCAAGTTCAACCCATGGTCCTCCTGCCCGATCACCTTTGATCGAAGGGACCACCCCACTAGCGTCCGCCACGGCGGATTCGCCGCATTGGTTCTTGACCCAATCATCGACGGATTTAACCTCACTAGAGTCCTTATGGACGGCGGCAGCAGCCTGAACCTGCTTTATCAGGATACAATGCGAAAAATGGGCATAGATCCCTCAAGGATTAAACCCACAAAGACGACCTTTAAAGGCATCATACCAGGTGTATAGGCCAACAGACAGTGCTCGCCATTACTTGAGGTGGTCTTCGGATCCCGGATAACTTCCGGCGAGGAGTTAATCTTCGACATAGTCCCGCTCCGCGGCGGCTATCACGCGATCGCTTGGACGAACCGCATTTGCAAAGTTCAATGCGGTGCCGCACCACGCTGCACCTCAAGCTCAAGATGCCAGGCCCTCGAGGAGTAATCACGGTCAATGGAACACCGAACGCCTTCTCCGAACGGAGGAGCACACGGCGGCCCTCGCGGGCGGAGGTGCAAAGCAGCCTCTCACAGCAATTTTCGAGTCCGGCTATTAAACGTCCGGACACCGCTGCCGCCGCCAGAGTAACATACAACAAGATCGCCTGGCACGATCCGAAAGCACGCCAGAGCAATCCGCCCCAACCCCAGCCCTCGCGAAATCGCTGGGCCGCATTATGCGTACATAACTATGCTCTGGAGATACCTTGGGCATAAGGGGAGGGGCACGACCAAGGCACGCCCAGAATGCGGCTCAACCGCACCAGGGGCTCCCGATTGTGTCATTCTTTTTCTTTCTTTTTTTTCTTACTTTCAGGACTCCATTTTCCAGAAGTCCTGTCCGGCACTAGAATTGCCGAACTCACGATGCAACAGCTGGAAGCGTAGTTACGCCGAGTGTCCGGTGGTCTCTACTACGAGCATTATAATTGCTTTTACATACCATCCCGCAGCTTACCTCGAGGGGGACATGTTAAATAGTCCCATCCCTTGCTTATCGCACTATTTGTCTCTGCTCGCTTTCATTGCAGTATTTTTTGAATAAACAATACATAGCTTTTGCCTATTATTGCACTCCTTTCTTTATCTATATATATGTTCATTCATGACATGTTGCACCTGTACACTTTGGTACGGCCAATACACCAGGGCTTAAGTACCCCAAAAGTACGGTGTGATAAGTCCGAACACTTTCACAAGTGCGGCACCCCGAACTTATAGCATTATATGCATCGGCTCCGAATCATGTCTTGGGTCAATAGTTGGGTTTGCCCGGCTCCCATGTTTCGGTACTTTACATTCCGTTATATCGGCTAAGGTAGCGCTGGGAGAACCACTGCGATTGTGCCCGCTGGGTTGAGCACCTTAGTGGAGAAAGCTAAAACTGACCGTCATGATAGGGCGAGAGCCGGTCGCTGTTCGAAAGGTTTTTTCGGGTCCCTAAAGACTTATGCCGCTTAGAGCGAGGAGTCGGCATTGTCCGCCAAGGCGTGGATAGCGCCTCAACTCGGTCTTCGAATACTAGGGGCTTCACGAAATTTAAAATTATAGAATTCTATGGCTAAGTGAGAGTGTTCAAGCACTATAGTCCGGTTGCCTTGTTCGCTATGTTGAGCGCCTCCCTCAAGGACCCAAGAATGGGAACAAGAGCGCTCAAGTTTATCCCGAACACCCCAAAGACTTCGTGGCATGGGGGTCAAGCCAACGACTTGCCATCTCTCAAATTTGATGAACGGCCGCATGAAGGTAATATTTTAAATTCACAAGCGTTGCTTAGCGCATATGAACAAGTTTTCAGCAGACGGGATAACAAATGCGTAGTCTATTCAAAAATTACATCTTTGGAGCATTCACCGCTATAAGGCGGGCACCCTTCAGACGCCCTCATAGTACATTTCGGACTTGCGATGCTCCTTGCCCTTCGGTGGCCCGTCTGTCACAAGCTTCTCATCATCCAGCTTGCACCTGTGAACTTTCGCACGGGCAATGGCCCGACGTGCACCTTCTATGCAGACGGAGCGCTTGATGACTTCTATGCATGGACAAAGGCCCACCAGCCACGATTAGCCTGAAGTAGCTCCTGTGCATGGCTTCCAATGGCCACAGCCGAACTATGAGGCCCTTCATGGCCTATTCGGCGACCTTGTGGAGCTCGACCAGCTGCTTCAGCTGGTCGCTCAAGGGCACCGGATGTCCGGCCTCAGCATACTGAGACCAGAAAACCTTTTCCGTCGAGCTCCCCTCCTTGGCGCGGTAGAACGCGGCAGCATCAGACACACTACAGGACAGATCTGCGAATGCTCCTGGAGAGCTCTGGATCCGGGTAAGTAATAGATAATTCATTTTCACATGCTTGCTTTGCATAAAGAATGCCTTACCCGCCGCTATCTTCTTTAATGATTCAATTTCTGAAGGGCTTTTTGGGCTTCGGCCTTAGTGGCTTTGGCACTCTCAAGAGCCGAGGCGAGCTCGGACTCTCGAGTCTTCGAGTCACGCTCCAAACTCTCGTGTTTTTCCACGAGAGCCTGGAGCTCTTGCCGCACCTCCGCCACCCGCGCCTCCTGCTTCTCTCGCTCGGTGCGCTTCGCGGCAGCTGTGCTTTCGGCCGTGGACACCGCTTCCTTCAGGGTCGCCACCTTGTTCGTGGCCCCTACAATACCCACGTTAGTCCTGCCATTTTTGGAACCAAATCCTTTCTATAAGGAATTACTTTAATAAGGTATTACTTACCTTCCTTGTCCTCGAGCTGCTTCTTGGCAAGGCCGAGCTCGTTCTCGGACCGCTCGAGGCTCCGCTTCAATGCATTGACCTCCGCAGTCAGTGCGGCAGAGGTCAGCAGCGCAGCCTGCATTCCCATATTGACATACTTATGTTAGACTCTCACAGATATCTTTTTAGATCCTCGGTCCGGCTTTTCTTTCCGAACACCGAACTAAGCATCGTGGGCTACCGCCTATGCGGTAATATTTTTACATATTCTAAACTTACCTCAAAGCCCGTTAGAAGGCTGGTGCAGGCTTTAGTTAGCCCGCTCTTGGCGGATCGAACTTTCTGGATCACCACACTCATAACAAAGGCGGTGCTCCTCGTTGATGGAGGCGCCGTTAAGCGCCTCCAGCAAGCTATCCGTGCCTCCGGATGGCGGAGGTCACCGGCGTCATAGCCTTACCCTTCTTACGAAGGGGCAGCTTGCGGACTTCGGAACCATTGAAGGTTCGAGACGGAGTCCGCCTGAGGCCGGAATTAGAGCCCTCTGGGGTTTCGCCCCCTTTGCGCCCGAAGTCCGGGAGGTCTCCTTGCGGCGCCTCCAGGACCACCTCCTCCTGGCTGGGCCCCTTTTGGGACTCCACCGCGGTGTCGTCTGTGTCACAAGGAGAGGAGGTGGTCGGAAGTGAAGTGCTATTCACATCCGACGAATCCAGGGAGCCGCTCGACGAAGCGGCAAGCTCGCCCTCGGGCGGGCTACATGGTTATATTCGGTGTTAGAAGACACTATGCGACAAATAAAAAGTCATGAGCTATTCCGGAGTCCGGACACTTACGATCTCGCCAGGGGCTTGGCCCTTGGTGGCCACTCCTCCTCGTCATTGTCGGTGTTGGTGGAGAAGTCCGGAGGAAGGGTCCTTACTTTCTTGGACCCTTCGGCCTCCCCTGGGCGGCCTTCCTTTTTCTTCTCTCTTCACTGGGAGAGGCTTTTTCCTCCTCCTCATCCTCGAGGAGGATTCCGCCAGATTCGGCTGGACGATGAGTCCGACAACACCTGGCGCCGGGCGCTCCTTTGAGTCCCCGTGGCCTTCTTTCTGGTTTTCTTCTCCGGCACCACGTGAGGTGCCGGAGCCCTCCGTCCAAGCGGGCGTCTGCTGGGTCTTCCGGCAAGGAGCCGGACAGTTAACCTGCCCGGACGTGTTACGCCTTGATCTGTCAAAGGTAAGGGAGTTTAGATCCCACATAGAGTCAAACTATGAAAAACAAGAGTCCCGTAAAAGGCAAAATAGCTTACCTCGGTAGCTTGGCGCTGCGAGCTGAATCCACGATCTTCGGTAGCGGATGTGGGAGCCTCGGCGCCCTTGAACAACACCTTCCAGGCATCTTCGTATGTAGTGTCGAAGAGCCTTTTCAGAGTTTGGTACTGTGCCGGATCGAACTCCCACAAATTGAAGGCCCGTTGTTGGCATGGGAGGATCCGGCGGATGAGCATAACCTGGATTACATAGACAAGCCTGAGATTCTTGTCCACTGTGGTTGGACGCAGGTTTGGAGTCCGGACAGCTCTTCCGAATCACCCCACGTCAGGCCCATCTCTTTCCATGATGTGAGCCATGTGGGGGAGTCAGATCGGAATTCGGGGGCTGCCGCCCATTGAGATTCGCGTGGCTCGGTGATGTAGAACCACCCGATTGCCACCCATTTATGGTCTCCACAAAGGAGCCCTCGAGCCATAGGACTTTGGCCATCTTTCCAACCATGGCACCTCCGCACTTCGCTTGGCGGCCGCCAACTACCTTCGGCTTGACATTGAAGGTCTTCAGCCATAAGCCGAAGTGGGGCTGGATGCAAAGGAAGGCCTCGCACACGACGATGAACACCGAGATGTTGAGGATGAAATTCGGGGCCAGATCGTGGAAGTCCAGGCCGTAGTAGAACATGAGCCCCCGGACAAATGAGTGAAGTGGAAAACCTAGTCCATGGAGGAAGTGGGTGAGGAACACCACCCTCTCATGGGGCCCGGGGTGGGAATGAGCTGCCCAGCGTCGGGGAGCCGGTGCGCAATGTCGCTGGACAAGTATCCGCCTTCCGCAGCTTTTGACTTGTCCCTCCGTGGACGGAGGAGACCATCCACTTGCCTCCCGCTCCAGACATGGCTGGAGGAGGTTGAGGAGGGATGTGCAGACTTGGGCGTTGGAGCTGGAGTGTGCGGAAATGGATGAGCAAAGGAGGAAGAAGGCGTGGGTGAAAAGGTGGATCCTTATCCCCTTATATGGACGGACGAAGCTATGCGTCCCCCGCCAGCCTGGTAAAACTCGCTTATCTCCCAAGCGCCGTAATCAATGGCGCGGTTGGGTTACCCATGTCCGTATTGATGAGAATCCCGGAATAAGGGGGCACGATCTCCGCTTTGATAAGACGTGCCAAGGAAACCGCCTCGCTAAACGCTACCGAGGTGGAACAAGAAAACGATTCGTATAAAGGCTCGGCCGTGGTGTGATGTCACGCCGGAATACGCCGCCAGATCTGCAAAGGTTATTCTCTCCACGGTGGTATGTGGAACTTGTTTTGCGAGCCGGACACAATCCTTGTGTTCAAAATCTTCTATGAAGTATTCGGAGGAGGAACCCGCCTTGCAATGCCGAAGACAATATGCGCGCCGGACTCGTGCGTCATTGAAGCCCAGTGCAGGGGCTACTAAGGGAGTCCTGGATTAGGGGTGTCCGGATAGCGAACTATCACCGCTTGGCGGACTCCTAGACTATGAAGATACAAGATTGAAGACTTCGTCCCGTGTCCGGATGGGACTTTCCTTGGCGTGGAAGGCAAGCTTGGCGATACGGATATGTAGATCTCCTACCATTGTAACCGACAATATGTAACCCTAACCCTATCCGGTGTCTATATAAACCGGAGGGTTTTAGTCCCAGAGGATCTAACAACAATCATACCATAGGCTAGCTTCTAGGGTTTAGCCTCTTTGATCTCGTGGTAGATCTACTCTTGTACTACCCATATCATCAATATTAATCAAGCAGGAGTAGGTTTTTACCTCCATCGAGAGGGCCCGAACCTGGGTAAAAACATCGTGTCCCTTGTCTCCTGTTACCATCCGCCTAGACGCACAGTTCGGGACCCCCTACCCGAGATCCGCCGGTTTTGACACCGACACTGAAATTTCTACTATGCTTGCAAATTAATCCTTCAAGGAAAAAATACCTGAAAACTAGGAGATCGAGGAATACCAACTATACCATGCTCTATTAAGAACAATTATGCTAAACCCCTTCCAGTCAATAGTTAACAGCGGGGTTTGGACAACCTTATTAACTCTCGCATATTCATGAAGTTCTTAGGCGAACCTTTGTTTACAAATACCATTCCCTTTGCTTCAAGATACATTTACAAAACCCGAGGTGAGATTATCGATATCCCCATGATCAACTCCTTGATAAATATACCGGTTATCCTTGTTACGGGTCTCATTCTCTTTACTCGTGTCCGTGTTCCGGTATCCCGTGATCATAGTCACATGTGTCTGGCCAAATGATAATGACACCATAACACCGAGTGGGCCCGGAGTGTATCTCTCTATCATAGAGGAGCAAATCCTAGTCTTGAACTATCACTACTGAAACATACGTTTCAGGAATACCCGGAAGTCACCTGTATTCACATCCATTTACGAAGTGACATGTGGTAAACCCCAAAGTATCCATTTGGCATGTTGGTATGCAATATTCCCATGGTCCAAGGAACAATGCAAACGTGAAAAAGTTGTATGAAGTACCAATAACATAACTGAAAGGATCGATATAATTGACTAGAGGGGGGGGGGGGGTGAATAGGCAACACAATTTTTAGTTTTTCTTTACCAATTTAAACTTTGCATCAAAGTAGGTTGTTGCTACCTCCTGATCATGCGTTGGGTTTTTCCCTTGAAGAGGAAAGGGTGATGCAGCAAAGTAGCGCAAGTATTTCCCTTAGTTTTTGAGAACCAAGGTATCAATCCAGTATGAGGCCACACGCAAGTCCCTCGTACCTACACAAAGAAATAAGAACCTTGCAACCAATGCGATAAAGGGGTTGTCAATCCCCTGACGGCCACTTGCAAAAGTGAGATCTGATAGAGATGATAATATTTTTGGTATTTTTATGATAAAGATTTAAAGTAAAGATTGCAAAGTAAAATAGATTGGAAACTTATATGATGGAAAGTAGACCCGGGGGCCATAGGTTTCACTAGTGGCTTCTCTCAAGATAGCATAAGTATTACGGTGGGTGAACAAATTACTGTCGAGCAATTGATAGAAAAGTGCATAATTATGAGAATATCTAGGCATGATCATGTATATAGGCATCACGTCCATGATAAGTAGACCGACTCCTGCCTGCATCTACTACTATTACTCCACACATCGACCGCTATCCAGCATGCATCTAGAGTATTAAGTTCATAAGAACAGAGTAACACATTAAGTAAGAGGACATGATGTAGAGGGATAAACTCAAGCAATATGATATAAACCCCATCTTTTTATCCTCGATGGCAACAATACAACACGTGTCGTTTCCCCTACTGTCAGTGGGATCGAGCACCACATGATTGAACCCAAAGCTAAGCACTTCTCCCATTGCAAGAAAGATCAATCTAGTAGGCCAAACCAAACTGATAATTCGAAGAGACTTGCAAAGATAACCAATCATGCATAAAAAAATCCAGAGAAGATTAAAATATTGTTCATAGATAATCTTGATCATAAACCCACAGTTCACCGGATCTCGACAAACACACCGCAAAAAGAGTTACATCAAATAGATCTCCAAGAAGATCAAGGAGAACTTTGTATTGAGATCCAAAGAGAGAGAAGAAGCCATCTAGCTAATAACTATGGACCCAAAGGTCTGTGCTAAACTACTCACACATCATCGGAGAGGCTATGGTGTTGATGTAGAAGCCCTCCGTGATCGATTCCCCCTCCGGCAGAGCGCCAGAAAAGGCCCCAAGATGGGATATCACGGGTACAGAAGGTTGCAGCGGTGGAATTAGGTTTTCGTGGTGCTCCTGGATGGTTTCGGGGTACGTACACTACAAGAAATATGTCAACTTGTGACCCTCACTATTGGTCGCTGAAAGGTCATTGTTTTTCATTTGTGACCTTTTTTTGACCAAAAACAGAAGGTCAAAAGTCATGGTCAGAATTGAAATTAACGACCTTCTCAGAAAAGGTCGTTGGTTCTTCAACCAAAATTTTGGTCACTAGCAGCCTCCCTGCACTAATGAGGCATCCAAAGGTGGCAAGTCGATGTGGCACAAGAATCAGCCCGGTCCAATTCGGTTTTCTACATGGGCCTAGCCCATTAATTCAGCCTTTTAATATTTATTTTTTTCTGTAAGTTACACGGGCCAAGCCCATTTTAGCCTTTTATTTATTTCTCGGCCGGGTCTTTTAACATTGTTTGGGCCATTATATTTTGGAGCTGGTCCCACTTGTCATCTTCTCACACATTGAGCCCACTTGACAGAAAATTCAAAACTACTTAGATTATTTTCATAAGTGAATCCCACAAGTTAGGTTTCCATTCCACACGTTTTCAAACCATGTACATAATCAATATCTCAAATGTAATAAAGACAAATGTAGTTCATCAAATAAAACTAACTAAGTCTACTACAATCTGTACATAGTTATTACGACCCAGATATGCCTACTATTACAATATTACAATATTTACATTCTATTACAATCAAATAGAAGAGACGATTCTTTGCTGAGTAGAGCTATATGGTTTCAAACTTCAAATTTTGTAGACACGAGCTCACGAACACAAAGACAAACATCATTAGAGATTAGAGTGTACACATGCTAGGTCTAGCATTGGTTAAAAATAACTAATAATCACATGACGAATCTGAATGCAGCATATAAAAAGAACTAGTTCATTTCATCATTATGAGATCTAAATGTTTGCCACTCGGTACATAACCTACCAGGGAGGCCTTGATATAAACAGGGGTACGTGTAAATATATGTGTTCACAGGCTTGAATACATTGCCAGGAACTGTAAGTACAGAACATGTAAAATGGTGGCTACATAAACAGAACGAGATGTGGCATGCTTAAAAGCCCGAGCCCGTGCTATGCCTATATATAATCAGGTGCAGCTTAAATATACATGGGCACATACTTAAAGGAACAAGATAGCATGATGAACTAAGAACTACTCAAAGGTGAGAACTAAGAACATGCCATTTTAGTTAGAGCTCTATGCAGAATACTTTGGAGGAAAACTGTGCAAACGCTCAAGAACTGGTACTTGCTGCATTGTGAATAGGATGCGGCAAAGGAGCTTCAAGAAAAATATTTAGGGTCAAAACTAAGAGGAAAACACCAATTGTTCACATCAAGATTGAACACATATGTCATTCGCATATCCTTGAAGGAACAATTCTCATAACAGGAACACAAGAGAGGGCTGTTGATTTGATGAGAACTAAATCAGAGCACTACTAATGCTATTCTGTTATAGTTCGAACGGTACATAAAACTAACCACCAATCCAGTGCAAAAAATTGCATGTACAGATCCAGAAAAAATGTATCATCTATTCAAATTTGTGAATGTACAGGTTTGTGTTTTAAGAAAATAGTGTATATACAGATCCAACCCAAATAAACTTTAAACAATTTTGTTATTTCCTGTGAATTTACAATACTTCTATATGCTTTCCGCAGAAAACCACTTGGCCTATTGAGAACAAATGACAGGGTGCAACATAAGATTTATCAGCAAGTTCACCAACAACACCAGCAAGTTCACCAACAAGGAATCAGTCAATCAAACGCCGTCGGCACATTCAAACAAACACCTCGCATGCAAGATCTAGAAAACGAACGACAAACGAATGCACAATAACTTACCGACTCGCTCAAGCTCTTCCACCTCCCACCGGCTGCTTTGCCTACCTGGATAAATTTTTTACAGCGGAAGCAACTAATCAGCTCCACCATCATGACCCAATATAAAGCACCTGGCGGATTAATTTCTACTGTGTACATGCTGGTATGGAAAGCAAATCGGGAGTGGGAATTAGTCCTTGTAAGAAACTTACAAAGCAATGAGCACTTGTTCTTGGGGTTCTTCTGCTTGAACTCCTTGCGGAACTCGCCCCTGATAGCAACCAATCAACAAAAAGCAGGCTCAGACAAGGGCCGCCCGGGAACCACGGGGAAATAGCAAAGGAAAAATAGAATCTGATGAAGGAAGCAAGGGGAGCGGAAGGACGGGACCAATGATTCATGGGCTATCATGGGTGAAGATTCCTGGCTTTCAAGCCAAATGATCAATCTTATGGCCACATTCATGGCATAGTTTGTTCAAATGATCTCATATTGTGCAAAAGGGTGCATCTTGGAATTCCAAACAATGTTGCCTAAGGGAGTTTTCATTTTCTTTGCACGGAAAATTCATTTTTCATTTTTCGAGTGCCCGAAATGAGTTTTTTTGTGTGAAGGAACTACCAAATAATTGTTGTAAAAATGAACCAAATCAATTTTCTAAAATACTAGGCCATATAATGCACAATTGACCAAATGGTTGGGTGTAAAAAGTTTTGATCCACCTCTCGTGAAAAAGACAAATTCCCGCCGATTCAGCTGGAAGCGGGTCAAATTTGAACTGTAGTTGCCTCATAGTTTGCTCTTTATTTTTTCCAAAAATCATTTCTAGTTACATAAGTATCTATTTAAGCAGAAATACATGGTTTGGTGGCGATACGTCGAGGTTTGAATGGTGGCCTAGGGCCCCAACTCCAAAGCACGTAAACTCGCATGCCCGTCGCGTGGTCACCGCGTGACCTTGGCGCTGACATGCGTTCTGGGAGGCCTAGGCATGTCTAGTGGGTTGGTCACTCTCCAAGTAGGTGCTAGGAAGAAAATTACAACATAAGAATCTCACAAGAAGACTGACCTATGCTCAAAGATGAATTAACAACCAAGTGTTTGATTAGCGGTACAGGAAATGCACATGGCCAATGGGCGTGAGTTTTGGCTGAGGATGATCATCTACTAAGAAGACTGTCTTCACAAATTTTCAGCTCAAATGGAGGAGCCTAGGTGTCACTTGCTTTGCAACATACCACACCGGACAAAAATATGAATGTTGAAGCCACACTCACATGTATTGTTAGATGGGGCTCAAATTTGGTGGAGAGCTATGATTTGGGAATATAGAAGATGTGGCAAAAATTCAGCCCATTAGATATGCCTAGTTAGTACTTCCTTCACAACAGTTAGAGGTGAACAAAAACTTTGGAAATTTTCCAAGGAAGATTTACCAGGCAAATGGAGTTGAATATTGTCATGAGGTAATGATTTGGATAGTAAAGAATGCCCAATTTTTTTGGGAATTTTGGGAATGACAGAAATATAGGATGCTTCACAACCTAGGGTAAAAATTGACACATGGACATGACACATAGGCAAAACTGATGAGGTGGCGCCTAGTCATAGCAATCCACCACAACTTACAAGGTTATGACCATCTATATTGGTCATGACCAGCTAGAAATAAGGCAGCGGATCAGTGCCGTCTGCTTTGTGACCATTTCGTGTAAGGAAATTACGACCTTTCTGACCAAAATGGTCGATATTGTTTAGCGTTTGGAGCCCCCCGAACAGCTTTTGACCAATTGGTCTCAAATGGTCATAGATCTATGACCAATTCTTCTAGGGTCACTGCCAGAAGGTCACTAGTTGACATATTTCTTGTAGTGGTAGGTATATATAGGAGGAAGAAGTAGGTCGGTGGAGCCACGAGGGGCCCACGAGGGTGGAGGGCGCGCCCAGGGGGGTAGGCGCGTCCCCTGCCTCATGGCCTCCTCGTTGATTACTTGACATCCACTCCAAGTCCTCTGGATCACGTTTGTTCCAAAAATAACTATCCCGAAGGTTTCATTCCTTTTGGACTCCGTTTGATATGCCTTTTCTGCGAAACACTGAAATAGGCAAAAAAACAGCAATTTGCACTGGGCCTTGGGTTAATAGGTTAGTCCCAAAAATAATATAAAATTGAATAAATAAGCCCATTAAACATCCAAAACAGAATATATAATAGCACGGAGCAATAAAAAAAATTATAGATACGTTGAAGACGTATCAAGCATCCCCAAGCTTAATTCATGCTCGTCCTCGAGTAGGTACATGGTAAAAACAGAATTTTTGATGTGGAATGCTACTTCGCATATTCTTCAATGTATTTCTCTTCATTGTGGCATGAATGTTCAGATCCGAAAGATTCAAGATAAACGTTTAATATTGACATGAAAATAATATTACTTTAAGCATACTAGCAAAGCAATCATGTCTTCTCAAAATAACATGGCCAAAGAAAGTTATCCCTACAAAATCATATAGTATGGCTATGCTCTATCTTCACCACACAAAGTATTTAAATCATGCACAACACCGATGAAAAGCCAACCAATTGTTTCATACTTTTGATGTTCTCAAACTTTTTCAATCTTCACACAATACATGAGCGCGAGCCATGGATATAGCACTATAGGTGGAATAGAATGGTGGTTGTGGAGAGGACAAAAAGGAGAAGATAGTCTCACATTAACTAGGCGTATCAATGGGCTATGGAGATGCCCATCAATAGATATCAATGTGAGTGAGTAGGGATTGCCATGCAACGGATGCACTAGAGCTATAAGTGTATGAAAGCTCAACAAAAGAAACTAAGTGGGTGTGCATCCAACTCGCTTGCTCACGAAGACCTAGGGCATTTTGAGGAAGCCCATCATTGGAATATACAAGCCAAGTTCTATAATGTAAAGTTCCCACTAGTATATGAAAGTGAAAAAAAAATAAGAGACTCTCTATCATGAAGATTATGGTGCTACTTTGAAGCACAAGAGTGGAAAAAGGATAGTAACATTGTCCCTTCTCTATTTTTGTCTCATTATTATTATTTATTTATTTGGGCCTTCTCTCCCCCTTTTTTTTGGCCTCTTTTTTTATTGTCCGGAGTCTCATCCCGACTTATGGGGGAATCATAGTCTCCATCATCCTTTCCTCACATGGGACAATGCTCTAATAATGATCATCACACTTTTATTTACTTACAACTCAAGAATTACAACTCGATACTTAGAACAAAATATGACTCTATGTGAATGCCTCCGGCGGTGTACAGGAATATGCAATGAATCAAAAGTGACATGTATGAAAGAATTATAAAGGTGGCTTTGCCACAAATACGATGTCAACTACATGATCTTGCAAAGCAATTGAAAATGATGAAGCGTGTCATAATAAACGGAACGGTGGTAAGTTGCATGGCAATATATCTCGGAATGGCTATGAAAATGCCATAATGGGTAGGTATGGTGGCTGTTTTGAGGAAGATATATGGTGGGTGTATGGTACCGGCGAAAGGTGCGCGGTATTAGAGAGGCTAACAATGGTTGAAGGGTGAGAGTGCGTATGACCCATGGACTCAACATTAGTCATAAAGAACTAACATACTTATTGCAAAAATCTATTAGTTATCAAAACAAAGTACTAATCGCATGCTCCTACGGGATAGATTGGTTGGAAAAGACCATCGCTCGTCCCCGACCGCCACTCATAAGGAAGACTATCAATAAATAAATCATGCTCCGACTTCATCACATAACGGTTCACCATACGTGCATGCTACGGGAATCACAAACTTTAGAACAAGTATTTGTCAAATTCACAACTACTCTACTAGCATGACTCTAATATCACCATCTTCCTATCTCAAAACAATTATCAAGTATCTAACTTCTCTTAGTATTCAATGCACTTAATAATTTTTATCTTGGATGCCTATCATATTAGGACTAAATTTATAACCAAAGCAAATTACCATGCTGTTCTAAAATACTCTCAAAATAATATAAGTGAAGCATGAGAGATCAATAATTTCTATAAAATATAACCACCACCGCGCTCTAAAAGATATAAGTGAAGCGCTAGTGCAAAATTGTTTAGCTCAAAAGATATAAGTGAAGCACAAAGAGTATTCTAATAAATTCCGAATAATGTGTGTTTCTCTCAAAAGATGTGTACAGCAAGGATGATTGTGGTGAACTAAAAAGTAAAGACTCAAATCATACAAGACGCTCCAAGCAAAAAACATATCATGTGGTGAATAAAAATATAGCTCCAAGTAAAGTCTCGATGGACGAAGAAAAAAGAGGGGATGCCTTACGGGGCATCCCCAAGCTTAGGCCTTTGGATTGTCCTTAGATTTTACCTTGGGGTGCCTTGGGCATCCCTAATCTTAGGCTCTTGCCACTCCTTGTTCCATAATCCATCAAATCTTTACCCAAAACTTGAAAACTTCACAACACAAAACATAACAGAAAATCTCATGAGCCCCGTTAGCGAAAGAAAACAAAACACCACTTCAAGGTACTGTAATGAAATCATTCTTTATTTATATTGGTGTTAAACCTACTGTATTCCAACTTCTCTATGGTTCATAAACTTCATTACTAGCCATAGATTCATCAAAATAAGCAAACAACACACGAAAAACAGAATCTGTCAAAAACGGAACAATCTGTAGTAATCTGTACCTAATGCAAACTTCTGGAACTCCAAAAATTCTAAAATAAATTTCTGGACGTGAGGAATTTATATATTAATCATCTGCAAAAATAATCAACTAAATAGAACTCTCCAGTAAAAATTTGAACTAATCTCGTGAGTGCTAAAGTTTCTGTATTTACAGCAAGATCAAAAAGACTTCACCCAAGTCTTCCCAAAGGTTCTACTTGGCACAAACACTAAATAAAACACAAAAACACATCTAACCAGAAGCTAGATGTATTATTTATTCCTAAACAGAACCAAAAAGCAATAAACAAAAATAAAATTGGGTTGCCTCCCAACAAGCGCTATCGTTTAACGCCCCTAGCTAGGCATAAATGCAAGGATAGATCTATGTATTGCCATCTTTGGCAGGCAATCCATAAGTGGCTCTCATAATAGATTCATAAGGTAATTTAATTTTCTTTCTAGGAAAGTGTTCCATGCCTTTCCTTAACGGAAATTGGAATCTAATATTCCCTTCCTTTATATCAATAATTGCACCAATCGTTCTAAGAAAAGGTCTACCAAGAATAATAGGACATGAAGGATTGCAATCTATATCAAGAACAATGAAATCTATGGGCACATAATTCCTATTTTCAACAATAAGAACATCATTAATTATTCCCATGGATTTCTTAATGGTGGAATCCGCAAGGTGCAAGTTTAAAGAACAATCACCAAATTCACGGAAACCCAACAAATCACACAAAGTTTTCGGAATAGTGGAAACACTAGCACCCAAATCTCACAAAGAATAGCATTCATGATCTTTAATTTTAATTTTAATAGTAGGTTCCCACTCATCATAAAGTTTTCTAGGGATGGAAACTTCCAATTCAAGCTTTTCTTCATAGGATTGCATTAAAGCATCAACGATATGTTTAGTAAAAGCTTTATTTTGACTATAAGCATGCGGAGAATCTAGCATGGATTGCAACAAGGAAATAAAATCTATTAAAGAACAATTATCATAATTAAATTCCTTGAGATCCAAGATAGTGGGTTCGTTGCTATCTAAAGTTTTGACCTCTTCAATCCCACTTTTACCAAATTTTGCATCAAGATCTAAAAACTCCGAAAAATTGGGACGCCTTTTAACTAAAGTTGACTCATCTCCAGTCCCATCATTATCAAGATTCATATTGCAAAACAAAGATTTAATAGGGGGCACACCAATTACTTTTAGATCTTCATCCTTATTATCATGAAAACAAGAAGAACACGCTTTTATAAAGCAATCTTTCTTAGCACGCATCCTAGCGGTTCTTTCTTTGCACTCATCAATGGAAATTCTCATGGATTTGAGAGACTCATTGATATCATGCTTAGGAGGAATAGATCTAAGTTTCAAAGAATCAACATCAAGAGAAATTCTATCCATGTTCCTAGCCAACTCATCAATCTTAGGCAATTTTTCTTCAAGCAAAGCATTGAAATTATTTTGGTAAATCATAAATTCTTTAAAACTAGTCTCAAAATCAGAGGGCATATTATTAAAATTTCCATAAGAGTTGTTGTAGGAATTACCATAATTATTAGAGAATTACTAGGATACGGCCTAGGATTAAAGTTTCCTCTATAAGCGTTGTTACCAAAATTGTTCCTGCCAACAAAATTCACATCCATAGATTCATTATTATTATCAATCAAAGTAGACAAAGTCATATCATTGGGATCATAAGAAACACTCTTATTAGCAAATAATTTCATAAGTTCATCCATCTTTCCACTCAAAACATTAGTCTTCAATTGCGTGCACCTTTTTACTAGTAGATCTTTCAGTGTGCCATTGAGAATAATTGACCATAATATTATCTAGGAATTTAGTAGCTTCTCCTAAAGTGATTTCCATAAAAGTGCCCTTCGCAGCCGAATCTAAAAGATTTCTAGAAGCAAAATTCAATCCGGCATAGAAATTTTGTATAATCATCCATAAATTCAAACCATGTGTAGGGCAATTACGTATCATTAATTTCATTCTCTCCCAAGCTTGTGCAACATGTTCATGATCAAGTTGCTTAAAATTCATAATATCATTTCTAAGAGAGATGATCTTAGCAGGAGGAAAATACTTAGAGATAAAAGCATCTTTGCACTTATTCCAAGAATCAATACTATTTTTAGGCAAAGACGGAAACCAAGTTTTAGCACGATCTCTAAGCGAAAAAGGAAATAGCTTCAGTTTAGCAATATCATTGTCCACTTCTTTCTTCTTTTGCATATCCCACAAATCAACAAAGCTATTTAGATGGGTAGCGGCATCTTCACTACGAAGGTCGGCGAATTGATCTTTCATGACAAGATTCAGCAAAGCAGCATTAATTTCACAAGATTCAACATCGGTAAGAGGAGCAATCGGAGTGCTAAGAAAATCATTGTTGTTGGTATTGGCAAAGTCACACAATTTAGTATTATCTTGAGCCATCGTGACAAGCAAACAATCCAACACACCAGCAAACAAGAAGCAAGCAAAAAAGAGGTGAATGAAAAGAGAGGGCGAATAAAACGTCAAGGGTGAAGTGGGGGAGAGGAAAACGAGAGGCAAATGGAAAATAATGTAATGTGAGGGATAAGAGTTTGTGATGGGTACTTGGTATGTCTTGACTTGTGCGTAGACTCCTCGGCAACGGCGCCAGAAATCCTTCTTGGTACCTCTTGAGCATGTTTTGGTTTTTCCCTTGAAGAGGAAAGGGTGATGCAGGAAAGTAGTGTAAGTATTTCCCTTAGTTTTTGAGAACCAAGGTATCAATCCAGTAGGAGGCCACACGCAAATCCCTCGTACCTACACAAACAAATAAGAACCTTGCAACTAACGCGATAAAGGGGTTGTCAATTGAGGTAGTCCTAGACTAGGGGGTGTCCGGATAGCCGAACTATCACCGTTGGCCGGACTCCTGGACTATGAAGATACAAGATTGAAGACTTCGTCCCGTGTCCGGATGGGACTTTCCTTGGCGTGGAAGGCAAGCTTGGCGATACGGTTATGTAGATCTCCTACCATTGTAACCGACTCTGTGTAACCTAACCTATCCGGTGTCTATATAAACCAGAGGGTTTTAGTCCAGAGGATCTAACAACAATCATACCATAGGCTAGCTTCTAGGGTTTAGCCTCCTTGATCTCATGGTAGATCTACTCTTGTACTACCCATATCATCAATATTAATCAAGCAGAGTAGGGTATGACCTCCATCGAGAGGGCCCGAACCTGGGTAAAAACATCGTGTCCCTTGTCTCCTGTTACCATCCGCCTAGACGCATAGTTCGGGACCCCCTTCCCGAGATCCGCCGGTTTTGACACCGACATTGGTGATTTCATTGAGAGTTCCTCTGTGTCGTCACCGATAGGCCCGATGGCTCCTTCGATCATCAACAACGACACGGTCCAGGGTGAGACTTTTCTCCACGGACAGATCTTCGTATTCGGCGGCTTTGCACCGCGGTTAATTCGCTGGCCATCTGGAGCGGATCGAAAGCTACGCCCCTGGCCATCAGGTTAGATTTGGAAGTTTGAACTATACGGCCGATATCCGCGGGGACTTGATCTTCGACGGATTCGAGCCGCAGCCAAGCGTGTCGCATGTCTCGATGGGCATGATCTGGCTCTGCAGCCGAACAGTGCCCTGGAGGCCGCACCAGCATCCGACCCTTAATCCGGAGCCGGATTCCCCGATCGAGGACGAGTGGTTGGACACCGCCTCGGGGGCTACGATCTCTACGGCGATTGAGCCGAACTCTATCCCTGTCCTTTGCGAAGACCTCGACTCCAGGGTGCCGGACTCCTCTCCGGACTCTAAACCCTCTGCGCCCCTGCCGATCGAATCCGATTGGGCGTCGGTCATGGAGTTCACTGCCGCGGACATCTTTCAGCACTCGCCCTTTGGCGACATCCTGAATGCACTAAAGTCTCTCTCTTTATCCGGAGAGCCCTGGCCGGACTACAGACAAGAAGGTTGGGATACGGACGACGAAGAAATTCAATGCCCACCCACCACCCACTTTATAGCCACTGTCGATGATCTAACCGACATGCTCGACTTCGACTCCGAAGACATCGACGGTATGGACGACGATGCCGGAGACGACCAAGACCCATCGCCTATAGGGCACTGGAAGGCCACCTCGTCATATGACATATACATTATGGACATCCCAAAGGATGGGAACGGCGATGGAACAACGGAGGATGACCCCTCCAAGAAGCAACCGAAGCACCGACGTCAGCGGCGCCGCTCTAAATCCCGCCACAATAAAAACTGTGATTCCAGCACGGGAGATAATAATACCCCCAACCCCCTCCAGCAGGACTCAGCGCAGGAGGAGGGAGAAGCAAGTCCGCACGACAGTGCGGCAGAAAGAGAGGTCGAGGACGATAATTATGCACCTCCCTCCGAAGATGAGGCAAGCCTCGACGATGACGAATTTTTCGTGCCTGAGGATCTCGCCGAACAGGAGCGTCTCAAACGCAGGCTTATAGCCATGGCAAGCAGCCTCAAGAAAAAGCAGCAACATCTTAGAGCTGACCAAGACCTGCTGGCTGACAGATGGACTGAAGTCCTTGCAGCCGAAGAGTATGAACTCGAACGCCCCTCCAAAAGCTGCCCCAAACGCAGGCCGTTGCCTCGATCAGAGGAGGAAGCACCCAAGTCATCAACAAGACGACATGGCAGATCGCCACCTGCGTGGCCGCTGACAGAAGCCTCTCGGCCCTCCGCTCAAGCCACACCCCGACGCTGCTCAAAAGTACCAAGGCACGAGAAAACGCGCCGGATTTGTAGATATATTGGAGGATAAGGCAAAACATACAAGATTGATCTACGGATCGGCGTGGGCGCCTAACGACGCGGATGATTACCGTCACGGATCTGACAAACCCGCCGGGCCGAAATAAAGAGACAAAGCTCATATGAGCTACGCCGTGATATAGCCCAATACAGAGGCGCCAAGACACCCACTATGCTTCATAGATGAAGTAATGGATCATCAAATCCTCGAGGGCTTCAAACCCGTAAACATCGAATCATACGATGGTACCACAGATCCTGCGGTCTGGATCGAGGACTATCTCCTCCATATCCACATGGCCCGCGGTGATGATCTACATGCCATCAAATACCTCCCACTCAAGCTTAAAGGACCAACTCGGCATTGGCTCAACAGCTTGAGAGCAGAATCAATTGGTTGTTGGGAGGACCTGGAAGCCGCATTCCTTGATAACTTCCAGGGCACATACGTGCGACCACTAGACGCCGATGACCTTAGCCACATAATTCAGCAGCCAGAAGAATCGGCGGACAATTACGGACACGGTTCGTAACAAAGAAAAATCAAATCGTTGATCGTCCGGATGCAGAGGCCCTTGCAGCCTTCAAACATAACATCCATGACGAGTGGCTTGCCCGGCACCTAGGACAGAAAAGCGAAATCCATGGCAGCCCTCACAACACTCATGACCCGCTTTTGTGCGGGAGAGGACAGCTGGCTAGCTCGAAGCAACAACTTGGCCAAACTCCTTGATAGTTCGGATACCAAGGACAGCAACGGCAGGTCGCGTCGGAACAAGAACAAGCGCCGCATTAACGGCGATAATGCTGAAGATACGACCGTCAATGCCGGAATCAGAGGCTCTAAACCCGGTCAGCGGAAGAAGCCATTCAAAAGAAATACCCAGGGCCCGTCCAACTTGACCCAATACTCGATCGCTTGTGCCAGATACATGGCACCCCCGAAAAACCAGCCAATCACACCAACAGGGATTGTTGGGTGTTCAAGCAAGAAGACAAGTTAAGTGCCGAACTCAATGACAAGGGGCTGCATACCGATGACGAGGAAGAGCCCGGCCACGAACAATAAAGGATGTATGGTTTTCCCACACAAGTCCGGACGGTGAACATGATATACGCAACCCATATACCCAAAAGGGAGCGGAAGCATGCACTAAGGGACGATATGCGATGGAGCCGCCGCCTCAAGTTCAACCCATGGTCTTCCTGCCCGATCACCTTCGATCGAAGGGACCACCGCACTAGCATCCGTCACGGCGGTTTTGCCGCATTGGTTCTTGACCCAATTATTGACGGATTTCACCTCACCAGAGTCCTGATGGACGGCGGTAGCAGCCTGAACCTGCTTTATCAGGATACAGTGCACAAAATGGGCATAGACCCCTCAAGAATTAAACCTACAAAGACGACCTTTAAAGGCGTCATACCGGGTGTAGAGGCCAATTGTACGGGCTTAGTTACACTCGAAGTGGTCTTCGGATCCCCGGATAACTTCCGAAGCGAAGAGTTAATCTTCGACATAGTCCCGTTCCGCAGCGGCTATCATGCACTGCTCGGACGAACCGCATTTGCAAAGTTCATTGCGGTGCCGCACTACGCATACCTCAAGCTCAAGATGCCATGCCCTCGAGGAGTAACCACGGTCAATGGAAACACCGAACACTCTCTCCGAACGGAGGAGCACACGGTGTCCCTCGCGGCGGAGGTACAAAGTAGCCTCTCACAACAATTCTCGAGTCCAGCCACTAAGCGTCCGGACACTGTCAAGCGTGCCCGGAGTAACCTACAACAAGACCGCCTGGCACGATTCAAGCACGCGTAGCAATCCGGCCCCAACCCCAGCCCTCGCGAAGCTGAAGCCAAGATTACGCTCTGGAGATACCATGGGCATAAGGGAGGGCACGACCACTGACGCCGGAATGCGGCTCAACCGCACCAGGGGCTCCCGATTGTGTCACTCTTTTTCTTTTTTCTTTTTTTCTTCCCTTTTCTTACTTTTAGGACTCCGTTTTCCAGAATCCCTGTCCGGCACTAGAATCGCCGAACTCACGATGCAACAGCCAGGGAAGCAGAAAGCTACGTCGAGTGTTCGGGTGGTCTCTATTACGAGCATTATACCCGTTTTACATACCATCCCGCAGCTTACCCCTGGAGGGGGACATGTTAGATAGTCCCACCCCTTGCTTACCGCACTATTTGTATCGTTCTACTTTCATTGCAGTACCCTTTTGATATAAACAATACATAGCTTTTGCCTATTATTGCACTCTTTTCTTTATCTATATATATGTTCATTTCATGACATTACGCACCCGTACACTTTGGTACGGCCAATACACCAGGGGCTTAAGTACCCCAAAATTATGGTGTGATAAGTCCGAACACTTTCACAAGTGCGGCACCCTGAACTTACAGCATTATATGAATCGGCTCCGAATCATGTCTTGGGTCAATAGTTGGGTTTGCCCGGCTCATGTGTTTTGGTACCTTACGTTCCATTATATTGGCTAAGGTAGCACCGGGAGAACCACTGCGATTGTGCCCCAGTTGAGCTGGGTCGAGCACCTCAGTGGAGAAAGCTAAAACTGACCGTCATGATAGGGCGAGAGCCGGTCACTGTTCGAGAGGTTTTTTTCGGGTCCCTAAAGACTTATGCCGCTTAGAGCGAGGAACCGGAATTGTCCGGCCAAGGCGTGGATAGCGCCCAATTCGGTCTTCGAATACTAGGGGCTTCACGAAATTTAAAATTATAGAATTCTATGCCTAAGTGAGAGTGTTCAAGCATTATAAGTCCGGTTGCCTTGTTCGTTATGTTGAGCGCCTCCTAGATGGACCCAAGAATGGGAACAAGAGTGCTCAAGTTTATCCCGAACACCCCAACACTCGTGGCATGGGGGCTGAAGCCAACGACTTGCCATCTCTCAAATTTGATAAACGGCCACGTAAGGTAATATTTTAAATTAACAAGTGTTGCTTAGCGCATATTAACAAGTTTTCAGCGTAAAGGATAACAAATGCGAGTCTATTAAAAAATTACATCTTTGGAGCACTCATCCGTTATTCGGCGGGCACCCTTCAGGAGGCCCTCATAGTACATTTCGGGCGTGCGATGCTCCTTGCCCTTCGGTGGCCTGTCCTCACAAGCTTCTCCGCATCCAGCTTGCCCCAGTGCACTTTAGCACGGGCAAGGGCCCGACGGACACCTTCAATGCAGACGGAGCGCTTGATGACTTCAATCCGTGGACAGGCGTCCACCAGCCGCTCCACTAAGCCGAAGTAGCTCCTAGGCATGGCTTCCAATGGCCACAGCCGCACTATAAGGCCCTTCATTGCCTGTTCGGCGACTTTGTGGAGCTCGACCAGCTGCTTCAGCTGGTCGCTCAGGGGCACCGGATGTCCGGCCTCAGCATGCTGAGACCGGAACACCTTTTCCGTCGAGCTCCCCTCCTTGGCACGGTAGAATGCGGCAGCATCAGACACACTATGGGGAAAATCTGTGAATGCTCCTGGAGAGCTCCGAATCCGGGTAAGTAATAGGTAATTCACTTTCACATGCTTGCTTTGCATAAAGAATGCCTTACCCGCCGCTATCTTCTTTAATGATTCAATTTCTTGGAGGGCTTTTTGGGCCTCGGCCTTAGCAGCTTTGGCACTCTCAAGAGCCGAGGCGAGCTCGGACTCTCGATTCTTCGAGTCACACTCCAAACTCTCGTGTTTTTCCACGAGAGCTTGGAGCTCTTGCCGTACCTTGGCCAGCTGCGCCTCCCCCTTCTCTCGCTCGGTGCGCTCCGGCAGCTTTGTTTGACCCACGGACACCGCTTCCTTCGTGGTCGCCACCTCGCTCGTGGCCCCGCAGTACCCATGTTATTCCTGTTATTTTTGCAACCGAAACCTTTCTATAAGGTATTTCTTTCATAAGGTATTACTTACCTTCCTTGTCCTCGAGCTGCTTCTTGGCAAGGCCGAGCTCGTTCTCGAACCGCCGAGGCTTTGCTTCAATGCATCGACCTCTGCGGTCGGTCTTGGCAGAGGTCGTGAGTAGCCTGCATTCCCATATTGACATACTTATGTTAGACTCCTGCGTATATCTTTTTAGATCCTTAGTCCGCTTTTCTTTCCGAACACCGAACTAAGCATCAGGGCTACTGTCTATGCGGTAATATTTTTACATATTCTAAACTTATCTCAAAGCTCGTTAGAAGGCTGGTACAGTGCTTCAGTCACCGCTTCTTGGCGGATCGAACTGTCCGGATCACCGCACTCATAAAGCGGTGCTCCTCCTGATGGAAGCGGTTAAGCGCCTCCGAAGCTATCCGGTGCCTCTGGTTGGACGGAGGACACCGGCGTTTACCCTTCTTGCGAAGGGACCGCTTGCGGACTCGAATCACTGAAGGTTCCGGCATGGAGTCCGGACGAGGGTCAGGCTTAGAGCCCCTGGGGGTCTCGCCCCCCACGCGCCTGGAGTCCGGGAGGTTGCCTTGCGGCACCTCCTGCGCCACATCCTATTGACCAAGCCCCCCTTGGGGCCCCACCGTGGCGTCGTCCGCAGCGTGAGGTGAGGAGGCGGTCGGAAGTGAAGTACTCTCCATTTCCGACGAACTCAGGGACCCGCTCGACGAAGCGGCGAACTCGCCCTTGGGCGGGCTGCATGATTGTTCGGCATTAGAGAACACTATGCAATGATAAAAAAGCCATGGGTATCCGGACACTTACGATCTCGGCAGGGGCTTGGCCCTTGTTAGCCAATCCTCGTCGTCGTTGTCGATGTTGGTGGAGAAGTCCGGAGGAAGGGTTCTTCCCTTCTTGGACCCTCCGGCCTCCCCAGTTGGGGCGGCCTTCTGGCAAATGAGCCGGACAGCTAACCTGTCCGGACGTCTTCAGCCAGTCCTGTTAAAGGTTAGGGAGTTGTAGATCCCACATAGAGTCAAACTATGAAAAAAGAGTCCCATAAAGGGTAAAATAACTCACCTTGTTGTATTGACGCTGCGAGCTGAATCCGCGATCTTCAGTAGCGGATGTGGGATCCTCGGCGCCCTTGAACAGCACCTTCCAGGCATCTTCTTACGTAGTGTCGAAGAGCCTTGTCAGAGTGGGGTGCTGTGCCGGATCGAACTCCCACAATTTGAAGGCCCGTTGTTGGCATGGGAGAATCCGGCGGATGAGCATCACCTGGATTACGTTGACAAGCCTGAGATTCTTGTCCACCAGGTTTCGGACGCATGTTTGGAGTGCGGATAGCTCGTCCGAATACCCCCACGGCAGGCCCGTCTCCTTCCATGACGAGAGCCATGTGGGGAAGCCAGATCTGAATTCGGGGGCCGCCACCCATTTGGGGTCGCGTGGCTCGGTGATGTAGAACCACCCCGATTTCCACCCCTTTATTTTCTCCACAAAGGAGCCCTCGAGCCATAGGACTTTGGCCATCTTGCCAACCATGGCGCCTCCGCATTCCGCTTGACGGCCGCCCACAACCTTGACCGACGTTGAAGATCTTCAGCCATAGGCCGAAGTGGGGCTGGATGCAGAGGAAGGCCTCGCACATGACGATAAACGCCGAGATGTTGAGGACGAAATTCGGGGCCAGGTCGTGGAAGTCCAGGCCGTAGTAGAACATGAGCCCCCGGACAAATGGGTGAAGTGGAAAACCTAGTCCGTGGAGGAAGTGGAGGAGAAACACCGCCCTCTCATGGGTCCTGGGGGTTGGAATGAGCTGCCCCGCGCCGGGTAGCCTGTGCGCGATGTCGCCGGACAAATATCCGGCCTCCCGCAGTCTTGTGATGTGCCCCTCCGTGACGGAGGAGGCCATCCACCTGCCTCCCGCTCCTGACATGGTTGGAGAAGGTTGAGGTGGGGTGTGCGGACTTGGGCGCTGGAGCTCGAGTGCGCGGAAATGGATGAGCAAAGGAGGAAGATGGCGTAGGTGAAAAGGTGGATCCTTATCCCCTTATATGGACGGATGAAGTTATGCGTCCCCCACTAGCCCGGGTAAAACTCGCTTATCTCCCAAGCGCCGTAATCAATGGCGCGGATGGGTTACCCACGTCCGTATTGATGAGAATCCTGGAATAAGGGGGGCACGATCTATGCTTTGATAAGACGTGCCAAGGAAACCGCCTCGCTAAACGCGCTAAGGTGGAACAGTAAAAAACGATTCATATAAAGGCTTGTCCGTGGTGTGATGTCACGCCGCGGAGTACGTCAGCAGATCTGTGCAAAAATTATTCTCTATATGGTGGTATGTGGAACTTGTTTTGCTGAGCCGGACACTATCCTGGTGTTCAAAACCTTCTATGAAGTATTCGGAGGAGGAACCCGCCTTGCAATGCCGAAGACAATATGCGCGCCGGACTCGTCGTCATTGAAGCCTGGTTCAGGGGCTACCGAGGAGTCCTGGACTAGGGGTGTCCGGATAGTCAACTATCACCGTTGGCCGGACTCCTGGACTTTGAAGATACAAGATTGATGACTTCGTCCCGTGTCCGTTTGGGACTTTCCTTGGCGTGGAAGGAATGCTTGGCGATACGGATTTGTAGATCTCCTACCATTGTAACCGACTCTGTGTAACCCTAACCTATCCGGTGTCTATATAAACCGGAGGGTTTTAGTCCGTAGGACGAAAAACAATCATACCATAGGCTAGCTTCTAGGGTTTAGCCTCCTTGATCTCGTGGTAGATCTACTCTTGTACTACCCATATCATCAATATTAATCAAGCAGGAGTAGGGTATTACCTCCATCGAGAGGGCCCAAACCTGGGTAAAAACATCGTGTCCGTTGTCTCCTGTTACCATCCGCCTAGACGCACAGTTCGGGACCCCCTACCCGAGATCCGCCGGTTTTGACACCGACATCAATCCCTTGACTGCCACTTGCAAAAGTGAGATCTAATAGAGATGATAATATTTTTGGTATTTTTATGATAAAGATTGAAAGTAAAGATTGCAAAGTAAAATAGATTGGAAACTTATATGATGGAAAGTAGACCCGCGGGCCATAGGTTTCACTAGTGGCTTCTCTCAAGATAGCGTAAGTATTACGATGGGTGAACAAATTACTATCGAGCAATTGATAGAAAAGTGCATAATTATGAGAATATCTAGGTGAGGGAGTCCCGGACTAGGGGGTGTCCGGATAGCCGAACTATCATCATCGGCCGGACTCCAAGACTATGAAGATACAAGATTGAAGACTTCGTCCCGTGTCCGGATGGGACTTTCCTTGGCGTGGAAGGCAAGCTTGGCGATACGGATATTTAGATCTCCTACCTTTGTAACCGACTTTGTGTAACCCTAGCCCTCTCTGGTGTCTATATAAACCGGACGACTGTAGTCCATAGGAAGAAAACAATCATACCATAGGCTAGCTTCCAGGGTTTAGCCTCTTTGATCTCGTGGTAGATCCACTCTTGTAACACACATCATCAATATTAATCAAGCAGGACGTAGGGTTTTACCTCCATCAAGAGGGCCTGAACGTGGGTAAAACATCGTGTCCCTTGTCTCCTGTTACCATCCGCCTAGACGCACGATTCGGGACCCCCTACCCGAGATCCGCCGGTTTTGACACCGACATTGGTGCTTTCATTGAGAGTTCCTCCGTACATCGCCATCAGGAAGGATGCCTTTTCCCGTCTTTAAAGACGGCACCGTCGTCAAGGGAGCTTTGGCCGCCGGCCAGACTATCCGGCTAGGCGGTTTTCTCATGACCGCCTGTTCGGCCATCGCCCCGACAATGACCTCTCAAGTCATTGAAAGCAGTCTTCACGTCAGCTCAGAATTCGCCGAGCAGCTAGATCTGATTGAGCTCTCCTCCGTAATCGAGCTCTTGGATCGCATCGCCGCCCTGGGAGTCGCTACCGACTACGATCAGATTGGGCTTAAAACCGATCTGAGAGAAATTAACTCTCCCAGGTTACCCTGCGTTGTCGTGGTAGAGGAACAATGCGGCGACTCTTCTTCTATGTTAAAATCCAACTATGTCCGGATTTCGGATCCTCCATGCCGGATTCCCGCGGAAGGATGACGCTAATCAAATCTTGAACCTAAAGTCACGCATCGGACCAGATTTGTTGGGAAGCGCCAAGAAACCAAGCTTCGAATCCGGAAGCTTCTTGGCCTTTGAGCCTCGTGACCGGGCGGGGTTCGAACTTAATTCCACCCGCCCATCCAAACATAAGCGATCTATTTCAAATACGGCAAGAGCCCGATGAAACAAAGACATCATTCTTTGGGCGATTCCTCCTGGTTATGAACAGGGAGAAAGGACTGCCGTGAAGAAAGCGCGATTTCAATCTTCTCGCAACAATTGCACGGACAAGGGAATCATAACGCCATCACCGTCGCGAAGTTTCACGCCTCGCCGACCTAGCGACCATCGTACAAAAATATTGCGCGATGGAGAGTGCCCGAAAACGAAACTAGGTTTGGGGACAATCCGCCCTGAATACAAACCCAGTCCGAAATAAAAGGGTGCTTCATACTCAAGCACCGGGTTAAAACCAAAAAGCAAAAACCCCTAAAGTGCGGAATCATCTTTGGAGGTATGGCTCAACGGACCTGCAAAATCCACAAGACGGAGGGCGCCACTCCAACACAGAGCCTTCGAGCGTGTTGGATACTACGGCAGTGGCCAAAAGTGGCGAGGGCTTTTAGCCCCGCAACCAACCCAGCAAAGACAAGACGCGGTATTAACAGTCTTCGAGACTTTCGCATCAAATAACATGCGGAAGCGAACAATCCGCAGCCTCGCCAAGTCTACCAAGTAGCAACAACAAATCCATGGAGCGACACGGCTATCACCTTCAACGCATGACGAACCTAAATTCGAACAACTAGAGCATCACCGCATTGGTCCTCAAGACGATAGTGGACGGTTTCCGTCTTACTAAGGTACTCATGGATGGCGGCAGCGGATTAAACCTCATCTATGAGGAAACCCTTCAAAAATGGAAATTGACTGGAGCCGCATTGAGCGCAGCAGA